>CM056095.1:0-42500 GCA_002259235.3 Caenorhabditis latens
AGAAGAGGTGTCTGCAAACGCTAACGCGCATCTGAACAAGCATTATTTGTTTAGTATTTGTACCAAAATTCAGGTCATTTGAACCAATAATCTCTGTGATCGCAGTGATTGAAGTTTCAGACTAATTGGTAGAGGCCAAAACTGGGCATTTTCCATAACTTTTTTTCTAGAAGAGGTGTCTGCAAACGCTAACGCGCATCTGAACAAGCATTATTTGCTTAGTATTTGTACCAAAATTCAGGTCATTTGAACCAATAATCTCTGTGATCGCAGTGATTGAAGTTTCAGACTAATTGGTAGAGGCCAAAACTGGGCATTTCCCATAACTTTTTTCTAGAAGAGGTGTCTGCAAACGCTAACGCGCATCTGAACAAGCATTATTTGTTTAGTATTTGTGCAAAAATTCAGGTCATTTGACACAGTAATCTCTGTGATCGCAGTGATTGAAGTTTCAGACTAATTGGTAGAGGCCAAAACTGGGCATTTCCCATAACTTTTTTCTAGAAGAGGTATCTGCAAACGCTAACGCGCATCTGAACAAGCATCATTTGTTTAGTATTTGTACAAAAATTCAGGTCATTTGACACAGTAATCTCTGTGATCGCAGTGATTGAAGTTTCAGACTAATTGGTAGAGGCCAAAACTGGGCATTTCCCATAACTTTTTTTCTAGAAGAGGTATCTGCAAACGCTAACGCGCATCTGAACAAGCGTTATTTGTTTAGTATTTTTACCAAAATTCAGGTCATTTGACACAGTAATCTCTGTGATCGCAGTGATTGAAGTTTCAGACTAATTGGTAGAGGCCAAAACTGGGCATTTTTCATAACTTTTTTTCTAGAAGAGGTGTCTGCAAACGCTAACGCGCATCTGAACAAGCATTATTTGTTTAGTATTTGTGCAAAAATTCAGGTCATTTGACACAGTAATCTCTGTGATCGCAGTGATTGAAGTTTCAGACTAATTGGTAGAGGCCAAAACTGGGCATTTTTCATAACTTTTTTCTAGAAGAGGTGTCTGCAAACGCTAACGCGCATCTGAACAAGCATTATTTGTTTAGTATTTGTACCAAAATTCAGGTCATTTGAACCAATAATCTCTGTGATCGCAGTGATTGAAGTTTCAGACTAATTGGTAGAGGCCAAAACTGGGCATTTTCCATAACTTTTTTCTAGAAGAGGTGTCTGCAAACGCTAACGCGCATCTGAACAAGCATTATTTGCTTAGTATTTGTACCAAAATTCAGGTCATTTGAACCAATAATCTCTGTGATCGCAGTGATTGAAGTTTCAGACTAATTGGTAGAGGCCAAAACTGGGCATTTCCCATAACTTTTTTCTAGAAGAGGTATCTGCAAACGCTAACGCGCATCTGAACAAGCATTATTTGTTTAGTATTTGTACCAAAATTCAGGTCATTTGAACCAATAATCTCTGTGATCGCAGTGATTGAAGTTTCAGACTAATTGGTAGAGGCCAAAACTGGGCATTTCCCATAACTTTTTTCTAGAAGAGGTATCGACAAACGCTAACGCGCATCTGAACAAGCATTATTTGTTTAGTATTTGTACCAAAATTCAGGTCATTTGAACCAATAATCTCTGTGATCGCAGTGATTGAAGTTTCAGACTAATTGGTAGAGGCCAAAACTGGGCATTTCCCATAACTTTTTTTCTAGAAGAGGTGTCTGCAAACGCTAACGCGCATCTGAACAAGCATTATTTGTTTAGTATTTGTACCAAAATTCAGGTCATTTGAACCAATAATCTCTGTGATCGCAGTGATTGAAGTTTCAGACTAATTGGTAGAGGCCAAAACTGGGCATTTTTCATAACTTTTTTCTAGAAGAGGTGTCTGCAAACGCTAACGCGCATCTGAACAAGCATTATTTGCTTAGTATTTGTACCAAAATTCAGGTCATTTGAACCAATAATCTCTGTGATCGCAGTGATTGAAGTTTCAGACTAATTGGTAGAGGCCAAAACTGGGCATTTCCCATAACTTTTTTCTAGAAGAGGTGTCTGCAAACGCTAACGCGCATCTGAACAAGCATTATTTGTTTAGTATATGTGCAAAAATTCAGGTCATTTGACACAGTAATCTCTGTGATCGCAGTGATTGAAGTTTCAGACTAATTGGTAGAGGCCAAAACTGGGCATTTCCCATAACTTTTTTCTAGAAGAGGTATCTGCAAACGCTAACGCGCATCTGAACAAGCATTATTTGTTTAGTATATGTGCAAAAATTCAGGTCATTTGACACAGTAATCTCTGTGATCGCAGTGATTGAAGTTTCAGACTAATTGGTAGAGGCCAAAACTGGGCATTTCCCATAACTTTTTTCTAGAAGAGGTATCTGCAAACGCTAACGCGCATCTGAACAAGCATTATTTGTTTAGTATTTGTACCAAAATTCAGGTCATTTGAACCAATAATCTCTGTGATCGCAGTGATTGAAGTTTCAGACTAATTGGTAGAGGCCAAAACTGGGCATTTTTCATAACTTTTTTTCTAGAAGAGGTGTCTGCAAACACTAACGCGCATCGGAACAAGCATTATTTGCTTAGTATTTGTACCAAAATTCAGGTCATTTGAACCAATAATCTCTGTGATCGCAGTGATTGAAGTTTCAGACTAATTGGTAGAGGCCAAAACTGGGCATTTCCCATAACTTTTTTTATAGAAGAGGTGACTGCAAACGCTAACGCGCATCTGAACAAGCATTATTTGTTTAGTATATGTGCAAAAATTCAGGTCATTTGACACAGTAATCTCTGTGATCGCAGTGATTGAAGTTTCAGACTAATTGGTAGAGGCCAAAACTGGGCATTTCCCATAACTTTTTTCTAGAAGAGGTATCTGCAAACGCTAACGCGCATCTGAACAAGCATTATTTGTTTAGTATTTGTGCAAAAATTCAGGTCATTTGACACAGTAATCTCTGTGATCGCAGTGATTGAAGTTTCAGACTAATTGGTAGAGGCCAAAACTGGGCATTTCCCATAACTTTTTTCTAGAAGAGGTATCTGCAAACGCTAACGCGCATCTGAACAAGCATTATTTGTTTAGTATTTGTACCAAAATTCAGGTCATTTGACACAGTAATCTCTGTGATCGCAGTGATTGAAGTTTCAGACTAATTGGTAGAGGCCAAAACTGGGCATTTTTCATAACTTTTTTTCTAGAAGAGGTGTCTGCAAACGCTAACGCGCATCGGAACAAGCATTATTTGCTTAGTATTTGTACCAAAATTCAGGTCATTTGAACCAATAATCTCTGTGATCGCAGTGATTGAAGTTTCAGACTAATTGGTAGAGGCCAAAACTGGGCATTTCCCATAACTTTTTCTTAGAAGAGGTGTCTGCAAACGCTAACGCGCATCTGAACAAGCATTATTTGTTTAGTATATGTGCAAAAATTCAGGTCATTTGACACAGCAATCTCTGTGATCGCAGTGATTGAAGTTTCAGACTAATTGGTAGAGGCCAAAACTGGGCATTTCCCATAACTTTTTTTCTAGAAGAGGTATCTGCAAACGCTAACGCGCATCTGAACAAGCATTATTTGTTTAGTATATGTGCAAAAATTCAGGTCATTTGACACAGTAATCTCTGTGATCGCAGTGATTGAAGTTTCAGACTAATTGGTAGAGGCCAAAACTGGGCATTTCCCATAACTTTTTTTCTAGAAGAGGTGTCTGCAAACGCTAACGCGCATCGGAACAAGCATTATTTGTTTAGTATTTTTACCAAAATTCAGGTCATTTGACACAGTAATCTCTGTGATCGCAGTAATTGAAGTTTCAGACTAATTGGTAGAGGCCAAAACTGGGCATTTTTCATAACTTTTTTTCTAGAAGAGGTATCTGCAAACGCTAACGCGCATCTGAACAAGCATTATTTGCTTAGTATTTGTACCAAAATTCAGGTCATTTGAACCAATAATCTCTGTGATCGCAGTGATTGAAGTTTCAGACTAATTGGTAGAGGCCAAAACTGGGCATTTCCCATAACTTTTTTTCTAGAAGAGGTATCTGCAAACGCTAACGCGCATCTGAACAAGCGTTATTTGTTTAGTATTTGTACCAAAATTCAGGTCATTTGACACAGTAATCTCTGTGATCGCAGTGATTGAAGTTTCAGACTAATTGGTAGAGGCCAAAACTGGGCATTTTTCATAACTTTTTTCTAGAAGAGGTATCTGCAAACGCTAACGCGCATCTGAACAAGCATTATTTGTTTAGTATTTGTACAAAAATTCAGGTCATTTGACACAGTAATCTCTGTGATCGCAGTGATTGAAGTTTCAGACTAATTGGTAGAGGCCAAAACTGGGCATTTCCCATAACTTTTTTCTAGAAGAGGTATCTGCAAACGCTAACGCGCATCTGAACAAGCATTATTTGTTTAGTATTTGTACCAAAATTCAGGTCATTTGACACAGTAATCTCTGTGATCGCAGTGATTGAAGTTTCAGACTAATTGGTAGAGGCCAAAACTGGGCATTTTTCATAACTTTTTTCTAGAAGAGGTGTCTGCAAACGCTAACGCGCATCTGAACAAGCATTATTTGCTTAGTATTTGTACCAAAATTCAGGTCATTTGAACCAATAATCTCTGTGATCGCAGTGATTGAAGTTTCAGACTAATTGGTAGAGGCCAAAACTGGGCATTTCCCATAACTTTTTCTAGAAGAGGTGTCTGCAAACGCTAACGCGCATCTGAACAAGCATTATTTGTTTAGTATATGTGCAAAAATTCAGGTCATTTGACACAGTAATCTCTGTGATCGCAGTGATTGAAGTTTCAGACTAATTGGTAGAGGCCAAAACTGGGCATTTCCCATAACTTTTTTTCTAGAAGAGGTATCTGCAAACGCTAACGCGCATCTGAACAAGCGTTATTTGTTTAGTATATGTGCAAAAATTCAGGTCATTTGACACAGTAATCTCTGTGATCGCAGTGATTGAAGTTTCAGACTAATTGGTAGAGGCCAAAACTGGGCATTTCCCATAACTTTTTTCTAGAAGAGGTATCTGCAAACGCTAACGCGCATCTGAACAAGCATTATTTGTTTAGTATTTGTACCAAAATTCAGGTCATTTGACACAGTAATCTCTGTGATCGCAGTGATTGAAGTTTCAGACTAATTGGTAGAGGCCAAAACTGGGCATTTTTCATAACTTTTTTTCTAGAAGAGGTATCTGCAAACGCTAACGCGCATCTGAACAAGCATTATTTGCTTAGTATTTGTACCAAAATTCAGGTCATTTGACACAGTAATCTCTGTGATCGCAGTGATTGAAGTTTCAGACTAATTGGTAGAGGCCAAAACTGGGCATTTCCCATAACTTTTTTCTAGAAGAGGTATCTGCAAACGCTAACGCGCATCTGAACAAGCATTATTTGTTTAGTATTTGTGCAAAAATTCAGGTCATTTGACACAGCAATCTCTGTGATCGCAGTGATTGAAGTTTCAGACTAATTGGTAGAGGCCAAAACTGGGCATTTCCCATAACTTTTTTCTAGAAGAGGTATCTGCAAACGCTAACGCGCATCTGAACAAGCATTATTTGTTTAGTATTTGTACCAAAATTCAGGTCATTTGACACAGTAATCTCTGTGATCGCAGTGATTGAAGTTTCAGACTAATTGGTAGAGGCCAAAACTGGGCATTTTTCATAACTTTTTTTCTAGAAGAGGTGTCTGCAAACGCTAACGCGCATCTGAACAAGCATTATTTGCTTAGTATTTGTACCAAAATTCAGGTCATTTGAACCAATAATCTCTGTGATCGCAGTGATTGAAGTTTCAGACTAATTGGTAGAGGCCAAAACTGGGCATTTCCCATAACTTTTTTTCTAGAAGAGGTGTCTGCAAACGCTAACGCGCATCTGAACAAGCATTATTTGTTTAGTATTTGTACCAAAATTCAGGTCATTTGAACCAATAATCTCTGTGATCGCAGTGATTGAAGTTTCAGACTAATTGGTAGAGGCCAAAACTGGGCATTTCCCATAACTTTTTTCTAGAAGAGGTGTCTGCAAACGCTAACGCGCATCTGAACAAGCATTATTTGTTTAGTATTTGTACCAAAATTCAGGTCATTTGAACCAATAATCTCTGTGATCGCAGTGATTGAAGTTTCAGACTAATTGGTAGAGGCCAAAACTGGGCATTTCCCATAACTTTTTTCTAGAAGAGGTGTCTGCAAACGCTAACGCGCATCTGAACAAGCATTATTTGTTTAGTATTTGTACCAAAATTCAGGTCATTTGAACCAATAATCTCTGTGATCGCAGTGATTGAAGTTTCAGACTAATTGGTAGAGGCCAAAACTGGGCATTTCCCATAACTTTTTTCTAGAAGAGGTGTCTGCAAACGCTAACGCGCATCTGAACAAGCATTATTTGTTTAGTATTTGTACCAAAATTCAGGTCATTTGAACCAATAATCTCTGTGATCGCAGTGATTGAAGTTTCAGACTAATTGGTAGAGGCCAAAACTGGGCATTTCCCATAACTTTTTTCTAGAAGAGGTGTCTGCAAACGCTAACGCGCATCTGAACAAGCATTATTTGTTTAGTATTTGTACCAAAATTCAGGTCATTTGAACCAATAATCTCTGTGATCGCAGTGATTGAAGTTTCAGACTAATTGGTAGAGGCCAAAACTGGGCATTTTTCATAACTTTTTTTCTAGAAGAGGTGTCTGCAAACGCTAACGCGCATCTGAACAAGCATTATTTGTTTAGTATTTGTACCAAAATTCAGGTCATTTGACACAGTAATCTCTGTGATCGCAGTGATTGAAGTTTCAGACTAATTGGTAGAGGCCAAAACTGGGCATTTTTCATAACTTTTTTTCTAGAAGAGGTTCTGCAAACGCTAACGCGCATCTGAACAAGCATTATTTGCTTAGTATTTGTACCAAAATTCAGGTCATTTGAACCAATAATCTCTGTGATCGCAGTGATTGAAGTTTCAGACTAATTGGTAGAGGCCAAAACTGGGCATTTCCCATAACTTTTTTTCTAGAAGAGGTGTCTGCAAACGCTAACGCGCATCTGAACAAGCATTATTTGTTTAGTATTTGTACCAAAATTCAGGTCATTTGAACCAATAATCTCTGTGATCGCAGTGATTGAAGTTTCAGACTAATTGGTAGAGGCCAAAACTGGGCATTTCCCATAACTTTTTTCTAGAAGAGGTATCTGCAAACGCTAACGCGCATCTGAACAAGCGTTATTTGTTTAGTATTTGTACCAAAATTCAGGTCATTTGACACAGTAATCTCTGTGATCGCAGTGATTGAAGTTTCAGACTAATTGGTAGAGGCCAAAACTGGGCATTTCCCATAACTTTTTTTATAGAAGAGGTGACTGCAAACGCTAACGCGCATCTGAACAAGCGTTATTTGTTTAGTATTTTTACCAAAATTCAGGTCATTTGACACAGTAATCTCTGTGATCGCAGTAATTGAAGTTTCAGACTAATTGGTAGAGGCCAAAACTGGGCATTTTTCATAACTTTTTTTCTAGAAGAGGTGTCTGCAAACGCTAACGCGCATCTGAACAAGCATTATTTGCTTAGTATTTGTACCAAAATTCAGGTCATTTGAACCAATAATCTCTGTGATCGCAGTGATTGAAGTTTCAGACTAATTGGTAGAGGCCAAAACTGGGCATTTCCCATAACTTTTTTCTAGAAGAGGTGTCTGCAAACGCTAACGCGCATCTGAACAAGCATTATTTGTTTAGTATATGTGCAAAAATTCAGGTCATTTGACACAGTAATCTCTGTGATCGCAGTGATTGAAGTTTCAGACTAATTGGTAGAGGCCAAAACTGGGCATTTCCCATAACTTTTTTCTAGAAGAGGTATCTGCAAACGCTAACGCGCATCTGAACAAGCGTTATTTGTTTAGTATATGTGCAAAAATTCAGGTCATTTGACACAGCAATCTCTGTGATCGCAGTGATTGAAGTTTCAGACTAATTGGTAGAGGCCAAAACTGGGCATTTCCCATAACTTTTTTTCTAGAAGAGGTATCTGCAAACGCTAACGCGCATCTGAACAAGCATTATTTGTTTAGTATTTGTACCAAAATTCAGGTCATTTGACACAGTAATCTCTGTGATCGCAGTGATTGAAGTTTCAGACTAATTGGTAGAGGCCAAAACTGGGCATTTTTCATAACTTTTTTCTAGAAGAGGTATCTGCAAACGCTAACGCGCATCTGAACAAGCATTATTTGCTTAGTATTTGTACCAAAATTCAGGTCATTTGAACCAATAATCTCTGTGATCGCAGTGATTGAAGTTTCAGACTAATTGGTAGAGGCCAAAACTGGGCATTTCCCATAACTTTTTTCTAGAAGAGGTATCTGCAAACGCTAACGCGCATCTGAACAAGCATTATTTGTTTAGTATTTGTACCAAAATTCAGGTCATTTGACACAGTAATCTCTGTGATCGCAGTGATTGAAGTTTCAGACTAATTGGTAGAGGCCAAAACTGGGCATTTTTCATAACTTTTTTCTAGAAGAGGTATCTGCAAACGCTAACGCGCATCTGAACAAGCATTATTTGTTTAGTATTTGTACCAAAATTCAGGTCATTTGACACAGTAATCTCTGTGATCGCAGTGATTGAAGTTTCAGACTAATTGGTAGAGGCCAAAACTGGGCATTTCCCATAACTTTTTTTCTAGAAGAGGTGTCTGCAAACGCTAACGCGCATCTGAACAAGCATTATTTGCTTAGTATTTGTACCAAAATTCAGGTCATTTGACACAGTAATCTCTGTGATCGCAGTGATTGAAGTTTCAGACTAATTGGTAGAGGCCAAAACTGGGCATTTTTCATAACTTTTTTTCTAGAAGAGGTGTCTGCAAACGCTAACGCGCATCTGAACAAGCATTATTTGCTTAGTATTTGTACCAAAATTCAGGTCATTTGAACCAATAATCTCTGTGATCGCAGTGATTGAAGTTTCAGACTAATTGGTAGAGGCCAAAACTGGGCATTTCCCATAACTTTTTTCTAGAAGAGGTGTCTGCAAACGCTAACGCGCATCTGAACAAGCATTATTTGTTTAGTATTTGTACCAAAATTCAGGTCATTTGAACCAATAATCTCTGTGATCGCAGTGATTGAAGTTTCAGACTAATTGGTAGAGGCCAAAACTGGGCATTTCCCATAACTTTTTTTCTAGAAGAGGTGTCTGCAAACGCTAACGCGCATCTGAACAAGCGTTATTTGTTTAGTATTTGTACCAAAATTCAGGTCATTTGAACCAATAATCTCTGTGATCGCAGTGATTGAAGTTTCAGACTAATTGGTAGAGGCCAAAACTGGGCATTTCCCATAACTTTTTTCTAGAAGAGGTGTCTGCAAACGCTAACGCGCATCTGAACAAGCATTATTTGTTTAGTATTTGTGCAAAAATTCAGGTCATTTGACACAGTAATCTCTGTGATCGCAGTGATTGAAGTTTCAGACTAATTGGTAGAGGCCAAAACTGGGCATTTCCCATAACTTTTTTCTAGAAGAGGTATCTGCAAACGCTAACGCGCATCTGAACAAGCATTATTTGTTTAGTATTTGTACCAAAATTCAGGTCATTTGAACCAATAATCTCTGTGATCGCAGTGATTGAAGTTTCAGACTAATTGGTAGAGGCCAAAACTGGGCATTTTTCATAACTTTTTTCTAGAAGAGGTGTCTGCAAACGCTAACGCGCATCTGAACAAGCATTATTTGCTTAGTATTTGTACCAAAATTCAGGTCATTTGAACCAATAATCTCTGTGATCGCAGTGATTGAAGTTTCAGACTAATTGGTAGAGGCCAAAACTGGGCATTTCCCATAACTTTTTTCTAGAAGAGGTGTCTGCAAACGCTAACGCGCATCTGAACAAGCATTATTTGTTTAGTATTTGTACCAAAATTCAGGTCATTTGAACCAATAATCTCTGTGATCGCAGTGATTGAAGTTTCAGACTAATTGGTAGAGGCCAAAACTGGGCATTTCCCATAACTTTTTTCTAGAAGAGGTGTCTGCAAACGCTAACGCGCATCTGAACAAGCATTATTTGTTTAGTATTTGTACCAAAATTCAGGTCATTTGAACCAATAATCTCTGTGATCGCAGTGATTGAAGTTTCAGACTAATTGGTAGAGGCCAAAACTGGGCATTTTTCATAACTTTTTTTCTAGAAGAGGTTCTGCAAACGCTAACGCGCATCTGAACAAGCATTATTTGTTTAGTATTTGTACCAAAATTCAGGTCATTTGAACCAATAATCTCTGTGATCGCAGTGATTGAAGTTTCAGACTAATTGGTAGAGGCCAAAACTGGGCATTTCCCATAACTTTTTTCTAGAAGAGGTTCTGCAAACGCTAACGCGCATCTGAACAAGCATTATTTGTTTAGTATTTGTACCAAAATTCAGGTCATTTGACACAGTAATCTCTGTGATCGCAGTGATTGAAGTTTCAGACTAATTGGTAGAGGCCAAAACTGGGCATTTTTCATAACTTTTTTTCTAGAAGAGGTGTCTGCAAACGCTAACGCGCATCTGAACAAGCATTATTTGTTTAGTATTTGTACCAAAATTCAGGTCATTTGACACAGTAATCTCTGTGATCGCAGTGATTGAAGTTTCAGACTAATTGGTAGAGGCCAAAACTGGGCATTTTTCATAACTTTTTTCTAGAAGAGGTGTCTGCAAACGCTAACGCGCATCTGAACAAGCATTATTTGTTTAGTATTTGTACCAAAATTCAGGTCATTTGACACAGTAATCTCTGTGATCGCAGTGATTGAAGTTTCAGACTAATTGGTAGAGGCCAAAACTGGGCATTTTTCATAACTTTTTTTCTAGAAGAGGTTCTGCAAACGCTAACGCGCATCTGAACAAGCATTATTTGCTTAGTATTTGTACCAAAATTCAGGTCATTTGAACCAATAATCTCTGTGATCGCAGTGATTGAAGTTTCAGACTAATTGGTAGAGGCCAAAACTGGGCATTTCCCATAACTTTTTTTCTAGAAGAGGTGTCTGCAAACGCTAACGCGCATCTGAACAAGCATTATTTGCTTAATATTTGTACCAAAATTCAGGTCATTTGAACCAATAATCTCTGTGATCGCAGTGATTGAAGTTTCAGACTAATTGGTAGAGGCCAAAACTGGGCATTTCCCATAACTTTTTTTCTAGAAGAGGTATCTGCAAACGCTAACGCGCATCTGAACAAGCATTATTTGTTTAGTATTTGTACCAAAATTCAGGTCATTTGAACCAATAATCTCTGTGATCGCAGTGATTGAAGTTTCAGACTAATTGGTAGAGGCCAAAACTGGGCATTTCCCATAATTTTTTTCTAGAAGAGGTGTCTGCAAACGCTAACGCGCATCTGAACAAGCATTATTTGTTTAGTATATGTGCAAAAATTCAGGTCATTTGACACAGCAATCTCTGTGATCGCAGTGATTGAAGTTTCAGACTAATTGGTAGAGGCCAAAACTGGGCATTTCCCATAACTTTTTTTCTAGAAGAGGTATCTGCAAACGCTAACGCGCATCTGAACAAGCATTATTTGCTTAGTATTTGTACCAAAATTCAGGTCATTTGAACCAATAATCTCTGTGATCGCAGTGATTGAAGTTTCAGACTAATTGGTAGAGGCCAAAACTGGGCATTTCCCATAACTTTTTTTCTAGAAGAGGTATCTGCAAACGCTAACGCGCATCTGAACAAGCATTATTTGTTTAGTATATGTGCAAAAATTCAGGTCATTTGAACCAATAATCTCTGTGATCGCAGTGATTGAAGTTTCAGACTAATTGGTAGAGGCCAAAACTGGGCATTTCCCATAACTTTTTTCTAGAAGAGGTATCTGCAAACGCTAACGCGCATCTGAACAAGCATTATTTGCTTAGTATTTGTACCAAAATTCAGGTCATTTGAACCAATAATCTCTGTGATCGCAGTGATTGAAGTTTCAGACTAATTGGTAGAGGCCAAAACTGGGCATTTCCCATAACTTTTTTCTAGAAGAGGTGTCTGCAAACGCTAACGCGCATCTGAACAAGCATTATTTGCTTAGTATTTGTACCAAAATTCAGGTCATTTGAACCAATAATCTCTGTGATCGCAGTGATTGAAGTTTCAGACTAATTGGTAGAGGCCAAAACTGGGCATTTCCCATAACTTTTTTCTAGAAGAGGTGTCTGCAAACGCTAACGCGCATCTGAACAAGCATTATTTGTTTAGTATTTGTACCAAAATTCAGGTCATTTGAACCAATAATCTCTGTGATCGCAGTGATTGAAGTTTCAGACTAATTGGTAGAGGCCAAAACTGGGCATTTCCCATAACTTTTTTCTAGAAGAGGTGTCTGCAAACGCTAACGCGCATCTGAACAAGCATTATTTGTTTAGTATTTGTGCAAAAATTCAGGTCATTTGACACAGTAATCTCTGTGATCGCAGTGATTGAAGTTTCAGACTAATTGGTAGAGGCCAAAACTGGGCATTTCCCATAACTTTTTTCTAGAAGAGGTATCTGCAAACGCTAACGCGCATCTGAACAAGCATTATTTGTTTAGTATTTGTACCAAAATTCAGGTCATTTGAACCAATAATCTCTGTGATCGCAGTGATTGAAGTTTCAGACTAATTGGTAGAGGCCAAAACTGGGCATTTCCCATAACTTTTTTTCTAGAAGAGGTATCTGCAAACGCTAACGCGCATCTGAACAAGCGTTATTTGTTTAGTATATGTGCAAAAATTCAGGTCATTTGAACCAATAATCTCTGTGATCGCAGTGATTGAAGTTTCAGACTAATTGGTAGAAGCCAAAACTGGGCATTTCCCATAACTTTTTTTCTAGAAGAGGTATCTGCAAACGCTAACGCGCATCGGAACAAGCATTATTTGCTTAGTATTTGTACCAAAATTCAGGTCATTTGAACCTATAATCTCTGTGATCGCAGTGATTGAAGTTTCAGACTAATTGGTAGAGGCCAAAACTGGGCAAAACTGGGCAGTAGAGGCCAAAACTGGGCATTTTTCATAACTTTTTTTCTAGAAGAGGTTCTGCAAACGCTAACGCGCATCTGAACAAGCATTATTTGCTTAGTATTTGTACCAAAATTCAGGTCATTTGAACCAATAATCTCTGTGATCGCAGTGATTGAAGTTTCAGACTAATTGGTAGAGGCCAAAACTGGGCATTTCCCATAACTTTTTTTCTAGAAGAGGTATCTGCAAACGCTAACGCGCATCTGAACAAGCATTATTTGCTTAGTATTTGTACCAAAATTCAGGTCATTTGAACCAATAATCTCTGTGATCGCAGTGATTGAAGTTTCAGACTAATTGGTAGAGGCCAAAACTGGGCATTTCCCATAACTTTTTTCTAGAAGAGGTGTCTGCAAACGCTAACGCGCATCTGAACAAGCATTATTTGTTTAGTATTTGTACCAAAATTCAGGTCATTTGACACAGTAATCTCTGTGATCGCAGTGATTGAAGTTTCAGACTAATTGGTAGAGGCCAAAACTGGGCATTTCCCATAACTTTTTTCTAGAAGAGGTATCTGCAAACGCTAACGCGCATCTGAACAAGCATTATTTGTTTAGTATTTGTGCAAAAATTCAGGTCATTTGACACAGTAATCTCTGTGATCGCAGTGATTGAAGTTTCAGACTAATTGGTAGAGGCCAAAACTGGGCATTTCCCATAACTTTTTTCTAGAAGAGGTGTCTGCAAACGCTAACGCGCATCTGAACAAGCATTATTTGTTTAGTATTTGTACCAAAATTCAGGTCATTTGAACCAATAATCTCTGTGATCGCAGTGATTGAAGTTTCAGACTAATTGGTAGAGGCCAAAACTGGGCATTTCCCATAACTTTTTTCTAGAAGAGGTGTCTGCAAACGCTAACGCGCATCTGAACAAGCATTATTTGTTTAGTATTTGTACAAAAATTCAGGTCATTTGACACAGTAATCTCTGTGATCGCAGTGATTGAAGTTTCAGACTAATTGGTAGAGGCCAAAACTGGGCATTTCCCATAACTTTTTTCTAGAAGAGGTGTCTGCAAACGCTAACGCGCATCTGAACAAGCATTATTTGTTTAGTATTTGTGCAAAAATTCAGGTCATTTGACACAGTAATCTCTGTGATCGCAGTGATTGAAGTTTCAGACTAATTGGTAGAGGCCAAAACTGGGCATTTCCCATAACTTTTTTCTAGAAGAGGTATCTGCAAACGCTAACGCGCATCTGAACAAGCATTATTTGTTTAGTATTTGTACCAAAATTCAGGTCATTTGACACAGTAATCTCTGTGATCGCAGTGATTGAAGTTTCAGACTAATTGGTAGAGGCCAAAACTGGGCATTTTTCATAACTTTTTTTCTAGAAGAGGTTCTGCAAACGCTAACGCGCATCTGAACAAGCATTATTTGCTTAGTATTTGTACCAAAATTCAGGTCATTTGAACCAATAATCTCTGTGATCGCAGTGATTGAAGTTTCAGACTAATTGGTAGAGGCCAAAACTGGGCATTTCCCATAACTTTTTTCTAGAAGAGGTGTCTGCAAACGCTAACGCGCATCTGAACAAGCATTATTTGCTTAGTATTTGTACCAAAATTCAGGTCATTTGAACCAATAATCTCTGTGATCGCAGTGATTGAAGTTTCAGACTAATTGGTAGAGGCCAAAACTGGGCATTTTTCATAACTTTTTTTCTAGAAGAGGTGTCTGCAAACGCTAACGCGCATCTGAACAAGCATTATTTGTTTAGTATTTGTACCAAAATTCAGGTCATTTGACACAGTAATCTCTGTGATCGCAGTGATTGAAGTTTCAGACTAATTGGTAGAGGCCAAAACTGGGCATTTTTCATAACTTTTTTTCTAGAAGAGGTTCTGCAAACGCTAACGCGCATCTGAACAAGCATTATTTGTTTAGTATTTGTACCAAAATTCAGGTCATTTGAACCAATAATCTCTGTGATCGCAGTGATTGAAGTTTCAGACTAATTGGTAGAGGCCAAAACTGGGCATTTCCCATAACTTTTTTCTAGAAGAGGTGTCTGCAAACGCTAACGCGCATCTGAACAAGCATTATTTGTTTAGTATTTGTACCAAAATTCAGGTCATTTGAACCAATAATCTCTGTGATCGCAGTGATTGAAGTTTCAGACTAATTGGTAGAGGCCAAAACTGGGCATTTCCCATAACTTTTTTCTAGAAGAGGTATCCGCAAACGCTAACGCGCATCTGAACAAGCATTATTTGTTTAGTATTTGTACCAAAATTCAGGTCATTTGACACAGTAATCTCTGTGATCGCAGTGATTGAAGTTTCAGACTAATTGGTAGAGGCCAAAACTGGGCATTTTTCATAACTTTTTTTCTAGAAGAGGTTCTGCAAACGCTAACGCGCATCTGAACAAGCATTATTTGCTTAGTATTTGTACCAAAATTCAGGTCATTTGAACCAATAATCTCTGTGATCGCAGTGATTGAAGTTTCAGACTAATTGGTAGAGGCCAAAACTGGGCATTTCCCATAACTTTTTTCTAGAAGAGGTGTCTGCAAACGCTAACGCGCATCTGAACAAGCATTATTTGCTTAGTATTTGTACCAAAATTCAGGTCATTTGAACCAATAATCTCTGTGATCGCAGTGATTGAAGTTTCAGACTAATTGGTAGAGGCCAAAACTGGGCATTTCCCATAACTTTTTTCTAGAAGAGGTATCTGCAAACGCTAACGCGCATCTGAACAAGCATTATTTGTTTAGTATATGTGCAAAAATTCAGGTCATTTGACACAGTAATCTCTGTGATCGCAGTGATTGAAGTTTCAGACTAATTGGTAGAGGCCAAAACTGGGCATTTCCCATAACTTTTTTCTAGAAGAGGTATCTGCAAACGCTAACGCGCATCTGAACAAGCATTATTTGCTTAGTATTTGTACCAAAATTCAGGTCATTTGAACCAATAATCTCTGTGATCGCAGTGATTGAAGTTTCAGACTAATTGGTAGAGGCCAAAACTGGGCATTTCCCATAACTTTTTTCTAGAAGAGGTGTCTGCAAACGCTAACGCGCATCTGAACAAGCATTATTTGTTTAGTATATGTGCAAAAATTCAGGTCATTTGACACAGCAATCTCTGTGATCGCAGTGATTGAAGTTTCAGACTAATTGGTAGAGGCCAAAACTGGGCATTTCCCATAACTTTTTTTCTAGAAGAGGTATCTGCAAACGCTAACGCGCATCTGAACAAGCGTTATTTGTTTAGTATTTGTACCAAAATTCAGGTCATTTGAACCAATAATCTCTGTGATCGCAGTGATTGAAGTTTCAGACTAATTGGTAGAGGCCAAAACTGGGCATTTCCCATAACTTTTTTTCTAGAAGAGGTGTCTGCAAACGCTAACGCGCATCTGAACAAGCATTATTTGCTTAATGTTTGTTCAAAAATTCAGGTCATTTGAACCAATAATCTCTGTGATCGCAGTAATTGAAGTTTCAGACTAATTGGTAGAGGCCAAAACTGGGCATTTTTCATAACTTTTTTTCTAGAAGAGGTGTCTGCAAACGCTAACGCGCATCTGAACAAGCATTATTTTCTTAGTATTTGTACCAAAATTCAGGTCATTTGAACCAATAATCTCTGTGATCGCAGTGATTGAAGTTTCAGACTAATTGGTAGAGGCCAAAACTGGGCATTTCCCATAACTTTTTTCTAGAAGAGGTGTCTGCAAACGCTAACGCGCATCTGAACAAGCATTATTTGCTTAGTATTTGTACCAAAATTCAGGTCATTTGAACCAATAATCTCTGTGATCGCAGTGATTGAAGTTTCAGACTAATTGGTAGAGGCCAAAACTGGGCATTTCCCATAACTTTTTTCTAGAAGAGGTGTCTGCAAACGCTAACGCGCATCTGAACAAGCATTATTTGCTTAGTATTTGTACCAAAATTCAGGTCATTTGAACCAATAATCTCTGTGATCGCAGTGATTGAAGTTTCAGACTAATTGGTAGAGGCCAAAACTGGGCATTTCCCATAACTTTTTTCTAGAAGAGGTGTCTGCAAACGCTAACGCGCATCTGAACAAGCATTATTTGTTTAGTATATGTGCAAAAATTCAGGTCATTTGACACAGCAATCTCTGTGATCGCAGTGATTGAAGTTTCAGACTAATTGGTAGAGGCCAAAACTGGGCATTTCCCATAACTTTTTTCTAGAAGAGGTGTCTGCAAACGCTAACGCGCATCTGAACAAGCATTATTTGTTTAGTATATGTGCAAAAATTCAGGTCATTTGACACAGCAATCTCTGTGATCGCAGTGATTGAAGTTTCAGACTAATTGGTAGAGGCCAAAACTGGGCATTTCCCATAACTTTTTTCTAGAAGAGGTATCTGCAAACGCTAACGCGCATCTGAACAAGCGTTATTTGTTTAGTATTTGTACCAAAATTCAGGTCATTTGACACAGTAATCTCTGTGATCGCAGTGATTGAAGTTTCAGACTAATTGGTAGAGGCCAAAACTGGGCATTTTTCATAACTTTTTTTCTAGAAGAGGTTCTGCAAACGCTAACGCGCATCTGAACAAGCATTATTTGTTTAGTATTTGTACCAAAATTCAGGTCATTTGAACCAATAATCTCTGTGATCGCAGTGATTGAAGTTTCAGACTAATTGGTAGAGGCCAAAACTGGGCATTTCCCATAACTTTTTTCTAGAAGAGGTATCTGCAAACGCTAACGCGCATCTGAACAAGCATTATTTGTTTAGTATATGTGCAAAAATTCAGGTCATTTGACACAGTAATCTCTGTGATCGCAGTGATTGAAGTTTCAGACTAATTGGTAGAGGCCAAAACTGGGCATTTCCCATAACTTTTTTCTAGAAGAGCTATCTGCAAACGCTAACGCGCATCTGAACAAGCATTATTTGTTTAGTATTTTTACCAAAATTCAGGTCATTTGACACAGTAATCTCTGTGATCGCAGTGATTGAAGTTTCAGACTAATTGGTAGAGGCCAAAACTGGGCATTTCCCATAACTTTTTTTCTAGAAGAGGTATCTGCAAACGCTAACGCGCATCTGAACAAGCGTTATTTGTTTAGTATTTTTACCAAAATTCAGGTCATTTGACACAGTAATCTCTGTGATCGCAGTAATTGAAGTTTCAGACTAATTGGTAGAGGCCAAAACTGGGCATTTTTCATAACTTTTTTCTAGAAGAGGTGTCTGCAAACGCTAACGCGCATCTGAACAAGCATTATTTGCTTAGTATTTGTACCAAAATTCAGGTCATTTGAACCAATAATCTCTGTGATCGCAGTGATTGAAGTTTCAGACTAATTGGTAGAGGCCAAAACTGGGCATTTCCCATAACTTTTTTCTAGAAGAGGTGTCTGCAAACGCTAACGCGCATCTGAACAAGCATTATTTGTTTAGTATATGTGCAAAAATTCAGGTCATTTGACACAGCAATCTCTGTGATCGCAGTGATTGAAGTTTCAGACTAATTGGTAGAGGCCAAAACTGGGCATTTCCCATAACTTTTTTTCTAGAAGAGGTATCTGCAAACGCTAACGCGCATCTGAACAAGCGTTATTTGTTTAGTATTTTTACCAAAATTCAGGTCATTTGACACAGTAATCTCTGTGATCGCAGTAATTGAAGTTTCAGACTAATTGGTAGAGGCCAAAACTGGGCATTTTTCATAACTTTTTTTCTAGAAGAGGTGTCTGCAAACGCTAACGCGCATCTGAACAAGCATTATTTGTTTAGTATTTGTACCAAAATTCAGGTCATTTGAACCAATAATCTCTGTGATCGCAGTGATTGAAGTTTCAGACTAATTGGTAGAGGCCAAAACTGGGCATTTCCCATAACTTTTTTTCTAGAAGAGGTGTCTGCAAACGCTAACGCGCATCTGAACAAGCATTATTTGCTTAATATTTGTACCAAAATTCAGGTCATTTGAACCAATAATCTCTGTGATCGCAGTGATTGAAGTTTCAGACTAATTGGTAGAGGCCAAAACTGGGCATTTCCCATAACTTTTTTTCTAGAAGAGGTGTTTGCAAACGCTAACGCGCATCTGAACAAGCATTATTTGCTTAATATTTGTACCAAAATTCAGGTCATTTGAACCAATAATCTCTGTGATCGCAGTGATTGAAGTTTCAGACTAATTGGTAGAGGCCAAAACTGGGCATTTCCCATAACTTTTTTTCTAGAAGAGGTGTCTGCAAACGCTAACGCGCATCTGAACAAGCATTATTTGCTTAATATTTGTACCAAAATTCAGGTCATTTGAACCAATAATCTCTGTGATCGCAGTGATTGAAGTTTCAGACTAATTGGTAGAGGCCAAAACTGGGCATTTCCCATAACTTTTTTTCTAGAAGAGGTGTCTGCAAACGCTAACGCGCATCTGAACAAGCATTATTTGCTTAATATTTGTATCAAAATTCAGGTCATTTGAACCAATAATCTCTGTGATCGCAGTGATTGAAGTTTCAGACTAATTGGTAGAGGCCAAAACTGGGCATTTCCCATAACTTTTTTTCTAGAAGAGGTGTCTGCAAACGCTAAGGCGCATCTGAACAAGCATTATTTGTTTAGTATTTTCACCAAAATTCAGGTCATTTGACACAGTAATCTCTGTGATCGCAGTAATTGAAGTTTCAGACTAATTGGTAGAGGCCAAAACTGGGCATTTCCCATAACTTTTTTTCTAGAAGAGGTATCTGCAAACGCTAACGCGCATCTGAACAAGCGTTATTTGTTTAGTATTTTCACCAAAATTCAGGTCATTTGACACAGTAATCTCTGTGATCGCAGTGATTGAAGTTTCAGACTAATTGGTAGAGGCCAAAACTGGGCATTTTTCATAACTTTTTTTCTAGAAGAGGTTCTGCAAACGCTAACGCGCATCTGAACAAGCATTATTTTCTTAGTATTTGTACCAAAATTCAGGTCATTTGAACCAATAATCTCTGTGATCGCAGTGATTGAAGTTTCAGACTAATTGGTAGAGGCCAAAACTGGGCATTTCCCATAACTTTTTTTCTAGAAGAGGTATCTGCAAACGCTAACGCGCATCTGAACAAGCGTTATTCGTTTAGTATTTTTACCAAAATTCAGGTCATTTGACACAGTAATCTCTGTGATCGCAGTAATTGAAGTTTCAGACTAATTGGTAGAGGCCAAAACTGGGCATTTTTCATAACTTTTTTTCTAGAAGAGGTTCTGCAAACGCTAACGCGCATCTGAACAAGCATTATTTGCTTAATATTTGTACCAAAATTCAGGTCATTTGAACCAATAATCTCTGTGATCGCAGTGATTGAAGTTTCAGACTAATTGGTAGAGGCCAAAACTGGGCATTTCCCATAACTTTTTTTCTAGAAGAGGTGTCTGCAAACGCTAACGCGCATCTGAACAAGCATTATTTGCTTAGTAGTTGTATCAAAATTCAGGTCATTTGAACCAATAATCTCTGTGATCGCAGTGATTGAAGTTTCAGACTAATTGGTAGAGACCAAAACTGGGCATTTCCCATAACTTTTTTTCTAGAAGAGGTTCTGCAAACGCTAACGCGCATCTGAACAAGCATTATTTGCTTAATATTTGTACCAAAATTCAGGTCATTTGAACCAATAATCTCTGTGATCGCAGTGATTGAAGTTTCAGACTAATATGTAGAGGCCAAAACTGGGCATTTCCCATAACTTTTTTTCTAGAAGAGGTGTCTGCAAACGCTAACGCGCATCTGAACAAGCATTATTTGTTTAGTATATGTGCAAAAATTCAGGTCGTTTGACACAGCAATCTCTGTGATCGCAGTGATTGAAGTTTCAGACTAATTGGTAGAGACCAAAACTGGGCATTTCCCATAACTTTTTTTCTAGAAGAGGTATCTGCAAACGCTAACGCGCATCTGAACAAGCATTATTGTAAAAGAGTGCCACTCATTTTCAAAACCATTTTCAAAAATCTCTGTAAAAGAGTGCCACTCATTTTCAAAACCATTTTCAAAAATCTCTGTAAAAGAGTGCCACTCATTTTCAAAACCATTTTGAAAAATCTCTGTAAAAGAGTGCAACTCATTTTCAAAACCATTTTCAAAAATCTCTGTAAAAGAGTGCCACTCATTTTCAAAACCATTCTCAAAAATCTCTGTAAAAGGGTGCCACTCATTTTCTAAACTCATTTTCAAAACCATTTTCAAAAATCTCTGTAAAAGGGTGCCACTCATTTTCTAAACCATTTTCAAAAATCTCTGTAAAAGAGTGCAACTCATTTTCAAAACCATTTTCAAAAATCTCTGTAAATGAGTGCCACTCATTTTCAAAACCATTTTCAAAAATCTCTGTAAAAGGGTGCCACTCATTTTCAAAACCATTTTCAAAAATCTCTGTAAAAGAGTGCAACTCATTTTCAAAACCATTTTCAAAAATCTCTGTAAATAAGTGCCACTCATTTTCAAAACCATTTTCAAAAATCTCTGTAAAAGGGTGCCACTCATTTTCTAAACCATTTTCAAAAATCTCTGTAAAAGAGTGCAACTCATTTTCAAAACCATTTTCAAAAGTCTCTGTAAATGAGTGCAACTCATTTTCAAAACCATTTTCAAAAATCTCTGTAAAAGGGTGCCACTCATTTTCTAAACCATTTTCAAAAATCTCTGTAAAAGAGTGCAACTCATTTTCAAAACCATTTTCAAAAGTCTCTGTAAATGAGTGCCACTCATTTTCTAAACCATTTTCAAAAATCTCTGTAAAAGAGTGCAACTCATTTTCAAAACCATTTTCAAAAATCTCTGTAAAAGGGTGCCACTCATTTTCAAAACCATTTTCAAAAATCTCTGTAAAAGGGTGCCACTCATTTTCTAAACCATTTTCAAAAATCTCTGTAAAAGAGTGCAACTCATTTTCTAAACCATTTTCAAAAATCTCTGTAAAAGAGTGCAACTCATTTTCAAAACCATTTTCAAAAATCTCTGTAAAAGAGTGCAACTCATTTTCTAAACCATTCTCAAAAATCTCTGTAAAAGGGTGCCACTCATTTTCTAAACTCATTTTCAAAACCATTTTCAAAAATCTCTGTAAAAGGGTGCCACTCATTTTCTAAACCATTTTCAAAAATCTCTGTAAAAGAGTGCAACTCATTTTCTAAACCATTTTCAAAAATCTCTGTAAAAGGGTGCCACTCATTTTCTAAACCATTTTCAAAAATCTCTGTAAATGAGTGCAACTCATTTTCTAAACCATTTTCAAAAATCTCTGTAAAAGAGTGCAACTCATTTTCAAAACCATTTTCAAAAATCTCTGTAAAAGAGTGCAACTCATTTTCAAAACCATTTTCAAAAATCTCTGTAAAAGGGTGCCACTCATTTTCTAAACCATTTTCAAAAATCTCTGTAAAAGGGTGCCACTCATTTTCAAAACCATTTTCAAAAATCTCTGTAAAAGAGTGCCACTCATTTTCTACACCATTTTCAAAAATCTCTGTAAAAGGGTGCGACTCATTTTCTAAACCATTTTCAAAAATCTCTGTAAATGAGTGCCACTCATTTTCAAAACCATTTTCAAAAATCTCTGTAAAAGGGTGCCACTCATTTTCAAAACCATTTTCAAAAATCTCTGTAAAAGAGTGTAACTCATTTTCAAAACCATTTTCAAAAATCTCTGTAAATGAGTGCCACTCATTTTCAAAACCATTTTCAAAAATCTCTGTAAAAGGGTGCCACTCATTTTCTAAACCATTTTCAAAAATCTCTGTAAAAGAGTGCAACTCATTTTCAAAACCATTTTCAAAAATCTCTGTAAAAGGGTGCCACTCATTTTCTAAACCATTTTCAAAAATCTCTGTAAAAGAGTGCAACTCATTTTCAAAACCATTTTCAAAAGTCTCTGTAAATGAGTGCCACTCATTTTCAAAACCATTTTCAAAAATCTCTGTAAAAGAGTGCCACTCATTTTCAAAACCATTTTCAAAAATCTCTGTAAAAGAGTGCCACTCATTTTCTAAATCATTTTCAAAAATCTCTGTAAAAGGGTGCGACTCATTTTCTAAACCATTTTCAAAAATCTCTGTAAAAGAATGCCACTCATTTTCTAAACCATTTTCAAAAATCTCTGTAAAAGGGTGCCACTCATTTTCAAAACCATTTTCAAAAATCTCTGTAAAAGAGTGCCACTCATTTTCTACACCATTTTCAAAAATCTCTGTAAAAGGGTGCGACTCATTTTCTAAACCATTTTCAAAAATCTCTGTAAAAGAATGCCACTCATTTTCTAAACCATTTTCAAAAATCTCTGTAAAAGGGTGCCACTCATTTTCAAAACCATTTTCAAAAATCTCTGTAAAAGGGTGCCACTCATTTTCTAAACCATTTTCAAAAATCTCTGTAAAAGAGTGCCACTCATTTTCAAAACCATTTTCAAAAATCTCTGTAAAAGAGTGCCACTCATTTTCTAAACCATTTTCAAAAATCTCTGTAAAAGAGTGCCACTCATTTTCTAAACCATTTTCAAAAATCTCTGTAAAAGAGTGCAACTCATTTTCTAAACCATTTTCAAAAATCTCTGTAAAAGAGTGCCACTCATTTTCAAAACCATTTTCAAAAATCTCTGTAAAAGAGTGCAACTCATTTTCAAAACCATTTTCAAAAATCTCTGTAAATGAGTGCCACTCATTTTCAAAACCATTTTCAAAAATCTCTGTAAAAGAGTGCCACTCATTTTCAAAACCATTTTCAAAAATCTCTGTAAAAGAGTGCAACTCATTTTCTAAACCATTTTCAAAAATCTCTGTAAAAGAGTGCAACTCATTTTCTAAACCATTTTCAAAAATCTCTGTAAAAGAGTGCAACTCATTTTCAAAACCATTTTCAAAAATCTCTGTAAAAGAGTGCCACTCATTTTCAAAACCATTTTCAAAAATCTCTGTAAAAGAGTGCCACTCATTTTCTAAACCATTTTCAAAAATCTCTGTAAAAGAGTGCAACTCATTTTCTAAACCATTTTCAAAAATCTCTGTAAAAGAGTGCCACTCATTTTCTAAACCATTTTCAAAAATCTCTGTAAAAGAGTGCCACTCATTTTCAAAACCATTTTCAAAAATCTCTGTAAAAGAGTGCAACTCATTTTCAAAACCATCTTCAAAAATCTCTGTAAATGAGTGCCACTCATTTTCAAAACCATTTTCAAAAATCTCTGTAAAAGAGTGCCACTCATTTTCAAAACCATTTTCAAAAATCTCTGTAAAAGAGTGCCACTCATTTTCTACACCATTTTCAAAAATCTCTGTAAAAGGGTGCCACTCATTTTCTAAACCATTTTCAAAAATCTCTGTAAAAGAGTGCCACTCATTTTCTAAACCATTTTCAAAAATCTCTGTAAAAGAGTGCCACTCATTTTCAAAACCATTTTCAAAAATCTCTGTAAAAGAGTGCCACTCATTTTCTAAACTCATTTTCAAAAATCTCTGTAAAAGAGTGCCACTCATTTTCTAAACTCATTTTCAAAACCATTTTCAAAAATCTCTGTAAAAGGGTGCCACTCATTTTCTAAACCATTTTCAAAAATCTCTGTAAAAGAGTGCAACTCATTTTCAAAACCATTTTCAAAAATCTCTGTAAAAGAGTGCCACTCATTTTCTACACCATTTTCAAAAATCTCTGTAAAAGGGTGCCACTCATTTTCTAAACCATTTTCAAAAATCTCTGTAAAAGAGTGCAACTCATTTTCAAAACCATTTTCAAAAATCTCTGTAAAAGGGTGCCACTCATTTTCTAAACCATTTTCAAAAATCTCTGTAAAAGAGTGCAACTCATTTTCAAAACCATTTTCAAAAATCTCTGTAAAAGAGTGCCACTCATTTTCTACACCATTTTCAAAAATCTCTGTAAAAGGGTGCCACTCATTTTCTAAACCATTTTCAAAAATCTCTGTAAAAGAGTGCAACTCATTTTCTAAACCATTTTCAAAAATCTCTGTAAAAGAGTGCCACTCATTTTCAAAACCATTTTCAAAAATCTCTGTAAAAGAGTGCAACTCATTTTCTAAACCATTTTCAAAAATCTCTGTAAAAGAGTGCCACTCATTTTCAAAACCATTTTCAAAAATCTCTGTAAAAGAGTGCCACTCATTTTCTACACCATTTTCAAAAATCTCTGTAAAAGAGTGCCACTCATTTTCTACACCATTTTCAAAAATCTCTGTAAAAGGGTGCAACTCATTTTCAAAACCATTTTCAAAAATCTCTGTAAATGAGTGCCACTCATTTTCAAAACCATTTTCAAAAATCTCTGTAAAAGGGTGCCACTCATTTTCTAAACCATTTTCAAAAATCTCTGTAAAAGAGTGCAACTCATTTTCAAAACCATTTTCAAAAATCTCTGTAAAAGGGTGCCACTCATTTTCTAAACCATTTTCAAAAATCTCTGTAAAAGAGTGCAACTCATTTTCAAAACCATTTTCAAAAGTCTCTGTAAATGAGTGCCACTCATTTTCAAAACCATTTTCAAAAATCTCTGTAAAAGAGTGCCACTCATTTTCAAAACCATTTTCAAAAATCTCTGTAAAAGAGTGCCACTCATTTTCTACACCATTTTCAAAAATCTCTGTAAAAGGGTGCGACTCATTTTCTAAACCATTTTCAAAAATCTCTGTAAAAGAATGCCACTCATTTTCTAAACCATTTTCAAAAATCTCTGTAAAAGGGTGCCACTCGTTTTCAAAACCATTTTCAAAAATCTCTGTAAAAGGGTGCCACTCATTTTCTAAACCATTTTCAAAAATCTCTGTAAAAGAGTGCCACTCATTTTCAAAACCATTTTCAAAAATCTCTGTAAAAGAGTGCCACTCATTTTCTAAACCATTTTCAAAAATCTCTGTAAAAGAGTGCCACTCATTTTCTGAACCATTTTCAAAAATCTCTGTAAAAGAGTGCAACTCATTTTCTAAACCATTTTCAAAAATCTCTGTAAAAGAGTGCCACTCATTTTCAAAACCATTTTCAAAAATCTCTGTAAAAGAGTGCAACTCATTTTCAAAACCATTTTCAAAAATCTCTGTAAATGAGTGCCACTCATTTTCAAAACCATTTTCAAAAATCTCTGTAAAAGAGTGCCACTCATTTTCAAAACCATTTTCAAAAATCTCTGTAAAAGAGTGCAACTCATTTTCTAAACCATTTTCAAAAATCTCTGTAAATGAGTGCCACTCATTTTCAAAACCATTTTCAAAAATCTCTGTAAAAGAGTGCCACTCATTTTCAAAACCATTTTCAAAAATCTCTGTAAAAGAGTGCCACTCATTTTCTAAACCATTTTCAAAAATCTCTGTAAATGAGTGCAACTCATTTTCAAAACCATTTTCAAAAATCTCTGTAAATGAGTGCCACTCATTTTCAAAACCATTTTCAAAAATCTCTGTAAATGAGTGCAACTCATTTTCAAAACCATTTTCAAAAATCTCTGTAAATGAGTGCCACTCATTTTCAAAACCATTTTCAAAAATCTCTGTAAAAGAGTGCCACTCATTTTCTACACCATTTTCAAAAATCTCTGTAAAAGGGTGCCACTCATTTTCTAAACCATTTTCAAAAATCTCTGTAAAAGAGTGCCACTCATTTTCTAAACCATTTTCAAAAATCTCTGTAAAAGAGTGCCACTCATTTTCTACACCATTTTCAAAAATCTCTGTAAAAGAGTGCCACTCATTTTCTAAACCATTTTCAAAAATCTCTGTAAAAGGGTGCCACTCATTTTCTAAACCATTTTCAAAAATCTCTGTAAAAGAGTGCCACTCATTTTCTAAACCATTTTCAAAAATCTCTGTAAAAGAGTGCAACTCATTTTCTAAACCATTTTCAAAAATCTCTGTAAAAGAGTGCCACTCATTTTCTAAACCATTTTCAAAAATCTCTGTAAAAGAGTGCCACTCATTTTCAAAACCATTTTCAAAAATCTCTGTAAAAGAGTGCAACTCATTTTCAAAACCATTTTCAAAAATCTCTGTAAAAGAGTGCCACTCATTTTCTACACCATTTTCAAAAATCTCTGTAAAAGGGTGCCACTCATTTTCTAAACCATTTTCAAAAATCTCTGTAAAAGGGTGCCACTCATTTTCTAAACCATTTTCAAAAATCTCTGTAAAAGAGTGCCACTCATTTTCTACACCATTTTCAAAAATCTCTGTAAAAGAGTGCCACTCATTTTCTAAACCATTTTCAAAAATCTCTGTAAAAGAGTGCCACTCATTTTCTAAACCATTTTCAAAAATCTCTGTAAAAGAGTGCCACTCATTTTCTAAACCATTTTCAAAAATCTCTGTAAAAGAGTGCAACTCATTTTCTAAACCATTTTCAAAAATCTCTGTAAAAGAGTGCCACTCATTTTCTAAACCATTTTCAAAAATCTCTGTAAAAGAGTGCCACTCATTTTCAAAACCCTTTTCAAAAATCTCTGTAAAAGAGTGCAACTCATTTTCAAAACCATTTTCAAAAATCTCTGTAAATGAGTGCCACTCATTTTCTAAACCATTTTCAAAAATCTCTGTAAAAGAGTGCCACTCATTTTCAAAACCATTTTCAAAAATCTCTGTAAAAGAGTGCCACTCATTTTCTACACCATTTTCAAAAATCTCTGTAAAAGAGTGCCACTCATTTTCTAAACCATTTTCAAAAATCTCTGTAAAAGAGTGCAACTCATTTTCTAAACCATTTTCAAAAATCTCTGTAAAAGAGTGCCACTCATTTTCAAAACCATTTTCAAAAATCTCTGTAAAAGAGTGCAACTCATTTTCAAAACCATTTTCAAAAATCTCTGTAAATGAGTGCCACTCATTTTCAAAACCATTTTCAAAAATCTCTGTAAAAGAGTGCCACTCATTTTCAAAACCATTTTCAAAAATCTCTGTAAAAGAGTGCAACTCATTTTCTAAACCATTTTCAAAAATCTCTGTAAATGAGTGCCACTCATTTTCAAAACCATTTTCAAAAATCTCTGTAAAAGAGTGCCACTCATTTTCAAAACCATTTTCAAAAATCTCTGTAAAAGAGTGCCACTCATTTTCTAAACCATTTTCAAAAATCTCTGTAAAAGAGTGCCACTCATTTTCAAAACCATTTTCAAAAATCTCTGTAAAAGAGTGCAACTCATTTTCAAAACCATTTTCAAAAATCTCTGTAAATGAGTGCCACTCATTTTCAAAACCATTTTCAAAAATCTCTGTAAAAGAGTGCCACTCATTTTCAAAACCATTTTCAAAAATCTCTGTAAAAGAGTGCCACTCATTTTCTAAACCATTTTCAAAAATCTCTGTAAAAGAGTGCAACTCATTTTCTAAACCATTTTCAAAAATCTCTGTAAAAGAGTGCCACTCATTTTCTAAACCATTTTCAAAAATCTCTGTAAAAGAGTGCCACTCATTTTCAAAACCATTTTCAAAAATCTCTGTAAAAGAGTGCAACTCATTTTCAAAACCATTTTCAAAAATCTCTGTAAATGAGTGCCACTCATTTTCAAAACCATTTTCAAAAATCTCTGTAAAAGAGTGCCACTCATTTTCAAAACCATTTTCAAAAATCTCTGTAAAAGAGTGCCACTCATTTTCTACACCATTTTCAAAAATCTCTGTAAAAGGGTGCCACTCATTTTCTAAACCATTTTCAAAAATCTCTGTAAAAGAGTGCCACTCATTTTCTAAACCATTTTCAAAAATCTCTGTAAAAGAGTGCCACTCATTTTCTACACCATTTTCAAAAATCTCTGTAAAAGAGTGCCACTCATTTTCTAAACCATTTTCAAAAATCTCTGTAAAAGGGTGCCACTCATTTTCTAAACCATTTTCAAAAATCTCTGTAAAAGAGTGCCACTCATTTTCTAAACCATTTTCAAAAATCTCTGTAAAAGAGTGCAACTCATTTTCTAAACCATTTTCAAAAATCTCTGTAAAAGAGTGCCACTCATTTTCTAAACCATTTTCAAAAATCTCTGTAAAAGAGTGCCACTCATTTTCAAAACCATTTTCAAAAATCTCTGTAAAAGAGTGCAACTCATTTTCAAAACCATTTTCAAAAATCTCTGTAAAAGAGTGCCACTCATTTTCTACACCATTTTCAAAAATCTCTGTAAAAGGGTGCCACTCATTTTCTAAACCATTTTCAAAAATCTCTGTAAAAGGGTGCCACTCATTTTCTAAACCATTTTCAAAAATCTCTGTAAAAGAGTGCCACTCATTTTCTACACCATTTTCAAAAATCTCTGTAAAAGAGTGCCACTCATTTTCTAAACCATTTTCAAAAATCTCTGTAAAAGGGTGCCACTCATTTTCTAAACCATTTTCAAAAATCTCTGTAAAAGAGTGCCACTCATTTTCTACACCATTTTCAAAAATCTCTGTAAAAGAGTGCAACTCATTTTCTAAACCATTTTCAAAAATCTCTGTAAAAGAGTGCCACTCATTTTCTAAACCATTTTCAAAAATCTCTGTAAAAGAGTGCCACTCATTTTCAAAACCATTTTCAAAAATCTCTGTAAAAGAGTGCAACTCATTTTCAAAACCATTTTCAAAAATCTCTGTAAATGAGTGCCACTCATTTTCTAAACCATTTTCAAAAATCTCTGTAAAAGAGTGCCACTCATTTTCAAAACCATTTTCAAAAATCTCTGTAAAAGAGTGCCACTCATTTTCTACACCATTTTCAAAAATCTCTGTAAAAGGGTGCCACTCATTTTCTAAACCATTTTCAAAAATCTCTGTAAAAGAGTGCAACTCATTTTCTAAACCATTTTCAAAAATCTCTGTAAAAGAGTGCCACTCATTTTCAAAACCATTTTCAAAAATCTCTGTAAAAGAGTGCAACTCATTTTCTAAACCATTTTCAAAAATCTCTGTAAAAGAGTGCCACTCATTTTCAAAACCATTTTCAAAAATCTCTGTAAAAGAGTGCCACTCATTTTCTACACCATTTTCAAAAATCTCTGTAAAAGAGTGCCACTCATTTTCTACACCATTTTCAAAAATCTCTGTAAAAGGGTGCCACTCATTTTCTAAACCATTTTCAAAAATCTCTGTAAAAGAGTGCCACTCATTTTCTAAACCATTTTCAAAAATCTCTGTAAAAGGGTGCCACTCATTTTCTAAACTCATTTTCAAAACCATTTTCAAAAATCTCTGTAAAAGGGTGCCACTCATTTTCTAAACCATTTTCAAAAATCTCTGTAAAAGAGTGCAACTCATTTTCAAAACCATTTTCAAAAATCTCTGTAAATGAGTGCCACTCATTTTCAAAACCATTTTCAAAAATCTCTGTAAAAGGGTGCCACTCATTTTCAAAACCATTTTCAAAAATCTCTGTAAAAGGGTGCCACTCATTTTCAAAACCATTTTCAAAAATCTATGTAAAAGAGTGCAACTCATTTTCAAAACCATTTTCAAAAATCTCTGTAAAAGAGTGCAACTCGTTTTCAAAACCATTTTCAAAAATCTCTGTAAAAGAGTGCCACTCATTTTCAAAACCATTTTCAAAAATCTCTGTAAAAGAGTGCCACTCATTTTCAAAACCATTTTCAAAAATCTCTGTAAAAGAGTGCCACTCATTTTCTACACCATTTTCAAAAATCTCTGTAAAAGGGTGCCACTCATTTTCTAAACCATTTTCAAAAATCTCTGTAAAAGAGTGCCACTCATTTTCTAAACCATTTTCAAAAATCTCTGTAAAAGAGTGCCACTCATTTTCAAAACCATTTTCAAAAATCTCTGTAAAAGAGTGCCACTCATTTTCTAAACTCATTTTCAAAACCATTTTCAAAAATCTCTGTAAAAGGGTGCCACTCATTTTCTAAACCATTTTCAAAAATCTCTGTAAAAGAGTGCAACTCATTTTCAAAACCATTTTCAAAAATCTCTGTAAAAGAGTGCCACTCATTTTCTACACCATTTTCAAAAATCTCTGTAAAAGGGTGCCACTCATTTTCTAAACCATTTTCAAAAATCTCTGTAAAAGAGTGCAACTCATTTTCTAAACCATTTTCAAAAATCTCTGTAAAAGGGTGCCACTCATTTTCTAAACCATTTTCAAAAATCTCTGTAAAAGAGTGCCACTCATTTTCTAAACCATTTTCAAAAATCTCTGTAAAAGAGTGCCACTCATTTTCAAAACCATTTTCAAAAATCTCTGTAAAAGAGTGCCACTCATTTTCTAAACTCATTTTCTAAACCATTTTCAAAAATCTCTGTAAAAGAGTGCCACTCATTTTCAAAACCATTTTCAAAAATCTCTGTAAAAGAGTGCAACTCATTTTCAAAACCATTTTCAAAAATCTCTGTAAAAGAGTGCCACTCATTTTCAAAACCATTTTCAAAAATCTCTGTAAAAGAGTGCCACTCATTTTCTACACCATTTTCAAAAATCTCTGTAAAAGGGTGCCACTCATTTTCTAAACCATTTTCAAAAATCTCTGTAAAAGGGTGCCACTCATTTTCTAAACCATTTTCAAAAATCTCTGTAAAAGAGTGCCACTCATTTTCAAAACCATTTTCAAAAATCTCTGTAAAAGAGTGCCACTCATTGTCTACACCATTTTCAAAAATCTCTGTAAAAGAGTGCAACTCATTTTCTAAACCATTTTCAAAAATCTCTGTAAAAGAGTGCAACTCATTTTCTAAACCATTTTCGAAAATCTCTGTAAAAGAGTGCAACTCATTTTCAAAACCATTTTCAAAAATCTCTGTAAAAGAGTGCCACTCATTTTCTACACCATTTTCAAAAATCTCTGTAAAAGGGTGCCACTCATTTTCTAAACCATTTTCAAAAATCTCTGTAAAAGAGTGCAACTCATTTTCAAAACCATTTTCAAAAATCTCTGTAAAAGAGTGCCACTCATTTTCAAAACCATTTTCAAAAATCTCTGTAAAAGAGTGCAACTCATTTTCTAAACCATTTTCAAAAATCTCTGTAAAAGGGTGCCACTCATTTTCTAAACCATTTTCAAAAATCTCTGTAAAAGGGTGCCACTCATTTTCTAAACCATTTTCAAAAATCTCTGTAAAAGAGTGCAACTCATTTTCTAAACCATTTTCAAAAATCTCTGTAAAAGAGTGCAACTCATTTTCAAAACCATTTTCAAAAATCTCTGTAAAAGAGTGCCACTCATTTTCAAAACCATTTTCAAAAATCTCTGTAAAAGAGTGCCACTCATTTTCTACACCATTTTCAAAAATCTCTGTAAAAGGGTGCCACTCATTTTCTAAACCATTTTCAAAAATCTCTGTAAAAGGGTGCCACTCATTTTCTAAACCATTTTCAAAAATCTCTGTAAAAGAGTGCAACTCATTTTCTAAACCATTTTCAAAAATCTCTGTAAAAGAGTGCAACTCATTTTCTAAACCATTTTCAAAAATCTCTGTAAAAGAGTGCAACTCATTTTCTAAACCATTTTCAAAAATCTCTGTAAAAGAGTGCAACTCATTTTCTAAACCATTTTCAAAAATCTCTGTAAAAGGGTGCCACTCATTTTCAAAACCATTTTCAAAAATCTCTGTAAAAGGGTGCCACTCATTTTCTAAACCATTTTCAAAAATCTCTGTAAAAGAGTGCCACTCATTTTCTAAACCATTTTCAAAAATCTCTGTAAAAGAGTGCAACTCATTTTCTAAACCATTTTCAAAAATCTCTGTAAAAGAGTGCCACTCATTTTCTAAACCATTTTCAAAAATCTCTGTAAAAGAGTGCAACTCATTTTCAAAACCATTTTCAAAAATCTCTGTAAATGAGTGCCACTCATTTTCAAAACCATTTTCAAAAATCTCTGTAAAAGAGTGCCACTCATTTTCTAAACCATTTTCAAAAATCTCTGTAAAAGAGTGCCACTCATTTTCTAAACCATTTTCAAAAATCTCTGTAGAAGAGTGCAACTCATTTTCTAAACCATTTTCAAAAATCTCTGTAAAAGAGTGCCACTCATTTTCAAAACCATTTTCAAAAATCTCTGTAAAAGAGTGCAACTCATTTTCAAAACCATTTGCAAAAATCTCTGTAAATGAGTGCCACTCATTTTCAAAACCATTTTCAAAAATCTCTGTAAAAGAGTGCCACTCATTTTCAAAACCATTTTCAAAAATCTCTGTAAAAGAGTGCCACTCATTTTCTACACCATTTTCAAAAATCTCTGTAAAAGGGTGCCACTCATTTTCTAAACCATTTTCAAAAATCTCTGTAAAAGAGTGCCACTCATTTTCAAAACCATTTTCAAAAATCTCTGTAAAAGAGTGCCACTCATTTTCTAAACTCATTTTCAAAACCATTTTCAAAACCATTTTCAAAAATCTCTGTAAATGAGTGCCACTCATTTTCAAAACCATTTTCAAAAATCTCTGTAAAAGAGTGCCACTCATTTTCTAAACCATTTTCAAAAATCTCTGTAAAAGAGTGCCACTCATTTTCAAAACCATTTTCAAAAATCTCTGTAAAAGAGTGCCACTCATTTTCTAAACTCATTTTCAAAACCATTTTCAAAAATCTCTGTAAAAGGGTGCCACTCATTTTCTAAACCATTTTCAAAAATCTCTGTAAAAGAGTGCAACTCATTTTCAAAACCATTTTCAAAAATCTCTGTAAAAGAGTGCCACTCATTTTCTACACCATTTTCAAAAATCTCTGTAAAAGGGTGCCACTCATTTTCTAAACCATTTTCAAAAATCTCTGTAAAAGAGTGCCACTCATTTTCTAAACCATTTTCAAAAATCTCTGTAAAAGAGTGCCACTCATTTTCAAAACCATTTTCAAAAATCTCTGTAAAAGAGTGCCACTCATTTTCAAAACCATTTTCAAAAATCTCTGTAAAAGAGTGCCACTCATTTTCTACACCATTTTCAAAAATCTCTGTAAAAGAGTGCCACTCATTTTCTACACCATTTTCAAAAATCTCTGTAAAAGGGTGCCACTCATTTTCTAAACCATTTTCAAAAATCTCTGTAAAAGAGTGCCACTCATTTTCTAAACCATTTTCAAAAATCTCTGTAAAAGGGTGCTACTCATTTTCTAAACTCATTTTCAAAACCATTTTCAAAAATCTCTGTAAAAGGGTGCTACTCATTTTCTAAACTCATTTTCAAAACCATTTTCAAAAATCTCTGTAAAAGAGTGCCACTCATTTTCTAAACCATTTTCAAAAATCTCTGTAAAAGAGTGCAACTCATTTTCAAAACCATTTTCAAAAATCTCTGTAAATGAGTGCCACTCATTTTCAAAACCATTTTCAAAAATCTCTGTAAATGAGTGCCACTCATTTTCTAAACCATTTTCAAAAATCTCTGTAAAAGAGTGCCACTCATTTTCTAAACCATTTTCAAAAATCTCTGTAAAAGAGTGCCACTCATTTTCAAAACCATTTTCAAAAATCTCTGTAAAAGAGTGCCACTCATTTTCAAAACCATTTTCAAAAATCTCTGTAAAAGAGTGCCACTCATTTTCTACACCATTTTCAAAAATCTCTGTAAAAGAGTGCCACTCATTTTCTACACCATTTTCAAAAATCTCTGTAAAAGGGTGCCACTCATTTTCTAAACCATTTTCAAAAATCTCTGTAAAAGAGTGCCACTCATTTTCTAAACCATTTTCAAAAATCTCTGTAAAAGGGTGCTACTCATTTTCTAAACTCATTTTCAAAACCATTTTCAAAAATCTCTGTAAAAGGGTGCTACTCATTTTCTAAACTCATTTTCAAAACCATTTTCAAAAATCTCTGTAAAAGAGTGCCACTCATTTTCTAAACCATTTTCAAAAATCTCTGTAAAAGAGTGCAACTCATTTTCAAAACCATTTTCAAAAATCTCTGTAAATGAGTGCCACTCATTTTCAAAACCATTTTCAAAAATCTCTGTAAATGAGTGCCACTCATTTTCAAAACCATTTTCAAAAATCTCTGTAAAAGAGTGCAACTCATTTTCTAAACCATTTTCAAAAATCTCTGTAAATGAGTGCCACTCATTTTCAAAACCATTTTCAAAAATCTCTGTAAAAGAGTGCCACTCATTTTCAAAACCATTTTCAAAAATCTCTGTAAATGAGTGCCACTCATTTTCAAAACCATTTTCAAAAATCTCTGTAAAAGAGTGCCACTCATTTTCTAAACCATTTTCAAAAATCTCTGTAAAAGAGTGCCACTCATTTTCAAAACCATTTTCAAAAATCTCTGTAAAAGAGTGCAACTCATTTTCAAAACCATTTGCAAAAATCTCTGTAAATGAGTGCCACTCATTTTCAAAACCATTTTCAAAAATCTCTGTAAAAGAGTGCCACTCATTTTCAAAACCATTTTCAAAAATCTCTGTAAAAGAGTGCCACTCATTTTCTACACCATTTTCAAAAATCTCTGTAAAAGGGTGCCACTCATTTTCTAAACCATTTTCAAAAATCTCTGTAAAAGAGTGCCACTCATTTTCTAAACCATTTTCAAAAATCTCTGTAAAAGAGTGCCACTCATTTTCAAAACCATTTTCAAAAATCTCTGTAAAAGAGTGCCACTCATTTTCTAAACTCATTTTCAAAACCATTTTCAAAAATCTCTGTAAAAGGGTGCCACTCATTTTCTAAACCATTTTCAAAAATCTCTGTAAAAGAGTGCAACTCATTTTCAAAACCATTTTCAAAAATCTCTGTAAAAGAGTGCCACTCATTTTCTACACCATTTTCAAAAATCTCTGTAAAAGGGTGCCACTCATTTTCTAAACCATTTTCAAAAATCTCTGTAAAAGAGTGCCACTCATTTTCTAAACCATTTTCAAAAATCTCTGTAAAAGAGTGCCACTCATTTTCTAAACCATTTTCAAAAATCTCTGTAAAAGAGTGCAACTCATTTTCAAAACCATTTTCAAAAATCTCTGTAAATGAGTGCCACTCATTTTCAAAACCATTTTCAAAAATCTCTGTAAAAGAGTGCCACTCATTTTCTAAACCATTTTCAAAAATCTCTGTAAAAGAGTGCCACTCATTTTCTACACCATTTTCAAAAATCTCTGTAAAAGAGTGCAACTCATTTTCAAAACCATTTTCAAAAATCTCTGTAAATGAGTGCCACTCATTTTCAAAACCATTTTCAAAAATCTCTGTAAAAGAGTGCCACTCATTTTCTAAACCATTTTCAAAAATCTCTGTAAAAGAGTGCCACTCATTTTCTAAACCATTTTCAAAAATCTCTGTAAAAGAGTGCCACTCATTTTCTAAACCATTTTCAAAAATCTCTGTAAAAGAGTGCCACTCATTTTCTAAACCATTTTCAAAAATCTCTGTAAAAGAGTGCCACTCATTTTCTACACCATTTTCAAAAATCTCTGTAAAAGAGTGCCACTCATTTTCTACACCATTTTCAAAAATCTCTGTAAAAGAGTGCCACTCATTTTCTACACCATTTTCAAAAATCTCTGTAAAAGAGTGCAACTCATTTTCAAAACCATTTTCAAAAATCTCTGTAAATGAGTGCCACTCATTTTCAAAACCATTTTCAAAAATCTCTGTAAAAGAGTGCCACTCATTTTCTAAACCATTTTCAAAAATCTCTGTAAAAGAGTGCCACTCATTTTCTAAACCATTTTCAAAAATCTCTGTAAAAGAGTGCAACTCATTTTCTAAACCATTTTCAAAAATCTCTGTAAAAGAGTGCCACTCATTTTCAAAACCATTTTCAAAAATCTCTGTAAAAGAGTGCAACTCATTTTCAAAACCATTTGCAAAAATCTCTGTAAATGAGTGCCACTCATTTTCAAAACCATTTTCAAAAATCTCTGTAAAAGAGTGCCACTCATTTTCAAAACCATTTTCAAAAATCTCTGTAAAAGAGTGCCACTCATTTTCTACACCATTTTCAAAAATCTCTGTAAAAGGGTGCCACTCATTTTCTAAACCATTTTCAAAAATCTCTGTAAAAGAGTGCCACTCATTTTCTAAACCATTTTCAAAAATCTCTGTAAAAGAGTGCCACTCATTTTCAAAACCATTTTCAAAAATCTCTGTAAAAGAGTGCCACTCATTTTCTAAACTCATTTTCAAAACCATTTTCAAAAATCTCTGTAAAAGGGTGCCACTCATTTTCTAAACCATTTTCAAAAATCTCTGTAAAAGAGTGCAACTCATTTTCAAAACCATTTTCAAAAATCTCTGTAAAAGAGTGCCACTCATTTTCTACACCATTTTCAAAAATCTCTGTAAAAGGGTGCCACTCATTTTCTAAACCATTTTCAAAAATCTCTGTAAAAGAGTGCCACTCATTTTCTAAACCATTTTCAAAAATCTCTGTAAAAGAGTGCAACTCATTTTCTAAACCATTTTCAAAAATCTCTGTAAAAGAGTGCCACTCATTTTCAAAACCATTTTCAAAAATCTCTGTAAAAGAGTGCCACTCATTTTCAAAACCATTTTCAAAAATCTCTGTAAAAGAGTGCCACTCATTTTCTACACCATTTTCAAAAATCTCTGTAAAAGAGTGCCACTCATTTTCTACACCATTTTCAAAAATCTCTGTAAAAGGGTGCCACTCATTTTCTAAACCATTTTCAAAAATCTCTGTAAAAGAGTGCCACTCATTTTCTAAACCATTTTCAAAAATCTCTGTAAAAGGGTGCCACTCATTTTCTAAACTCATTTTCAAAACCATTTTCAAAAATCTCTGTAAAAGGGTGCCACTCATTTTCTAAACCATTTTCAAAAATCTCTGTACAAGAGTGCCACTCGTTTTCAAAACCATTTTCAAAACCATTTTCAAAAATCTCTGTAAAAGAGTGCCACTCATTTTCTAAACCATTTTCAAAAATCTCTAAAACGAAAATGGTTATTAAAATAACCATTTTCGAGATGGATTGAGAAGGAAGAAACGAAATTGGTTATCAACCATTTTCGAGATGGATAGAAAAGTAAGAAACGAAAATGGGTAATAACCATTTTCGAGATGGAGTAAAAAGTAAGAAACGAAAGTGGTTATCAACCATTTTTGACATGTATTGCGTTTACAAACTATATTAATCCATGAAAGCGCGTTTAGGATATTCATAGTTTATCCTACTTTGATGTTCATTTTGGAAAATTTGTGTTGAACCGTTTTTTCAACTTCTACATAATTTTCTTCGCCTTATGACCGTTCAGTGTTTTCACCGCAACAGGAATCAACCGTCCAGCAGGATCGCGCATTCGCCCTCTGTATACATTACCAAAGTAACCTGTAAAAGGTATCAAAGTATGGTCCATCTCTCATTAAAGCTTCATTTTTCATGGAAATTTTTTTAAACCAAGTCATGTTGATACAGAATATTGCGGGTTTTTTGACCGTATTAAAATCTTTGCGTTCCGACCAAAACTGACAAAGTAATGAAAGAAAACGTTTTGAAAAAACGTTTTACAAACCCAAAAAATGGTCCAACTTTCAACAGAAAACTAGCTGTTGTCATAACTTTTAAACAAATTCTGCCATCACTTGATTTCTTTTGAGTTCCTCCTTCATCTGATACACCCGAATTACCTTTGAAGGAAAGTCTTCTTGTATCCTTGATTGCGTCCTCTCAAATTGTTGTCTCAATAGTTATAGATGCGCGAGAGAACATAGTTTATAATGTTAATAGAGAGACAGAGAGAGAGACGCAGATGGTACAAGAAACAATTTATGTAAACTGCCGTCCAGAGTTCTCTGACCTGAATTGCGATTGGGATTTTTAGAGTTTGAAAGAATTGATTGTTGAGCAGAAGATAAGTTTCAAAACAATGGTTGAAATAATCCAAAAGTACCCGTTTCGGGGAGAAAACGTAAGTTAAAGAAAAAAGTTTTAAGTAGTCGTTTTGCACAATTTCTGTTTTGGGATTATAAATCTACACTCTGTCGGGCATGTCCTGGAAATAGTTATGCGTGCATTTGAGCAGCGAAGTAATTTGTGAACAGACGTCCAGGGAGTACTGGGAGCAAAAACTGTTCTGCTCCTGGGCGGACACGACGAGAAAATGGTTCAGGGGAGTTTTCCTATAAATGTTCTATCATAAAATTATTAAATGACGTTTAGAACTACAAACCTGCAATAACGCTTTCAGTCTATGAGAGAGAAACACAAAATCGGGTCGATCTTCTGGGGTGGAACGCCAACAGCATTGCATCAAGTCGTAACTAAAATTAAAATGTGTTTATATTTTCATCAGCGTATTCATACTAACGATTAGCTTCTTTATTTTCAATGATAATGGAAAACAACTCACATGATATCCGGACAGTGAGTGGGTTGAGGTAATCGCATTCCAGTTTCTAAATAATGCCTTACTTTCGCATTTGATACTTCGCCGTACGGAGAAGCTGCACGAGTCAGCAACTCCCACATTAAAACTCCGAATGACCACTGAAATGTTTTTTTTTGCTTTTCCTCAACTGTTTTCAACTAATTTTAACTAATTACAAGATAAACTTGTTTTTTTTCTCAACCCGGCCCAGATTCCAAGAAAGTTTTGGCTTTGGGTCCCGACTCAATGGGTGCGGCTTGCTCTACGGGTAAGAATACTCACTGGGTACGGTTCTTCCCTATGTTGAAGTGTTTCATTGAAACCATGGGCCGGGCAGACTACAATTTTCAAATCAGCTCTGCCCTTGACAAGTCTGTTTTCAGAAAGAAAAGCAACTTACTACATCAGTTGCAGAGCTGAATACTCTTCGATCTCGAAGACTTTCTGGAGCCAACCATTTCAATGGTAGACGCGCAGGTCCTGAAAATTATTTGTGTTTTTTTTGTGTTTTCATAGCAAAAGAATACCTGTTTCACTTTCATCGATGTAACTCTCCTTGTCCAATAAATCCACTGCTAATCCAAAATCAGCCACTTTCACTATTCGTTCCGCAGAAATCATGCAATTACGAGCTGCCAAATCTCGATGAACGAAGTGTTGTGCTGCCAAGTAGCTCATTCCTTGTGCAACCTGATGCGCGAAATCAAGAAGTTCGAGAACGCATAGAGCCTGAGAAATCAAATATTAAGTTATGTTTCCCCTGTGTTTTTCTGATTTATGTACGTTTCTACACACGTATTTTTCCTCACCCTGTTTGGATCGGCAATAAATGTTTTCAAATCTCCACCTTCCATGTATGGCAACACAACCCATGGGTTCCCAGCGGGGGATATTGATATTCCAAGAAGAGATAAAACGTGAGGGTGATCCAAATGCTTCATGACAACCCCTTCACGGAGGAACTTTTCTATATGTGCAATATCTCGAGCTCGTTCTCCTGAAAATTCTAGATTGTTGCTTATTTTCAACAAATAGAGCGGGCTTGCCACTTTTATAGACCACTCCTATTTTTGCTAATTTAAAAAATACGAAGAAATTTGAAATTTTCGAGAAATTCTCATTTTTCTCAAAACTTTTCTACTGAAAATGTTTTAGAAATATATTCAACTAGCTCAATTTTTGATGAAGATTCCAAATATAATAAAAGAACATTTTGGTTCACTCACTTTGAAAATTTGTTTTTTCAATTTTTGATTTTTTGGGGTGAACCTATGGTTTTGTCGCGTTTGCAAGTCGCCATTTTCAACATTTTTCATCATATTTTAAGTAGGATAATAGGTGTTCAATTGTTATTTTCTTTACATTTTAGAGTATTTACGGGGTCTTTTTTGTCCGTGGACAATTTACTTGAAACTTCTCAAATCGCAAGAAAAATCAACTTGAAAAGTGAACCTATTGTTTTGTCGGACACTGTATACTAATCCATGAAAGTGCATTTAGAGTAATCATAGTTCATCCTAATTTGAAGTCCACTTTGGAAAATTTGTGTTGAACCTTTTTTTCAACTTCTACATAATTTTCTTCGCATTATTACCTTTCAGTGTTTTCACCGCAACAGGAATCAACCGTCCAGCAGGATCGCGCATTCGCCCTCTGTATACATTACCAAAGTAACCTGTAAAAAGTATAAAATGGAATAATGGGCAAAAAAATCTGTAATTCTGATTTTTCATCATATTTTAATTCTCAATCTTGGCAAATCGAAAACCTGAGATGCTGGTTAGAGCATAAATACTGTAATTGAAAAACTCCTGAAACAAAGGAAACATAACGAAAACCCTTAGTTCTCCCTTTTCTAATTGCATTCTCACTTCTTTTAAAGTGTTTTGTTACTTTCTTACATTATTCTTCTAACTTGAAACTTCAACTTTTTGTCCAAAAAGGTTGTGCCAATAAATTGCTGATTTAAGATTGAAAAGTAAGCTCATCCAAAAGTATCCATTTGAGAAATAAAAGCACATCTGCTTCCAAAAGTTAGGAAGTGGTGTGTTATGAACTTGAAGGGAATAGCTCAGAAAATAGATAATTTTCTTTCAAAAATCAAAAAATACAGAAAGTATGGAAATGCTAACAAAACTTACATAAACACCACTTTATAAAACTAGTTTTTAAAAATAGCATAAAGGTTCATGATTTCTCACATTAGTTTTGGGCATTGGAGCCATAAAGCTTCTAGGAACAGGAAGAAAAAAATACTTGAGTAAGTGTTGTTAAGGGTTACTTTTGCACTTTCAGACAAAAATATTATTTTCTAGACACAAAGACTCACCTTTTCCAACAATTGTCTCCAAAACAACTGCTTCCGACGGCAACAAAAGTCCTTGGAGTGATTGACGGAGATCGGAACCAATTAATTGAAGAAGGCTTTGAGTTGAGTAGGTGGATGATACTGAAACACAGCTTTCTTTAAAATTTAACATTAAAGGAGGGCAGCTCACTTCTTGAAAGATTTTGAATTTTCATTTTTTCTAGTCAAAAATAATATCAAACTATTTTTCAGACACATTTAAAGTTTCAAAGATATTTTATACTGTCTGGAAATGCCTGAAACTTCATGTTTGTCTCTCTAGGTGTGCTCGGTTTTCCCTTGGTCTATTTCGAGACCGAACAATTCCGACATGTACTTTACCAGTCATTCTTGTTTGTTCGTCATTTCATTTCACATGGTTCCCATGTTTCCTCAACTTTACAAACAATCCTATTGTCATTTATTTTTAGGTCGCTATGAAATTGAAAAAAGTGTTTTAGACAGAATGAAAGTTTTAAAAAATATGTTTCTTGGAACGATACAGTGCCACCACGATTCCTTGAAAATCATTATTTTTCTTACTTGTCAAAATACAAAATAAAGTCATTCTGTTAAGATATTCAACGCCAAGCAAACTTGTGATTATCATGAAGTAAATTATTTTTAGACCCAACAAAACTTGCTTTTTTCTATGATATTCTCTTTGTTGGACTGTCATCTTCAATTTTCTTATTTCCAAACGGAAAACAATTTTATAAGCTATAGAAATAATTGTGTTCCGGTGTGCCCCACACGGCGCTTTCATCTCTTTTCCTACTATGAGCTTTTTGCTTGATTTCTAATGGCGTGACCGCATGAATTTCCTCATCACACGGAATGTTGATAGC
>CM056095.1:647500-1017500 GCA_002259235.3 Caenorhabditis latens
TCTGTGATCGCAGTGATTGAAGTTTCAGACTAATTGGTAGAGGCCAAAACTGGGCATTTCCCATAACTTTTTTCTAGAAGAGCTATCTAAAAACGCTAACGCGCATCTGAACAAGCATGTTTTGTTTAGTATTTGTGCAAAAATTCAGGCCATTTGACACAGTAATCTCTGTGATCGCAGTGATTGAAGTTTCAGACTAATTGGTAGAGGCCAAAACTGGGCATTTCCCATAACTTTTTTCTAGAAGAGCTATCTAAAAACGCTAACGCGCATCTGAACAAGCATGTTTTGTTTAGTATTTGTGCAAAAATTCAGGCCATTTGACACAGTAATCTCTGTGATCGCAGTGATTGAAGTTTCAGACTAATTGGTAGAGGCCAAAACTGGGCATTTCCCATAACTTTTTTTCTAGAAGAGCTATCTAAAAACGCTAACGCGCATCTGAACAAGCATGTTTTGTTTAGTATTTGTGCAAAAATTCAGGCCATTTGACACAGTAATCTCTGTGATCGCAGTGATTGAAGTTTCAGACTAATTGGTAGAGGCCAAAACTGGGCATTTCCCATAACTTTTTTCTAGAAGAGCTATCTAAAAACGCTAACGCGCATCTGAACAAGCATGTTTTGTTTAGTATTTGTGCAAAAATTCAGGCCATTTGACACAGTAATCTCTGTGATCGCAGTGATTGAAGTTTCAGACTAATTGGTAGAGGCCAAAACTGGGCATTTCCCATAACTTTTTTCTAGAAGAGCTATCTAAAAACGCTAACGCGCATCTGAACAAGCATGTTTTGTTTAGTATTTGTGCAAAAATTCAGGCCATTTGACACAGTAATCTCTGTGATCGCAGTGATTGAAGTTTCAGACTAATTGGTAGAGGCCAAAACTGGGCATTTCCCATAACTTTTTTCTAGAAGAGCTATCTAAAAACGCTAACGCGCATCTGAACAAGCATGTTTTGTTTAGTATTTGTGCAAAAATTCAGGCCATTTGACACAGTAATCTCTGTGATCGCAGTGATTGAAGTTTCAGACTAATTGGTAGAGGCCAAAACTGGGCATTTCCCATAACTTTTTTCTAGAAGAGCTATCTAAAAACGCTAACGCGCATCTGAACAAGCATGTTTTGTTTAGTATTTGTGCAAAAATTCAGGCCATTTGACACAGTAATCTCTGTGATCGCAGTGATTGAAGTTTCAGACTAATTGGTAGAGGCCAAAACTGGGCATTTCCCATAACTTTTTTCTAGAAGAGCTATCTAAAAACGCTAACGCGCATCTGAACAAGCATGTTTTGTTTAGTATTTGTGCAAAAATTCAGGCCATTTGACACAGTAATCTCTGTGATCGCAGTGATTGAAGTTTCAGACTAATTGGTAGAGGCCAAAACTGGGCATTTCCCATAACTTTTTTCTAGAAGAGCTATCTAAAAACGCTAACGCGCATCTGAACAAGCATGTTTTGTTTAGTATTTGTGCAAAAATTCAGGCCATTTGACACAGTAATCTCTGTGATCGCAGTGATTGAAGTTTCAGACTAATTGGTAGAGGCCAAAACTGGGCATTTCCCATAACTTTTTTTCTAGAAGAGCTATCTAAAAACGCTAACGCGCATCTGAACAAGCATGTTTTGTTTAGTATTTGTGCAAAAATTCAGGCCATTTGACACAGTAATCTCTGTGATCGCAGTGATTGAAGTTTCAGACTAATTGGTAGAGGCCAAAACTGGGCATTTCCCATAACTTTTTTCTAGAAGAGCTATCTAAAAACGCTAACGCGCATCTGAACAAGCATGTTTTGTTTAGTATTTGTGCAAAAATTCAGGCCATTTGACACAGTAATCTCTGTGATCGCAGTGATTGAAGTTTCAGACTAATTGGTAGAGGCCAAAACTGGGCATTTCCCATAACTTTTTTCTAGAAGAGCTATCTGAAAACGCTAACGCGCATCTGAACAAGCATGTTTTGTTTAGTATTTGTGCAAAAATTCAGGCCATTTGACACAGTAATCTCTGTGATCGCAGTGATTGAAGTTTCAGACTAATTGGTAGAGGCCAAAACTGGGCATTTCCCATAACTTTTTTCTAGAAGAGCTATCTAAAAACGCTAACGCGCATCTGAACAAGCATGTTTTGTTTAGTATTTGTGCAAAAATTCAGGCCATTTGACACAGTAATCTCTGTGATCGCAGTGATTGAAGTTTCAGACTAATTGGTAGAGGCCAAAACTGGGCATTTCCCATAACTTTTTTTCTAGAAGAGCTATCTAAAAACGCTAACGCGCATCTGAACAAGCATGTTTTGTTTAGTATTTGTGCAAAAATTCAGGCCATTTGACACAGTAATCTCTGTGATCGCAGTGATTGAAGTTTCAGACTAATTGGTAGAGGCCAAAACTGGGCATTTCCCATAACTTTTTTCTAGAAGAGCTATCTAAAAACGCTAACGCGCATCTGAACAAGCATGTTTTGTTTAGTATTTGTGCAAAAATTCAGGCCATTTGACACAGTAATCTCTGTGATCGCAGTGATTGAAGTTTCAGACTAATTGGTAGAGGCCAAAACTGGGCATTTCCCATAACTTTTTTCTAGAAGAGCTATCTAAAAACGCTAACGCGCATCTGAACAAGCATGTTTTGTTTAGTATTTGTGCAAAAATTCAGGCCATTTGACACAGTAATCTCTGTGATCGCAGTGATTGAAGTTTCAGACTAATTGGTAGAGGCCAAAACTGGGCATTTCCCATAACTTTTTTCTAGAAGAGCTATCTGAAAACGCAAACGCGCATCGAAACAAGCATGTTTTGTTTAGTATTTGTGCAAAAATTCAGGCCATTTGACACAGTAATCTCTGTGATCGCAGTGATTGAAGTTTCAGACTAATTGGTAGAGGCCAAAACTGGGCATTTCCCATAACTTTTTTCTAGAAGAGCTATCTAAAAACGCTAACGCGCATCTGAACAAGCATGTTTTGTTTAGTATTTGTGCAAAAATTCAGGCCATTTGACACAGTAATCTCTGTGATCGCAGTGATTGAAGTTTCAGACTAATTGGTAGAGGCCAAAACTGGGCATTTCCCATAACTTTTTTCTAGAAGAGCTATCTAAAAACGCTAACGCGCATCTGAACAAGCATGTTTTGTTTAGTATTTGTGCAAAAATTCAGGCCATTTGACACAGTAATCTCTGTGATCGCAGTGATTGAAGTTTCAGACTAATTGGTAGAGGCCAAAACTGGGCATTTCCCATAACTTTTTTCTAGAAGAGCTATCTAAAAACGCTAACGCGCATCTGAAACAAGCATGTTTTGTTTAGTATTTGTGCAAAAATTCAGGCCATTTGACACAGTAATCTCTGTGATCGCAGTGATTGAAGTTTCAGACTAATTGGTAGAGGCCAAAACTGGGCATTTCCCATAACTTTTTTCTAGAAGAGCTATCTAAAAACGCTAACGCGCATCTAAACAAGCATGTTTTGTTTAGTATTTGTGCAAAAATTCAGGCCATTTGACACAGTAATCTCTGTGATCGCAGTGATTGAAGTTTCAGACTAATTGGTAGAGGCCAAAACTGGGCATTTCCCATAACTTTTTTTCTAGAAGAGCTATCTGAAAACGCAAACGCGCATCGAAACAAGCATGTTTTGTTTAGTATTTGTGCAAAAATTCAAGCCATTTGACACAGTAATCTCTGTGATCGCAGTGATTGAAGTTTCAGACTAATTGGTAGAGGCCAAAACTGGGCATTTCCCATAACTTTTTTCTAGAAGAGCTATCTACAAACGCTAACGCGCATCTGAACAAGCATGTTTTGTTTAGTATTTGTGCAAAAATTCAGGCCATTTGACACAGTAATCTCTGTGATCGCAGTGATTGAAGTTTCAGACTAATTGGTAGAGGCCAAAACTGGGCATTTCCCATAACTTTTTTCTAGAAGAGCTATCTAAAAACGCTGACGCGCATCTGAACAAGCATGTTTTGTTTAGTATTTGTGCAAAAATTCAGGCCATTTGACACAGTAATCTCTGTGATCGCAGTGATTGAAGTTTCAGACTAATTGGTAGAGGCCAAAACTGGGCATTTCCCATAACTTTTTTTCTAGAAGAGCTATCTAAAAACGCTAACGCGCATCGAAACAAGCATGTTTTGTTTAGTATTTGTGCAAAAATTCAGGCCATTTGACACAGTAATCTCTGTGATCGCAGTGATTGAAGTTTCAGACTAATTGGTAGAGGCCAAAACTGGGCATTTCCCATAACTTTTTTCTAGAAGAGCTATCGAAAAACGCTAACGCGCATCTGAACAAGCATGTTTTGTTTAGTATTTGTGCAAAAATTCAGGCCATTTGACACAGTAATCTCTGTGATCGCAGTGATTGAAGTTTCAGACTAATTGGTAGAGGCCAAAACTGGGCATTTCCCATAACTTTTTTTCTAGAAGAGCTATCTGAAAACGCAAACGCGCATCGAAACAAGCATGTTTTGTTTAGTATTTGTGCAAAAATTCAGGTCATTTGACACAGTAATCTCTGTGATCGCAGTGATTGAAGTTTCAGACTAATTGGTAGAGGCCAAAACTGGGCATTTCCCATAACTTTTTTTCTAGAAGAGCTATCTAAAAACGCTGACGCGCATCTGAACAAGCATGTTTTGTTTAGTATTTGTGCAAAAATTCAGGCCATTTGACACAGTAATCTCTGTGATCGCAGTGATTGAAGTTTCAGACTAATTGGTAGAGGCCAAAACTGGGCATTTCCCATAACTTTTTTCTAGAAGAGCTATCTGAAAACGCAAACGCGCATCGAAACAAGCATGTTTTGTTTAGTATTTGTGCAAAAATTCAGGCCATTTGACACAGTAATCTCTGTGATCGCAGTGATTGAAGTTTCAGACTAATTGGTAGAGGCCAAAACTGGGCATTTCCCATAACTTTTTTCTAGAAGAGCTATCTAAAAACGCTGACGCGCATCTGAACAAGCATGTTTTGTTTAGTATTTGTGCAAAAATTCAGGCCATTTGACACAGTAATCTCTGTGATCGCAGTGATTGAAGTTTCAGACTAATTGGTAGAGGCCAAAACTGGGCATTTCCCATAACTTTTTTCTAGAAGAGCTATCTAAAAACGCTGACGCGCATCTGAACAAGCATGTTTTGTTTAGTATTTGTGCAAAAATTCAGGCCATTTGACACAGTAATCTCTGTGATCGCAGTGATTGAAGTTTCAGACTAATTGGTAGAGGCCAAAACAGGGCATTTCCCATAACTTTTTTTCTAGAAGAGCTATCTAAAAACGCAAACGCGCATCGAAACAAGCATGTTTTGTTTAGTATTTGTGCAAAAATTCAAGCCATTTGACACAGTAATCTCTGTGATCGCAGTGATTGAAGTTTCAGACTAATTGGTAGAGGCCAAAACAGGGCATTTCCCATAACTTTTTTCTAGAAGAGCTATCTAAAAACGCTGACGCGCATCTGAACAAGCATGTTTTGTTTAGTATTTGTGCAAAAATTCAGGCCATTTGACACAGTAATCTCTGTGATCGCAGTGATTGAAGTTTCAGACTAATTGGTAGAGGCCAAAACTGGGCATTTCCCATAACTTTTTTCTAGAAGAGCTATCTGAAAACGCAAACGCGCATCGAAACAAGCATGTTTTGTTTAGTATTTGTGCAAAAATTCAAGCCATTTGACACAGTAATCTCTGTGATCGCAGTGATTGAAGTTTCAGACTAATTGGTAGAGGCCAAAACAGGGCATTTCCCATAACTTTTTTTCTAGAAGAGCTATCTAAAAACGCTGACGCGCATCTAAACAAGCATGTTTTGTTTAGTATTTGTGCAAAAATTCAAGCCATTTGACACAGTAATCTCTGTGATCGCAGTGATTGAAGTTTCAGACTAATTGGTAGAGGCCAAAACAGGGCATTTCCCATAACTTTTTTTCTAGAAGAGCTATCTAAAAACGCTGACGCGCATCTAAACAAGCATGTTTTGTTTAGTATTTGTGCAAAAATTCAGGCCATTTGACACAGTAATCTCTGTGATCGCAGTGATTGAAGTTTCAGACTAATTGGTAGAGGCCAAAACTGGGCATTTCCCATAACTTTTTTTCTAGAAGAGCTATCTAAAAACGCTAACGCGCATCTAAACAAGCATGTTTTGTTTAGTATTTGTGCAAAAATTCAGGCCATTTGACACAGTAATCTCTGTGATCGCAGTGATTGAAGTTTCAGACTAATTGGTAGAGGCCAAAACTGGGCATTTCCCATAACTTTTTTCTAGAAGAGCTATCTACAAACGCTAACGCGCATCTAAACAAGCATGTTTTGTTTAGTATTTGTGCAAAAATTCAGGCCATTTGACACAGTAATCTCTGTGATCGCAGTGATTGAAGTTTCAGACTAATTGGTAGAGGCCAAAACAGAGGATGTCCCATAACTTTTTTTCTAGAAGAGCTATCTAAAAACGCTAACGCGCATCTAAACAAGCATGTTTTGTTTAGTATTTGTGCAAAAATTCAGGCCATTTGACACAGTAATCTCTGTGATCGCAGTGATTGAAGTTTCAGACTAATTGGTAGAGGCCAAAACTAGGCATTTCCCATAACTTTTTTTCTAGAAGAGCTATCTAAAAACGCTAACGCGTATCTAAACGAGCATGTTTTGTTTAGTATTTGTGCAAAAATTCAGGCCATTTGACACAGTAATCTCTGTGATCGCAGTGATTGAATTTTCAGACTAATTGGTAGAGGCCAAAAAAGAGGATGTCCCATAACTTTTTTTTTTTTTTGAATGGTTGGGGAAGTTAATTTCATAAAAAAGTACCCTGTTTTATCCTGTTTTTAGGAATTTCAATTAGAATTTTATTGATTTCTAACCCGGGAGGATTCAAACCCGCGTCTACTGAGGTATCCCTCAGCCCGGATAAGTATATACTATTACAGCGCCATGCTCGATCAGTCTAACCGGAACCGACACAGATAAGAATGGTTGGGGAAGTTAATAACATAAAAAGTACCCTGTTTTATCCTGTTTTTAGGAATTTCAATTACAATTTTATTGATTTCTAACCCGGGAGGATTCAAACCCGCGTCTACTGAGGTATCCCTCAGCCCGGATAAGTATAGACTATTACAGCGCCATGCTCGATCAGTCTAACCGGAACCGACACAGATAAGAATGGTTGGGGAAGTTAATAACATAAAAAGTACCCTGTTTTATCCTGTTTTTAGCAGTTTCAATTAGAATTTTATTGATTTCTAACCCGGGAGGATTCAAACCCGCGTCTACTGAGGTATCCCTCAGCCCGGATAAGTATAGACTATTACAGCGCCATGCTCGATCAGTCTAACCGGAACCGACACAGATAAGAATGGTTGGGGAAGTTAATTTCGAAGAAAGTACCCTGTTTTATCCTGTTTTTAGGAGTTTCAATTAGAATTTCATTTATTTCTAACCCGGGAGGATACAAACCCGCGTCTACTGAGGTATCCCTCAGCCCGGATAAGTATAGACTATTACAGCGCCATGCTCGATCAGTCTAACCGGAACCGACACAGATAAGAATGGTTGGGGAAGTTAATAACATAAAAAGTACCCTGTTTTATCCTGTTTTTAGGAATTTCAATTAGAATTTTATTTATTTCTAACCCGGGAGGATTCAAACCCGCGTCTACTGAGGTATCCCTCAGCCCGGATAAGTATAGACTATTACAGCGCCATGCTCGATCAGTCTAACCGGAACCGACACAGATAAGAATGGTTGGGGAAGTTAATTTCAAAGAAAGTACCCTGTTTTATCCTGTTTTTAGGAGTTTCAATTAGAATTTCATTTATTTCTAACCCGGGAGGATTCAAACCCGCGTCTACTGAGGTATCCCTCAGCCCGGATAAGTATAGACTATTACAGCGCCATGCTCGATCAGTCTAACCGGAACCGACACAGATAAGAATGGTTGGGGAAGTTAATAACATAAAAAGTACCCTGTTTTATCCTGTTTTTAGGAGTTTCAATTACAATTTTATTGATTTCTAACCCGGGAGGATTCAAACCCGCGTCTACTGAGGTATCCCTCAGCCCGGATAAGTATAGACTATTACAGCGCCATGCTCGATCAGTCTAACCGGAACCGACACAGATAAGAATGGTTGGGGAAGTTAATTTCAAAGAAAGTACCCTGTTTTATCCTGTTTTTAGGAGTTTCAATTAGAATTTTATTGATTTCTAACCCGGGAGGATTCAAACCCGCGTCTACTGAGGTATCCCTCAGCCCGGATAAGTATAGACTATTACAGCGCCATGCTCGATCAGTCTAACCGGAACCGACACAGATAAGAATGGTTGGGGAAGTTAATTTCAAAAAAAGTACCCTTTTTTATCCTGTTTTTAGGAATTTCAATTAGAATTTTATTGATTTCTAACCCGGGAGGATTCAAACCCGCGTCTACTGAGGTATCCCTCAGCCCGGATAAGTATAGACTATTACAGCGCCATGCTCGATCAGTCTAACCGGAACCGACACAGATAAGAATGGTTGGGGAAGTTAATTTCAAAAAAAGTACCCTTTTTTATCCTGTTTTTAGGAATTTCAATTAGAATTTTATTGATTTCTAACCCGGGAGGATTCAAACCCGCGTCTACTGAGGTATCCCTCAGCCCGGATAAGTATAGACTATTACAGCGCCATGCTCGATCAGTCTAACCGGAACCGACACAGATAAGAATGGTTGGGGAAGTTAATAACATGAAAAGTACCCAGTTTTATCCTGTTTTTAGGAATTTCTATTTGAATTTTATTGATTTCTAACCCGGGAGGATTCAAACCCGCGTCTACTGAGGTATCCCTCAGCCCGGAGAGTATAGACTATTACAGCGCCATGCTCGATCAGTCTAACCGGAACCGACACAGATAAGAATGGTTGGGGAAGTTAATTTCATAAAAAGTACCCTGTTTTATCCTGTTTTTAGGAGTTTCAATTAGAATTTTATTGATTTCTAACCCGGGACTATTCAAACCCGCGTCTACTGAGGTATCCCTCAGCCCGGATAAGTATAGACTATTACAGCGCCATGCTCGATCAGTCTAACCGGAACCGACACAGATAAGAATGGTTGGGGGAGTCAGTAACTCACGTTCATGAAAACTATTGCCAAGAAGATAGTAGAGTTACCGTCCGATGTGGATGGTGAAGCCAAGAAGATGAGGACAGGAGACGGGGGGTCAGTGGGCGGTCGTCATGATCGTCATATCCACTCGACCATAGCTCATCCTTCACGACGGTCGTTGTGCTTCAGCACTGAAAAAGAAAACATTGATTCGTAAACGAAATAAGCAAGTAGGGAATACATATTAGGACGAGATAAATCATGGTTATGGCGATATCTTATTGTTAAAGATGTCTAAAAAAAAGAGAAGATGGAGGAGTCACCATCCAGTACAGACAGAAAGTGGAAGACTGAGCCACGATGATGAGATGAGGAGACTGGGAGACCAGTGGGCGGAGTCTAGTAGAAAGCAGCCATCTGGTTGTCTGAGAGGATGAGTGATTTCCCATGGAGATAAATGACCAGGTGGTTTGATTGAACAGTATTGAGACAATAGGAGAATTCAAACGAATAGAATGAAATGAGACGATAGTCATTTGGCAAAGGACAGGTGCGTCCTCTCATCAGACCGTTCCATGTTCCAAGTTTCCCTTCAAAGTCATGCGTTCGCACCAATTTCCCAAGGAGATAAGGTGGCAGATGGTAATATGTGAAGACAAATCTCCAGACAATGTACCGAGAGAGAGACAATGTGTGAATTCGGTGACATGTCTACATTGGATAAAGACATCAAATGAAGAATTTCGAAACTCTCGGGCGTTGGTGAAGGCACGTGAGGAGCTTCGTTATTCTCGTCTTAAAATTTTTCCCTCTCGCTTTGGTTTCATCAATGTTAGTTAGTTCTTTTTTAGTTACTTTCATCATCTTACGAAACTCAAGTTTTCTCTGACCCCCCATTATTGATTCCGCCTGGTAGTTCGAGTAAATAGCTAATTCACATATTGTCTCTCTCGGTACATTGTCTGGGACATTTTTCTTCACATATTACCATCACCTTATCTCCTTGGGAAATCGGTACAAACGCATGACTTTTTGGGAAACTTGGAACATGGAACTGTCTGATTAGAGGACGCACCTGTCCTTTGCCAGATGACTATTGTCTCATTTCATTCTATTTGTTTGAATTCTCCTATTGACTCAATACTGTTCAACCAAACCACCTGGTCATTTATCTCCATGGGAAATCACTTATCCTCTCAGACAACCAGATGGCTGTTTTCTATTAGACTCCGCCCACTGGTCCCCCAGTCTGCTCATCTCATTTTCTTGGCTCAGTCTTCCACTTTCTGTCTGTACTGGATGGTGACTCCTCTATCTTCTCTTTTTTGGACATCTTTAACAATAAGATATCGTCATAACCATGATTTATCTCGTCCTAATATGTATTCCCTACTTGCTTATTTCGTTTACGAATCAATGTTTTCTTTTTCAGTGCTGAAGCACAACGACCGTCGTGAAGGATGAGCTATGGTCGAGTCGGATATGACGATCATGACGACCGCCCACTGACCCCCCGTCTCCTGTCCTCATCTTCTTGGCTTCACCATCCACATCGGACGGTAACTCTACTATCTTCTTGGCAATAGTTTTCATGAACGTGAGTTACTGACTCCCCCAACCATTCTTATCTGTGTCGGTTCCGGTTAGACTGATCGAGCATGGCGCTGTAATAGTCTATACTTATCCGGGCTGAGGGATACCTCAGTAGACGCGGGTTTGAATCCTCCCGGGTTAGAAATCAATAAAATTCTAATTGAAACTCCTAAAAACAGGATAAAACAGGGTACTTTTTTATGAAATTAACTTCCCCAACCATTCTTATCTGTGTCGGTTCCGGTTAGACTGATCGAGCATGGCGCTGTAATAGTCTATACTCTCCGGGCTGAGGGATACCTCAGTAGACGCGGGTTTGAATCCTCCCGGGTTAGAAATCAATAAAATTCAAATAGAAATTCCTAAAAACAGGATAAAACTGGGTACTTTTTATGTTATTAACTTCCCCAACCATTCTTATCTGTGTCGGTTCCGGTTAGACTGATCGAGCATGGCGCTGTAATAGTCTATACTCTCCGGGCTGAGGGATACCTCAGTAGACGCGGGTTTGAATCCTCCCGGGTTAGAAATCAATACAATTCTGATTGAAATTCCTAAAAACAGGATAAAACTGGGTACTTTTTATGTTATTAACTTCCCCAACCATTCTTATCTGTGTCGGTTCCGGTTAGACTGATCGAGCATGGCGCTGTAATAGTCTATACTCTCCGGGCTGAGGGATACCTCAGTAGACGCGGGTTTGAATCCTCCCGGGTTAGAAATCAATACAATTCTGATTGAAATTCCTAAAAACAGGATAAAACAGGGTACTTTTTTATGTTATTAACTTCCCCAACCACTCTTATCTGTGTCGGTTCCGGTTAGACTGATCGAGCATGGCGCTGTAATAGTCTATACTCTCCGGGCTGAGGGATACCTCAGTAGACGCGGGTTTGAATCCTCCCGGGTTAGAAATCAATAAAATTGTAATTGAAATTCCTAAAAACAGGATAAAAAAGGGTACTTTTTTTGAAATTAACTTCCCCAACCATTCTTATCTGTGTCGGTTCCGGTTAGACTGATCGAGCATGGCGCTGTAATAGTCTATACTTATCCGGGCTGAGGGATACCTCAGTAGACGCGGGTTTGAATCCTCCCGGGTTAGAAATCAATAAAATTGTAATTGAAATTCCTAAAAACAGGATAAAACTGGGTACTTTTTATGTTATTAACTTCCCCAACCATTCTTATCTGTGTCGGTTCCGGTTAGACTGATCGAGCATGGCACTGTAATAGTCTATACTCTCCGGGCTGAGGGATACCTCAGTAGACGCGGGTTTGAATCCTCCCGGGTTAGAAATCAATACAATTCCAATTGAAATTCCTAAAAACAGGATAAAACAGGGTACTTTTTTATGAAATTAACTTCCCCAACCATTCTTATCTGTGTCGGTTCCGGTTAGACTGATCGAGCATGGCGCTGTAATAGTCTATACTCTCCGGGCTGAGGGATACCTCAGTAGACGCGGGTTTGAATCCTCCCGGGTTAGAAATCAATAAAATTCCAATTGAAATTCCTAAAAACAGGATAAAACAGGGTACTTTTTTATGAAATTAACTTCCCCAACCATTCTTATCTGTGTCGGTTCCGGTTAGACTGATCGAGCATGGCGCTGTAATAGTCTATACTCTCCGGGCTGAGGGATACCTCAGTAGACGCGGGTTTGAATCCTCCCGGGTTAGAAATCAATAAAATTCCAATTGAAATTCCTAAAAACAGGATAAAACAGGGTACTTTTTTATGAAATTAACTTCCCCAACCATTCTTATCTGTGTCGGTTCCGGTTAGACTGATCGAGCATGGCGCTGTAATAGTCTATACTTATCCGGGCTGAGGGATACCTCAGTAGACGCGGGTTTGAATCCTCCCGGGTTAGAAATCAATAAAATTGTAATTGAAATTCCTAAAAACAGGATAAAAAAGGGTACTTTTTTTGAAATTAACTTCCCCAACCATTCTTATCTGTGTCGGTTCCGGTTAGACTGATCGAGCATGGCGCTGTAATAGTCTATACTTATCCGGGCTGAGGGATACCTCAGTAGACGCGGGTTTGAATCCTCCCGGGTTAGAAATCAATAAAATTCTAATTGAAACTCCTAAAAACAGGATAAAACAGGGTACTTTTTTATGAAATTAACTTCCCCAACCATTCTTATCTGTGTCGGTTCCGGTTAGACTGATCGAGCATGGCGCTGTAATAGTCTATACTTATCCGGGCTGAGGGATACCTCAGTAGACGCGGGTTTGAATCCTCCCGGGTTAGAAATCAATAAAATTCTAATTGAAACTCCTAAAAACAGGATAAAACAGGGTACTTTTTATGTTATTAACTTCCCCAACCATTCTTATCTGTGTCGGTTCCGGTTAGACTGATCGAGCATGGCGCTGTAATAGAAAATGAGATTTAAACATAGTTGTAGCAAATTTTATGTAGTTTTGAACAAAATAATGAAACTTACAAAAAAATAATTTTTTGGTCCCGAAAAAGGTGAAAATGTGACACCCTCCAAAAAAAATGTTTTTTCGACCGGGGCAGAGGTGAGATATGTGTGGTAAAATAGTACAACTTATCTGGATCATTTTTCTTTATAGCACTATAGTCGTTCCCTGGCAAAAATTGAGGAAAAAATTGCTCTGAAAATTTTCATTTTTCGAAAAAATGTGATATGTCGGAAATGAGTTTGAATTTCTAACATTGATTAAGATTTTAATAAAATTCAATTGGAATTAATAATTAATTCCGAATTATGATTTTTGTATTACGTTCCGCTATTTTCAAAAGAAAATGTACATCTCGTTTGACTTCCCTTGTCACAATACTCGTTCAAATTTTGCAAGTTTTCTCAACTTTAGGGGGGGGGCAGTCAAAATACATTCCATGTGAGACTTGTGTCCTTTTTTTTTTAAAACACCAGACCAAAATATGACTCACTGCTCTTCTGATCTCATTTTCTCTATTAATTATTTTCCATTGTTCAAGTTCTCTTTCGTCTTACAAGTGTGGTCAGAATATGAGGTTCGCGGGATCGAACTTTTCATCTTTTTCAGCCGACAATGAGAGTGAGTATTGTAAACTATTTATTTAATTCTTCTTCCAATTTCAGGGCATGATACATACATCTGCGAAAAGTGCCAAAAAAACATAATTGAAAAAATTATTGAGGTAACTTTAATTAATTTTTTTGGAAATAAATTTGATAATTCTATTTGCAGGCAATCTGGGATTTTATCACTGGAAAAAAGTAAAAATAGTCATCTCATTGGTTCTGGCATTGGACACCTTGAAGAAAAGCAAAGAGAAACATCTTCAAACTTTTTTCCAATGTAATTTTTTATTATACTACATTGGTTTTTTTTAATTGAATCGTTAAATTCTCGTAATTTTCCTTGAATTTTTAAATTTTTCAATAAATTTGTAGCTGTTTTCTGGAAAAAAGGTTTGGGACAAAGTAGTTTTTAAAAACAAATTTTTAAAGCCCCATTTCTTTTTCATCACATTTTATCATTATGAAGGCTCGGGTTCAAAAAAAAAACAAAATTTTCATCGAAAAATCGAAATTTTCAAAAGATTCTTTAGAATCCCTTAAATTTAAGTTTGGCGCCAGTTCTCCGGGTCTTCGGTCCAGACACACTCATAACTATTTTCCTAGACTTCTGTTGCAAAAACTGAATACAGATTCGGAATCAGCGTAAAATTTGAAATAAGCTGACAACTGATTATGCAATTAAATATCAATTTATTACTTTAAAAAAACATTACATTGTACAAATAATCAGACATGGGGACGCAATTAAAAAAACAAAAAAACTTCCCCCTCAAACCCATTTAGGCTTCGGTCCCTCGCCACTCGGCTTGCGGATTCCGCTGACTCTCGATGTAGCAGGTGGCTGGGGGATTACTGTAGGTCGTGTGATTCGGAGGGGCTTCGGTTTCTCGAGAACACTCATTTTGGGTAGTGGGGAACGGACCATCGGGTGGGAGCTGGTGTTGATGAGGCTAGGGCGGGCAGATGTGGAGACCGATGGCTTCATTGTGATCTGGAATTTAGAATTAGTTTAATTTTACAGAATTTTGCAAAATTTTCAAAAAAGAGACGTCCTAGCTTCTTTGCCTTCCATGATAACTTTGACATGCTTACTCTTTTTATGGTGGAGAGCTATGAAAAAATTGCAAACTAAAAAAATGTTCTACTTAAAATTCTACACATTTTTGTAGTTGACAAATTTTTTTTAGGTATTAGGTTGGCAAGAAAGTTTTTGACCATGATTTGTTTTGAATGCTAACGGACGAGGAACGAGAATCAGAAAAACATACATACACTTTCAGTTATACAAACTTTCTGTAAGTTTATTAGTAGTTAAAATTTTCTCTTGCGGCTTCTCCTGTCCAAGCACCATGTTCGTTTTCATTCTTAACCATTCACCCTTTCAACAAGGTTTTTCATTCTTCGCTCAAACTACAACCAAGTTTGAGAGCGTCAATTAACAAATAGTGAAAGTTTACAAGAATAAACTCCACTTTTATTTCACTATAAGCGATTGGCTTCATAATTTTGGAAAACATAAATTTTCTATAGTCGAAGAGTCATGTACTAAAATACCATAGGAACAGAGTTTGTACACGCTGTTAGCTGTAGAGAGATAATGTCCACCCCAGTCTTCTTGTAAATTATCAATAACAATCCACACTATTTAATCCACAATTGGAAATTTTTTCAAACATATCGGCAAGAAGAAGAAATGAGACATCAGTTCGCCATCTTTTGATCGAGTTTGAACACTAGTGAAGGGTAGTCCTGCTGCTTCAATTTCTCTGTTCTCCACCAAATTTTAATTGACTCAACCATTTGGTTAACTTCAATGGGGAGAGGGTCTTGTACAGTAACCACCACAGAAAAGTCCAGTGAATCAGCGTTGATCAAACGCCAGCAGACATCGTAGAACGAGAACGATGCCAGATGAAAGTCATTCCTTCCCTACACAACGCATACAATTGGAATCTTCTTGAAACGTCCAAAAACATATTCTTAAACTTCTGGTCTTTCAATATGCAAAAAATGGAATCTATACGCAAGTCCTCAACTCCGCGCGGTCAAAAACTCCACCACCTCCATAATATTGCTCATCAGCATGTTGCATAACCGACGACGTATATTCTCACCTAATTTTGCAAAACCGTTCTTGTTTACACAAATTACAGCTCTAACCATCCTCTAACAGATTTTCATATGTTCGGGGTAATTGAGCGCGCTACCGTTGAACAGGACTTCTAAACTTGAGGTCAAGTCGAGAAATCGGTCAAAGTTTATTTTGGCTTGAAACAGCCGGAGTTTTGGCCGGAGGGTATCGGGAACGTACCCAGTAAACCGCAGACTGTTCTGTATTAAGATAGTTACTACATATGCCATTGGGCACGTTTTCTGTCTGAGTACGAATAACTCGAGTTATGGTCAAAAACTTTCTTGCCAACCTAATATGAGCCATCAAGAGATACAGGCGGTTAGAGATGAGAGATGAGAGAGGAGAGAGTGACGCAGAGAGACGCAGAGAAGCGAGACGTTCTCGTTATTCTGTGTTTTTTATCACTTTTTGAAGTTTAAACACAAAAGAAAAGAGAAGAATCTTTAATCGTCTCTATCTCAAAACCCATTATAGCTACAAAAAAGTTGTCAACAACATAAATGTTCTACATAAAATTCTGCACATTTTTGAAATCAACAATTTTTTTCTAGCTCCTTACCATACAGAGATACACCTAGTCAAAGTTTTTGATGTATTATTTCCTCACCTCCCGCTTCTTCTCCGCCGTCATCGTTGGCTTCCTCACCACAGGTGCGCTCATCCGTCGACTCAACGGCGCTTGCAGTCCACTTGCCCTGGGCGTACTACCTACAGTAACCTTGGGTACTGTAACCACCGGTGTCGTCCGTGCTCCCGGGGGACTCCGTGCTCCTGGCTTTCTAAGCTCGGCGAGTTTGGTCGAAGTGGTCACACTGACTATCCTCACTTTTTCCACTTTTTCAGGGGTTGTAGACGATGGGGTGGAGATTTTAGGGCGGATAATGGATGAGGGGGCTTTCAGGGATTTGGGATTTTTCAATACAGGAACTGGCTTCTCAATTTTCTGAGCAGTTTTCAGAGGTTCCGCTGGCTTTTCTATCACAAGCTTCTTGATTTCAGTGGATTTCAGTTCTGGAGCTGGTGCGGGCTCCTTTTGCTGCTCTTTTTGTAGGTGGCTGGCTCGCTGGAAAATTATTCAGTTTTTAATCGAAACTTAAAAAAATAGGCTTATTTTAAGCCAAAATTCAAGTGATTTGAGTGAAATCTAGTGAAGTTACGGATTTTCGAAAATTTTCGATTTTCTAAAAAAAATTATGTAATTCTAAAGCAACCTGGGTTACTGTAGTTCTCGTGGTGGGACCCTACTTTCACCAAATAGGGGCATGATTATACTTTTCTGAAAGGTCTTGATGAGCTGATTCAGAAAATACTAATTTCAGTAAATTAAAATCATAGTAGTCAGAACCCTCACCTTCTTCGTCAAACTCGATATATAGCTCTCCAAATCGTTACACATATCATAATTGGTCGATGTCTTTGCAGGCTTCGGACTCTTCTCCTCATTCTCCTTACTACTACCGGTACTGTCAGTGGGACTTTCCAATGGAGGTAGTGGTGGCGGCGTGAAACTGAAAAAAATGGCTTAGAGAGGGTACTGTAGCCTACACAACTCACGTCTCCGCAGTGGTCACATCACGGAGTTTTCGGATTCGCACGTTGCCTAGCTTGTGTCGGACGTCGAGAATGTCGCTGACACGTTTTCGGGTGCTGGAATCAAAGATAATTGTGGGGAGAGAGAGACACACACAGAGAGCTAGAGCGTCTAGCTGTCTGTGTCAGTTTCTCTAAAAGCTCCACTTTGACAAGGCGTATCTCTGTAGGGTGAAGAGTTAGAAAAAAGTTGTCACTACAAAAATGTACCCCTTGAAATTCTACACATTTTACCAATTAAAACGTTTTTGATAGCTCTTATCCCTGAAGAGATACAGCGCGTTGAAGATTAGCAGTGAAGCGAGAGAGAGCGCGCAGACGGTTAGCGTGTCTAGTCGTCTGCATTCTAACCTCCAAACTTTAAAGCGATGTATCTCTTCACAGATCACAGCTACAAAAAATCTGTCAACTGATAAAACGTGTAGAATTTCAAGGGCTACATTTTGGTATAACATGTAAAGCGTTTTTTTAACTGAACCCGTCGTATCTCAATCATTTTGATAGGTATTGAAATAAAAAATTTATTTTTTTGGCATTAAATTTAGAAAAAAAACTTTTAAAAAACTTACACTTCACTAGCATCACTAGACGTGCCATTTAATGCTTCAAACAGATCAGGATTATTGATTAAATTCTTCTCTTTTTTCTCTTCTACCATCTGCGTCTCCACTCTCTTCTCCTCTTTCCTCTGTTTCCGATTCTCTCTGGAGACATGTTCCTTCAAAGTCTGATGCAATCTATTCAACAAAAATGTGAATATTTTCAGACACTCATCCAGCTGAAACGTGTGACGATTCTCACAGAAATAGTTGGCGAGTTGATGTTGTAGATCACACAACAAATCGTATTTCGCCTCGAATTCCTTCAATTCGAAACTGCAATCGATTTTAATCAACTCGAGGAATTGTTTAAATTGATCGTCTGCTGACACGCTTTCCAGCTGCTTTTCGAGTTTCGATCTGCTATCTTTGAGGGTTTTCAGTGAGTTATTGATTTCGTCGAAGCTGATTTGAGATGCTTCTTTCAGGGAGGACAGTTCCGATTGGAGGCTTGAGACAAGATCCGGTTCACACTGAAAAAATATAGTAAAGTTACGGATTTTCGAAACTTTTCGGAGGAAAAACCTTAATTTTTCAATGAAAACTGATATATTTCGTATTTTTATAATCAGTTCGTTAAGACGAATTGACCCCTACCACAAAAACTTCAGTAGCCCAACCTCAACCAGATTAGTTCACAAGTTCAAAACCGGCTCAAATCTATTTTGAATCTGAACTCGCATTTCTGATCAACAAACTCTAATTATAAATTCCCCTCGCTATACGAATTTCCCATTTTCAAAATTCTAAAATGTTTCGGTAACCTAGCAATTCCCTTATCAACGTTCTCCTTTCTCCCAAATTCAAAAGATCACGACTATACGATTTCATAAATTTGTAAACACGGGCATTAGCTCTAATTATATCTGATGGCTGCCACTATACGATTTCACAAAGTCCGAAAATGTACAAACTTATATCATAAACAACTTTTAATTAAGCTGTTTCCCCCTTCTTCTATTCAAGCTCCGCCCCTTTTTTCTCTACTACTTAAGCAGAGAGCGGGAAATACATACCAACCTGAGACGTCTTCCCCGGAATAAGATGTCGACGAAAATTTATAAAGTTATTCTTATTGAGTTCTAATAAAATTTATTGCACATTTGTTGCGTAAGCAAGAGGCTTGAGGTAAGTGCGCGATTCATTAACTTCATAGAAATTCTTTATCTGCAGTCCCCTCACAGAATACCCAAGTGTGAGATCTACTCCAAATGGTCGTCGCCGTACTTCCTACGGGGCACACAAGCGTTCGGATGTGCTATCAAGTTTGAGGTGAGGTTATGAGTTTTATGAAAATTCTGAGCTTGCTTTTTGCAGAGCTTTTTGAATTGGCAACGAAATAAGTGGAAATGATGGGAATAATCGACTCCAGAGAGAATGGAAAGTGAGTCAGGGTTCTTGAGATGTTTATAATCCACAAAAATGGTTCCAGACTGCTAATCATCAAACTCCGGAAACACCAATCTCCAACTGCATCAAAAATCGTCAAATTGATAAGATGGTAAGTCGAAGGAATACCTAAAAGTAGCTATGACAACATTTTTCAGGGGAGTTTCTTGATGACGAGACCTAGTTTAAGGCACCACATTGTTCCAGCAAAACTCTCGAGTGGTAACTGTGCTCTATGAGTGGTTTATAAGAAATAGTGTGGGAGGGGTAGGGGTCCATTAGAGCGCAACTTAGTTTCTACTTAAATACTGAATAAGAACCTTATGAGCTAGTCTCAACTAAATTATATATTTGCAGGCTGTTGAGGAAGATCGTAAAGTTAACAATTGTCTGCTCAGGAGACACAACAAGAAGAAATGGGTAAGTTATCAAAATATCACATTATCCTTTTTCTCAAATATCACATTTTCAGAAGTTGATATTCGGGACAAGATCACCCGCGTGGTCCCCCAGATATTGAAGGAAAAGGAAAGATCATCGGTAAGCACTTTCTGAATAGGCCTCGCTTTGATTATTAGGCTTAGAAATTATTATTGGGGGACTGTCAGAAGATAGGAATTGGGTAATTATGGGACCTTAGAAGAAATAGCATAGGAGAGATGTTAAACTGATAGTCAATCCAAAATGCTTTCAGAATACCACTTATCGACACGCATCGCTACATTTATTCATCGCATGTATTCTGCCGTTTGTTGAAAAGGGAGAAGAAAGGGGAACAGTTCCGGAAGAAATCGGGTTAAATATATTTGTTATCTGTTAAACGGGTTGTGTTAATAAAATATATGTGTAAAGTGTGTGTGTGTTGTTGTGTGATGACTATAAGGAACAGATCCAGGATCGTGGTGGAATTGAGACAGACATAATTCTCAGGGGACGAGGCGGGAATAATCAGAGAGATTTCGCGATTTCAGAGCAAGCCTAGTAAGAAGACGCACGGCATATTTAGGCTGATCTAAACCGCCTTAACAAGCTGGCCTCACAAATAACAGCCTAAAAGAGTAAAAACTGATAAAGCGATTCTATGTTCGTCTGGACAAGGTGACTGTTACCACAGCTTTAAGAGAGCACAATAAACATGTCTAACATGGATATTGAATTGGGTACTGTAGTTTTTGTGGTGAGACCATTATCTATACCGTCGAAGCAACCTGAACTCAAAAATAAAGTTGATTCCAGGGATAGTAGTCACAAGTAAAATAGGTTAGAACTGACTAAAAGAGGTTTCGTAAATGTGATTTTTTAAAACTTCAAAATTTTCAACATTTGCAAGTTATTATCAGACGCTGTTTTCGAAATTTGCTCAACAGGATCTTTTGAAAAAATTTACCCACGCCTAGCCTTGACTCCAACCACAAAAACTACAGTAACCCAATCTTCAGAATCTCGTAGCTTGCTCGAGTTCACAAGTTCAATACGGCTCAAATCTATTTTGGATCTGAACTCGCGTTTCTGATCAACAAACTCTAATTATAAACTCCCCTCGCTATACGAATTTCTCATTTCCAATATTTCAAAATGTTTCGGTAACCTAGCAATTCCTTTATCAACGTTCTTCTTTCTCCCAAATTCAAAAGATCACGACTATACGATTTCATAAATTTGTAAACACGGACATTGGCCCTAATTATATCTGAAGGCTGCCACTATACGATTTCACAAAGTTCGAAAATGTGCAAACTTATATCACAACAACAACCTTTAATTAAGCCGTTTCCCCCTTCTTCTATTCAGGCTCCGCCCCTTTTCCTCTACTACTTAAGCCGAGAGGGTGAAATACATACCAACCTGAGACGTCTTCCCCGGAACAAGATGTCGACCAATATGTATAAAGTTATTCTTATTGAGTTCTAATGATATTTATTCCTATGTTTTTACTTACTGTGTAAGGACAGAATCTTGAGGTGAGTTTAGCGTTTTGGGGGAATTCAAGGACTGGCCTAGCGCTCATAGCTGTGATTTATCCAACTGGGTTCTACCTTTCGTGAGAAAACATCATCTTTATGGTCTGATTAAGGAGTAGATCTCCAAATTTTTTATGACGCTGGGTGCCGTTTTATTATAATGAAGTCCTTATTTTCAGTCTCTCCCACTGGATACCCAAGTCTGAGAATCAAAGAACACCGGCGTCTCCGTACATCGTACTGGATACCCAAGTATGAGGATGTGTCGTCAAGTTTGAGGTGAGAAATAGTTTTAGAACTCTGTGTATGTAAATGAAATTTTGCAGAGGTCGAATGCACCGATATAATTGGAAAAGGAAGGGAGTAATCAACTCCAGAGAGAATGCGAAGTGAGTCAGGGTTCTCGGAATGACTATAATCTAACTAGACATGACCTACTTCATTGGAAAGCTGAAAAAATGCTGATTCCAAATATATATTCAGTTGTCGCCCTCGATGCCTCGTATTCGAGAAAAATGAGGTTAAAGGCCCAACTAGGCATGAGGCTTAACCCTCTAAGTACTTTAAAACGTTGTTTATATGAAAACCCAAGTCAAGTTCTTCAAAATTATATAAATAACTTAAGATTTGGTTGAGTTTTCAAAAAGTTACTAGGATTTGAAAAAAACGCAAAACTTTTTGCTTCTTTTTCAATAAAAAGTATGACTTTTGAGGTTAAGGCATAAACAAAACCCAAGTTTTGTGTCCATCTGTCTATCGGTGTGTCTGAATGGCTGAATGCCCAAAAATCTAAAATTTTGGTTGTGTTTTCAGAAAGTGTGGAAGGTTTGAGTATTGCAGAAAAAAATGCAAACAATTTTGTCATTTTTTGCGCGTTGACCTTGTTTTTCTCGAATTCCAGACCTTGAGGGCATAAACTAAATATATATTTGAGATCAGCGTTTTCTCAGCTTTCCAATGATATGGTCTCCATAACCTTCCCTAATAAGTTCTCACCAAAAATTGAATGTTCCAGACTGCTGATCAAACTTCGGAAACACCAATCTCCAACTGCATCAAAATTCGTCAAATTGTTAAGATGGTAAGTCAGTGGAATACCGAAAAGTAGTTATGACAACATTTTTCAGGAGAGTTTCTGAATGACGAGACCAAGTTTGAGCACTATAAAACTTCGACGCAATTGGTAAGTGAGCTCTATGGGTGGCTTAAAAAAAATAGTGTGGGAGGGGTTGGGGTCCATTAGAGCGCAACTTAGTTTTACTTAAATACTTATAAGAACCTTATGAGCTAGTCTCAACTAAATTTCATATTTCCAGGGAATCGTGGGACTGCTAAAAGATGAGGATGATAGACCCGAATGCAGGAAAATTCAAGAAAAAAAAAGTAGTAGTAAGTTATCAAAATACCATCTTAATCTCTTTTACAATTTTCAATTTTCAGAGGTTGTTGATGTTTTCCGGTGATGTTGTGCTGATGGTCGATCAGATGTTGAAGGAAAAGGAAAGATTATCGGTAAGCACTGGGAATAGGGTAAAGGCGCACTATTAAAAGAAATAGGATGTTTATAGCCCATCAATCCAAAATGTTTTCAGAATTCCATTTGTGGAAACTCTTCAATGCAAGAGGATAGATAAAAAAGTAAGATTATTGTATTTATTGTATTTTTGAACCAGCAATTTGTGTATTTTTTTAAGTTTTTTTTCCAGAGGACGACATCATCAAGAGACTGGAAAAGCCTCGGAATGGATCCGGAAGAATTCCGGTTAAAATTTGTTATCTTAAACGGGTTGTGTTAATAAAATATATGTGTAAAGTGTGTGTGTACTGTTGTGTGATGACTATAAAGAACAGATCCAGGATCGTGGTGGAATTGAGACAAACATAACTCTCAGGGGACAAAGGTGGGGTATTCAGAGAGATTTGGCGCTTTCAGAGCTAGCCTAGTTCAAAGGCGTAGGGGGATTCTGAGTTTGTCTTGACAGGGAACATCACGAAAACTATTATCACACGTTAAGAGAGCACTATAAACATGTCTAACATGGAATCTGGTTACTGTAGTTTTTGTGATGAGACCATTATCTATACCGTATAAGCAAGCTGAACTCGAAAATAGAGCTGATCCCAGTGATAGTAGTTATAAGTAAAATAAGTCAGAAAGACATGGCAGAAGGATATCGTAAATATGATTTGTTTTAAATCTTTAAAATTTGCAAAACTGGAAAATTTTTATGAAAATCAGACACTTTTTTTTTGAAAAATGCAGCTCATCAGGATCTTTCGAGAAACTGTATCCACGCCTAGGTTAGACTCCCACCACGAAAACTACAGTAGCCCATCTTCAACCAGATTCTATGTAGCTCGCTCGAGTTCACAAATTCAATACGGCTCAAATTTAGTTTGAACTCAAATTCGCATTTCTTATCATAACTTAATTATAACACTCCTTCGCTATACGAATTCCACATTTTCTCTCAAAACTCCAAAATGTTTTGATAACCTAACAATTATGCCACTATACGATTTTACTAAATTTGCAAACTTATATCATAAACAACTTTTAATTAAGCCGTTTCCCCCTTATTCTATTCAAGCTCCGCCCTTTTTTCCTCTACTACTTAAGCCGCCCAAAAGAGAGAGGTAGATACATACTAAACTGAGCCGGAGCATGTTCTGAAACCTGTTTTTGTTGAATTCAGATTGTCAAGCCATTCAAAATAAGTATAATCCTTCTCCTATTCGGTGGAAGTTGGGTCCCACCACGAAAACTACAGTATCTCAGTTCAACTTACCGTAACCAACAAGTTCAACAGCGAGAACTCCTGCTTGTTCCCCTTCAAATCAATCAACTTCCACATCGAGTTCAACGTGAACCCAAATGCATTGCCTTGAGCATTGTTACTATTCAAATAGTTTCCCATATTCACCAAAATCAGAAGAAGACGTGGAAGAGTTGGTGAGGAGAGAATTTCTGGAATCAAAGGGTTGGAAATGACGGTACTGGAGGTACTGTACCTTTGCTAGCACTAATTAACACTTCCACATTGGGCGCCAGCTCACGCATTAACCGGGAGAAATCACCGAGGAAGATTTGGGTTTCTATTCTGGAAAAGGAAGATTGGGCTATTGTAGTGAGACAAAAAGTTAGATTTTCAGAAAAGTATAATCAATTTTGAGCCTAAAATCGGCTGGAAATGTTGAAAACTGGTAAACTTATAATGTTTAAAAAACATGAATTTTTAAACATCGTTAGAAATCGGTCAGATCAGAAATTTTTGCATTTTCATTGTTAAAAATGGATTCAGCTTGCCAATAGCTTTTAGAAAAGTATAATTATGCCAATATACTGAAAATATTGTTTTGGGGGTGAGAGACGCAGAGTGTCTGGTATCTCTGCACTCTGGCTTCTTGACTAAAACTGGTATAACGTGGTCAGGTTTCATCCAATTTTTATAAAAACTGTATTTTTGAAACCAGCTTGTCAAAACCTTTCAAATGAGTATAATCATGAAAATATTCTGAAATTTTATATTTTCGTCCCGACTGTGGACCGAAATTTGAAATTTTCAGAATATAGTCATGATTATACTTATTTGACAGGCATTGACGAGCTGATTTCAAAAATATAATTTTCATAAAAATTGGATGAAACCTGGCCAAGTTAAATCGGTTTTAGTCAAGAGGTCAGAGTGCAGAGATACCAGACACTCTGCGTCTCTCACCCCCAAAATCTATATTTTCAGAATATAGGCATGATTGTACTTTTCTGAAAGCTGGAAAAGAGTTGAATCCATTTTTAACAATGAAAATGCAAAAATTGTTAAACTAACCGATTTCTAACGATGTTTCCAAAAATTCAAAATTTTCCTAATTCGAAAATTTTCAAAACTTTATAACTTAATCAGTTTTTAACATTTCTAGCCGATTCAAGGCTCAAAACACTGAAAATTTCTCATTTTTATTCATGAAAACGTATCTTTTATTTTATACCTACCGTAATCGATAGAATGGGATTTGAACCAGTCGATAGACAAATGAAGACGGTGGTGACAGTAAGGAGATGTCTCCGGTGTAACGCTTCAGCGCTTCTTCCTGAAAATTATACATAATTGTACAGAATCGTTACCTCAAAAGTTAAAAACCCCTTTAGTAAGTCCCACCCTTAATTAGGCCACGCCCACTTCTGCAACTTTACCGCAAAATTTCATTAATTACTCACCTCCTCACTTGGCGGCAAGATTCCGAATAAATTTTGCAGAGCATCGATTTCAGCGACCGGTTTATTTGAGTAAATATTTTCTATAAATTCATCAACATTCTTGAACTGTTTCAACATAATTGCCACATTCTGACTACGCTTTGGGGTGAGTAGTTCGACAGTAGCATCTTTTCGCGAGGATTTCTGAAAATTGAAATTTTTCTATTTCAGTTAGAATCAGCGTTCTAAGGGCTTTTAGAAAAGTATAACGATGCCCATATTCGGGGAAAGTTGGGTCCCGGCGCGAAAACTACAGTAGCCCAGTTTAAAAGCGCATACCGTATAGTCTGACCAAATCCAGGCACGATTATACTTTTCTGAAAGCCCTTAACCACCTGAACTTAGCTAGACCACTCTCTTTTTACTTTCAAACAATTCCCCCAAGACACACACCTTCTTCACAACCTCCGAGGCTCCTTGTGCCACCAGTGACTCGATTCCAAAAAAGTTATCTAGTAGATCAAAATCTATTTCAACATCAGACGCCTTGGCAAGTTTCCCCCACACACTATCATCTTGTACCGTATTCGCATTGATTTTCGACCACTGCACCGTCCGAGTCTTTGTTTTTTTCTCCTTTTTCGGGATGAACGATGTCGGACACTCGGCTCTCGATTTCGGTGCGGGAAGCGTCGACGGCACGCCAGATTTTGCAATTTTTGGACTCTTAATTAAAGGTGGTGGCGGTGGGATCATCCCAAGTGGTGGTGGTGGTGGGGGTGGGGCTTTCATCTGCATAATTGGAGGGGGTGGAGGCGGAGGGGGCGGAGGGGGCGGAGCCTGATGGACCAGGTTTTCGTTGGAGTCGAGGAGTTGAAGTTTCTTGAGTTGGCGTTCTGCATCGGTCTGGAAAAAGAAAAATCAGGAAAAAAAAATAACAGAGTTACAGTAGTTTTAGTGAAAGTCTCTGGTATCTCTGCACTCTGACCTCTGGACTAAAACTGATGTAACTTGGTCAGATTTGATCCAATTTATATAAAAACTATATTTTTGAGATCAGCTAGTCCAGACCTTTTAAATGAGTGTAATCATGCAATCATACCTGCGAACTAATCAACTTCAACTGATCAATAATCTGAGAGAGGAAGAATGCTCTCGCCTCATTCCCACTTCCTCCGTCTTTATCGAGTAGTAACTCGTCGAGGGTTCGTCGGATCGTATCGCTCGTCATGATTTTTGCATATCTGGAAATAGAAAGTGTGTAAAAAGCAGAGATGGAGAGAAAATGAGAAAATATAATTAGGATGAGCGATGTGCATAACTTATGAAGGAGAAGAGATAGAGAAAAGTGCCAACTAAAGAAATGTAGCAAATTTCAAGGAGATTATTATTTAATTGATACCACTTTGCTGACTGCATAAAGAATAAGGATATGAAGTCAAGTAAAGAACTACAGAATTTTAAAGTGTCTTAAAACATTTATATTTTCAGATATTCAGAAATGGAACTGTAGAAAATGCTGAAACTCAAAACAGAAGGCGCCTGGGTGTCTTTTTTGCGGGAAACGGGATATCTTAGGAAAGAAAAGCGGTAAAATATAAGAAAGTTTGTGTAAATTATGTTTGGAATTAATAGAAACTGAAAATATTCAATTTACACATCAAAATACTGCATTTTCAGTGAAAGATAAAAGAATTGACTTGAAATTTGAATTTCTTGCTGTTCATTTTTCCCAGTTAAGGAGACAGTGATTAGCCACCTCTAGCAACATCAAACTTATCTAAACAGACTTTTTGAGAAAACGTAAAAATAGGAATCGTGATTCTGAAGAAGAGCAAAAGATAGAAACAACAATAAAATATAGAAAATTTTAAGGAAGTTATTTTGTAGTTTATAGTTTTCTATCAAATTTAATAATTAAAGAGATTCAGCGCTCCAAAGTCGCCAACTTGAGAAAACTAACAATTTTCAAGTAAATTGAAATTGACCGTAAGATTTATAGCTTGGAATTCAAATGTCTTAGAAATTAGCGAAAAATGATAACCCTTGACATTTTCATATAAAAATTATTGCACCCAGCTGATAAACCTACCCCGACCTTTTAACCTATCAAAAAGTGTCACTTTCTCTCTCCTCCTGCCTGCAGGAACCAGTCAACGTGCCAACAATCACACCTAGACTCTACACTCCACTGAGAAAAAATACCCTCCTCAGAGTACCCGCCGAAACCAGAAAAAGCGGTGGCGCAATACTACTGGTTGTCTTGGCTTGACGGAAGAGGGGGTTGCTGCCTGAAGACAGTGTTTTGTTTGTTTTGTTTTCTTATATAGATAGGGGAGAGGGATACGTCGTGTTTGATTTGATATGTCATATATTTATATGATTTCATATTTTTGTATTATTTGACAATAGTTCCCACCCAACAAATTTTTATTTGAAAAGGGGAAAAAGAAGCAACCGTGAAAAATGGTTGGAACCGGTATGAACTATATATTGGTAGAAGGTGAGAAATAAGAAAAACGCGTCAAAGGCGCGTCAGACATTTACCGCAAATTAGAGATTTCCAGTTTTAAAGCGCGTCAAAGGTACGCCAGACAACAGAACCAGTGATTCTGCTTGGAAAGCACAGTAACACTAAAAATCCAGTTTTCGGCTATTTTCATGTTTTCAAGCGCTCTAAAATCGTAGTCAATGAAAACTTGGAATTGGCAAAAATCTGCTCAAATTATGAGAAACAAATACTTTTAAAAACTCGAAAATAGGCAAAAAATGACTACAATTTTGGTCAAAATCGCTTAAAAATGTCTTTTTTTACCTAAAATCTGGAAAAGTTAGCTCAAAATAGCGAGAATTTCCTCATTTTAAATGCGCCAACAGCGCGCCAGCTATCCCAAAGCCTAATTATCCCTAATTACCTAAAGACGACTAACAACGACTAAACATAGCCCCAGCTACCTTGAAAACGACATCTAATATGTTCAGAACGCGCCAACGACGCTCCAGCCTCCCCCAAAATCAAAACTAGTACAAAGGTATCATCATCTCGGTGTACAACTATAGGTACAACCATTGAAATGAAAAGAAAAGAGAGAGAGAGGCTCTCGAGTGAAGAGGAGGGTGGCTCATTAGCATATTCATATTCACACACAATGGAAAATGAATAGAAAAAGGGATACACTGATCAGAGGTAAACAGAGAGGCGATACTGATATGAGTGAGATACGCGCGCCAGAGGTGCACCAGACTGGGTAAATAGAGATTGCGAGGGGGAATATCACTCTCACTTATTGAGCTGAATGAGTGGATTTGATGATTTTCGTTCCGGATATTAACTGGATATTGGGAAGATAGCGAAGGGAGATGGGAGACGGTTTAGTGGTTTTGATATAATGATGCGTCGAATGAAAAAAAAATGGAAAAAACGGAGAAAAAAGAAGATAAGAGAACGAGGAGAGGGGTATGACGTAGGGGGATAATGGGGATTTTTGAAAAAGACATGTTCATTTAAAATCCGAGAATTACCTCTGTCAACTAACTAGAAAAGGTCATGAAGTCAGTTTGAAGTTACCTATATCGCTAGAAAGCTGGATATACGCTGATTCCAAATATATTATCAATTTTTGTGCTCGATGCATGGTATTCAAGAAAAACGAGGGCAAAGTGCTCAAGTAGGCTTGACGCCTAGGGGTCCAAGTACCTTAAAACGTGGTTCATATGAAGAACAAAGTCAAGACCTTGAAAATTATATAAATACCTTAAGATTTGGTAGAGTTTTTAGAGAGTTAGAAGGATTTGAAAAAAATCGCACTATTTTTTTGTTTAAAACATTTCTTCTGAGACTTTTAAGGTTACGGCTTCACCAAAAACACAAATGTTGTGTCTATCTATCTGTCATTGTGTCCGAAAATCTGAATATCCAAAAATCTAAAAATTTGGTTATGTTCCCAGTAAGTTACAAAGATTTGAGAATTGCAGAAAAAACTGCAAAGAAATTTTGCGTGAATAGCTTGAAACAACCGGGCAGACTGAAAGAGTTGATTCTTTATTTTTCCGATCTTTGACCTCTTTTTTCTTGAATACCAGGCCTCAAGGGCAAAAACTGAATATATATTTGAAATCAGCGTTTTCTCAGCTTTCAAATGATATAGGTCACGTCCACGGTCACCTGGAGGCCTTCCCTAGTAAGAACACAGTTTCAAAATCTAGTATTCCTTCATCAATCTCAAAATAGTATACTTTTGAATTTCATACAAATAACATAAAATAAAGTTCTAAATTTCACATTTTCAATAAAATCTCTCTGACCACTCAACTACTGAGTACAACTTTCTGGTCAATGGCGTTCCCTTCCTCTCGATCGGAAACTGAAACAGGTGGTATGCAGCTGTGTGTGAAGAAGGGAGAGGGTCAGTGAATATATACTTTTATTGCTACAAATTTCTTTTTCTCCTCTTTTTTAAAAAATAAAACTCGTAAAATAACAAATCTGTGCTGTGTGGAGATGAATAGATGACTTGTGAGAATCCAAAAGCTGGGGCTTCATTGACGCGTTCTAGATCTAGAAGCTAGGGCGCCGTTGGCACAGTTTTGCTATAAAGAATATGACCTGTTCTATAAGTTTCAGCTAACGTATAAAATCTGGGGCGCCGTTGACGCGGTGGTTCTGGTTCAAAGCTGAAAATAGAACGCCCAATACACTTTTCTGAATCATATTGTTCGATTGACAATCTAAACATAACCATGTTCATACAATATGATATTATACATATTCAAAATGATATATGTATGTATATTGAAGAAGTGAAGCACCTTCGTATGTACCAAAAGAGGGTTTATGATGCGCATCGGGAGGCAGAGAAATATGAAAGAAGGAAGGGGTTGGAAAGGGTATTGTATGATATTAATAGGAAATGACTAACCACCGAGGAGGTCCTACTTCCAAAAAGGGAGCGATGATAAGAAAATGTTAATTGTGAAAAATGGGCGGAGCTTAAGAAACTATGAGCTTTAGGGAAGATTGCTTACATTTGTCATAACTCCTTACAGACCGCCCATAAGTGGTCAATTACAAAAAAAAATGGAATAAAAATCTAATAATGAGACATCACAACACGCTTTGGTGACTTTCTACTAAAAACTAAATAACGCGTCAAATGTGTGCCAGATATAACAAAGCTAGACTCATAATTATTCTTTCCGCCGCGCTCAAGGCACGCCAGGCTTCAAGCTTACAACTATGTCCAGAAAACGCGTCAAAGACGCGCCAAGATGCCGAGAGCTATTATGGCTTATCAAGTTTCCTCGATTCCTAGAATGGCTGGCGCACCTTTTACGCGTTCTCTTATCACATGCTCTTATCTAATCAATGGCATGTTTCTTATCACTAAACCTAGCCCATTCATGGTTTTTTTTAATCAGTACTCACATTACAAGCTCACTGATAAGCAAGACGTAGAGAAAAAAGGAAAACTGACCGCCCGTACCGGACGGTGCGGAACTATAAAAGGGAGGAATGAAGCTGAGAGAATGGGTGTGTGTGTGCACTATTGAAAAACAATAAAACTGAAAGAATCGGTCATCATCATCACAGAGGGGGAAGAAGAGAGAGCAAATAGAATAGAATGGGGACGGAGGGAGGTGATGAGTCATATTGAGAAAGTAAGGAAATGAAATTTGTGAACCAAAATTTATATGGAATTGTACGTATATTCTTGAATGGTTTGGTGTTAAAACAATAGATAAAGAAATTTTGAAAAGTGAAAAGAGCCAAATTTACAGTACTGTACAAAAGGTTGTAAGCTTTGGCCTTTTCAGTTGAAATTGGCAAACTTTGAAAGTGTGTCATGGTAATACTGATTGTCCCACAAAATAACTTTTTATGGGATCAAACAGACCAAAAGTAGAGCTTCATTTTTGTAGTTGACAACTTTTTTGTACGAAAACTCCCTAGCAAGATACATATCGACAAAGTAAATAATTTCTCCCTCAAATCGACAAATTTCAGTAAAAATAGTGTGATTTTTGAGCTGTCTTCTTAAGATGACCATAACTCTCTAGGAAGGGCGTTTGAAACCTAGGGACCACCCGTACAGAAAAGTAGCGATTAACTACAAAAATGGAGAACTAGGTCTGAAAAATCCAAGTCAAAATACCAAAAAAACAGTTTTAGTACCGTTAGACACTATCATTTGGAAACATTAGTTAGGCAGAAAACGTGTCAAAGGTGTGCCAGCAGTATTAAATAGGCCAGCTAGACGCATACTTCCTCCAAGCTCCAAAGACACGCCAGAGTAATAAACTATGAGGCTAGTGCGTGGTTGGAGCGCCCTAAACGGGGATGATGATAGCGAAGATTCCAACCTGGGTACCACTGACGCTTAATCAAAAGTTCTCAAAATCATCATCTATCTAGCGCGCCTTTGACGCGAACACGTGTAAACCAACGATTCTGTGAGTGATGAGAGACAAAGGGGAGAAGAGGTTACTGACCTCTCCTCCTCCCCGAATTTTCTCGTTTCTCATATCCATATATCTATACCTACACACAGTTTAATGTATATCTAATCCCTTCCTCCTCCTCCTAAACTAATGATTTATTTGAATCCTCGGCGCGATGTCCGTTGTGGGAGGTGAGAGAGAGATAGACCGCCCGTGTTCGTTGGTGTGAGATGATGATGGTTGAAATCTTCTATTCGGGGGACGGTGAGAAGAGGGAAAGTGAGTGTTTTGTTTTGGGGTGGGTGGGAACGGCGCGCCAGGGGGCTCTTGATAAAGGGTGAAAAGGGAGCCAGAGAGAATGTTCAAGACACAGACAAAGAAATGCGCGTAACTCGCTTGAAACTCAATATTACAGTCTGAAAAACACACCGAAATGTAGATCTCTGCGAGTTCTATGCCTGTTACCTACTACAAGCCGGATGGCGGATCGTTAATGTACCGTGGGACGGATAAAGTGTCAAAACAGGGAATGGGTTTTGGGCACTATTTCCAAAAATGCTTTCAATGGTTTCTTGATAAAACTTTACTGCGTTCTCTTTCAGTGGGTTGTGTCCCAAATTAAGAAAATCCTGAAGGATAAGAATGAGTTCGCCGAAAGCATACCCTATAAAATGAAAATCATAACTTACTATTGAGACACCTTTTCAATGCTTTTTGAACTGAAAGTAGCGAAAAATTTGTAGGCAAAAGACCTCAAAAACTCGAAATTTTAAGACGTCAAATGGGGAAATTAGTAAGTCTGTGTCTACTAGCTAGAGAAGATCATGGAGTCAGTTTGGAGTTATCTGACGTGTCCTATATCATTGGAAAGCTGACAAAACGCTGATTCCAAATATGTCTTCAATTTTTGTCCTCGAGGTCTGAAACTTGAGAAAAAGGAGGATAAACTTTTGAAAGAAGGCGTACAGACAGGTGATAATTTGTCATTTTTCAGAACTTTAACCTAACATTTCTCAAATACCAGACCCCAATCAGCGCCTCATAACTCTAAACCACAGCCTTAACCCTATCTCCCCAAACCTAAACCACTCAAAAAATAGGCTTAGAATACAACAATAAGAATAAAAGAATTTCCACTAAAATTTTCAACAACAACAACAGCAGCAGCAAAGGATTCCAAAAGAAGAAGCGAACAGTATTAAACGAGAGGAAAAGATACGGATCTTCTCTCCAATCGTCGCCCCGGATTCCGTTGTGCAATCATTTTTGGAAATCTCTTCGAATCCCCCCCAATGCGAATGACAATGGATCGCACTTTCACCTCTTCTTCTCTTTTCAACGGTTTAATGAATAGCTGACTGTGGGTGTGTTGAAATAAGTTGAGAGGGGCGCGTCGACGGCGCGCCAGACTTTTAGCTAGATGAGTTTTTTGCTCGAAAAATAGGATTTTTAAACGATAAATAACAATAAATAACATTTTCAACAACAATAAAGCAACATTTAGCTCCAAAACTTGAGAAGTCGTCGTCGACACGCTGGGCAGTCGCTCTTCACTTTCAACCAATCGATGATGAGCTGAAAATCACACTTTTATAGCAAATTTGGAGGTTAAAAAACATAAAATGACTCATTTTGACTCTTTCTGATACTTTTATTCGAAAAAAACTGCAAAAAACGGTGCACTTTCGATACCAAACTGATTCGTTACCAAACTGATGCATCGTAGAACCGTTTGTCAACTAGAGCGCGTTTGCATTGCACGTTTGCATTGAGTGTGCAATGCAAACGCGCTCTAGTTGACAAACGGTTCTACGATGCATCAGTTTTACAACGAATCAGTTTGGTATCGAAAGTGCACCCAAAAAACGATGCAAATTCATTATTTTTCAATTTGCAAAAAAATTGATTGAAAAATGAGAAAATGGTATGCAAGCGCGCTCTCTCGTACTCGTCGTGTACTCCTTTCGGAGAACGGATTTTTACACCGATTTTCAGGCTAAATAAGGTATTCTCCGCTAAACAAAAGCAGATTCGTCTGAAAAAAGATGAAAAAGCCAATTTTAAACCAAAAATGTCATTTTTCACAATACAAAAATTGAATTGAAGAGACCGATTTAGTGATGGGAAATGAAATTGCGGTGAACATTTACAAAGGCAAGAAATGGGGGGAAGGGGCGGGGCTTGAAAGAAGACAATTCTAATAATAAAACAACAACAAAAAATCAATAAAATCAATAAATAGAATATATAAAAACTGAAATATTCCCTTGAAATAGTTCGAATAAATAATAGAATTAAAGCGAAGAGGGGGCGGAGTTTCGGGAAAAAGGGGCGGGGCTTCTAGACTTGAGTTATCGTCGGTGATGACGTGGCGGATGACGTGATGGGAATCGTGGATTTACGGGCGGTCGAAACGCGTTCACACATTGAGAGAAGCATCTGGAAATTAGAGGATTTTTGTGAAAAAGTGAGGAGCTGGGGCGCCTTAAACGCGTTTTTTATTCAAAAAATGCGAAAAATATCAAAAATCCAAAACCTGGGGCACCTGAGACGCGTTTTTGAGTCGAAAAATGTAAAAAATCCGAAATCTGGGACATTTTTGACCCGAAAAACGAGTTTTGAGGTAACCGCGGGGGCGCCCGAGACGCGTTTTCCAACCAAAAAATTCACAATTTGAGTCATTTACCTGCTCAACACCAGTCCTATCTAACTCATTGACACACAACTCTCGAATCGGCGCCGATTTCTTCAACATGATGATTTCCATGTCGTCTGAGGAGACGACACGTGGCTGACCGCACGATTCCGACGGAATATTCATCAATATCTCGCATTGAGTCTGAAAAATTTGGTTTTTTGAGTGGCTGGGGCGCCTGAGACGCGTTTTTTGAATCTAAAACTGAAAATCTCAAATCTGGAGCACCTGGGACGCGTTTTTTGAATCTAAAACTGAAAATCTCAAAGCTGGTGTGCCTAAGACGCGGTTTTTTAATCTAAAACAGAAAATCTTAAATCTGGGGCGCCTGGGACGCGTTTTTTGAATCTAAAACAGAAAATCTTACATCTGGGGCGCCTGGGACGCGTTTTTTGAATCTAAAACTGAAAATCTCAAATCTGGTGCGCCGGGGACGCGTTTTTCTCAAAATTTTCCCCAAATCTGGCGCTCCTTTGGCGCTCCGTACTCACATGTCTCGCACTCTTCATATTTCGAAGAATCTGGCGGGTCGACAGATGGCTTGCACTGTTTCGTGTGTCGATTAGAAGGTAGGCGGCGTCGCAGGCGTCCATATAGGCTTGTGGCAGGTTTGAGTTCTGGAATAGGGGAAAGGGGGCGTGGTTTAGGGGTAAAAGTGGGCGGAGCTACTCACATCATATTCCGGATCGATGATATCCAGCACGTATTCGACGTCGTCGTTGTTGATGACCTGAAAGAGGGCGTGGTTTAGGCTTAGGCTTAAAAAGGAGGCGTGGCTTAGGCTTATCAGAGGGAGTCAAAAATCAAAGATCTGGGGCGCCCGAGACGCGTTTTTCGTCTATTTAGTTACGCGTTCAAGGCGCCCCAGATTCCCCAGAAATGCCAAAAATTGAGAATCTGGGGCGCCTTGGACGCGTTTTTGAGCCGAAAAGTGTCAAAAATCCAAAATTTGGAGCGTTTTGAACTAAAAAAAACACAAAAAACCCTTTTTAAGGTAATCTGGCGCGCCTTGGGCGCGTTTTCTTAGGATTACCAGCGAGACGACGTGTGGTAGCCGATTATCGCCAACAGGATACGGCATCATTCCGATTCCGGCGAGACGATATCGTTCGGCGAGTGGAATCACACGAATACGATCGGTGCCGACGAGAAAGAGTTGACGAATCGAGCGGACCTGGAATAGAAGAATCGATAAAAAAAGAGGAACTGAAAATTCCAAAAATCCCAATTCTAGGGCACCTTGGACGCGTTTTTGCTCTAAAAATGTCAACATTCAAAAATCTCTCCAAAGCTGGCGCTCCGTTGGCGCTTTCGAGTCTTTTTTACCGAATTTCAGTGTTTTTCAACATAAAAATGGTCAAAAAAGCGTGATTTTTCAGGTTTTCCTCAAGATTTTTGTCTGGCGTTCCGTCGGCGCACACTGCTGAAATGACAGCGTTTCTCCGTATTGAAATCGTCATTTTCACGAAATTTCCGCTCTGTCTTCACGACTGGCGTTCCTTTGACGCGCTTCCGAATTTTCAAAATCCGAGACAAATTTCAGCGCTTTTCAGCCCAAAAATGGTCTAAAAACCGTCAATTTCAACGGTTTTTCACGAACATTCATAGCTGGCGCTCCTTTTACGCTTTCCAGTCATTTTTCCCCGAATTTCAGCGTTTTTTGACATGAAAAAGGGCCTGAAAATGTTTAAAACTGTCATTTTCCCAAATTTCTCTATTCAAGCCTGGCGCACCATTTTTTATGTTAAAAACGCTAAAATTCGCTGAAAAGCGCCTAAAAAGCGCCAGCTATGCATCTTCCGTGTGAACCCATTGAAAATAACGTTTTCAAACCATTTTTTAGCTGGAAAACGCTGAAACTTGTCTCCGACTCTGAAAATTCTGAAGCGCGTCAAAGGAACGCCAGTCGTGAAGAGACTCAAAAACCAGTCAAAACCACACTAACAAAATTCGTTTTCCCAGCCATTGCATGTCCAAAAACCACAAGTGTAATCTCCGATCCCCCAGCGATCCGTTCAAATTTCCTCCCAATTCCCATATAGTATCCGAATGCAAAGTGCTCCACATTTTTCAGATGCTCAGAGTATTTTGGATCGTCATGTTGATTCTCGAGTCGAATAAATGTCGTCGGGGAGAAGCTTGTCTCGTCTTTAAGGAGCTCGTGGCGGAGCAGTTGGATGGGCGGAGCCTCGGATTTTTGCTGTTTTTCCGACTTTTTCGATAGGAAAAGACGACGCCAGATGGATTTCATGTTGGATTTTTTGGTTTTGGCGTCATTTTTGGGGTTCTTGACGTCATCTGGCTCCTCGCCTTCAGAATCCGCCCCTAACAACGCTTCTGAATCCTCTGGAATCGTTGAAATATCAGAAACTTTTCGCCCTCCTCGAGGACCAGTTTTCGATCGAAACGCGTTTAGAGATCTTCTAAAAAACGAGTTTCTCTTCAATTTTGGCGGATTCCCATCACTCGTGACGTCGCCTTCAGAATCCTTCTTAGAAGACGTCAACTTCAGAATCATGGACGAGTTCTCCTCGATCTCCTCTTCCAAATCGCTCATCTCCATCATCATCATCTGAATTCCAGATGACGTCGACGATGTGAATCTCTCGGAACGTCGTCCGAATCCGTGACGTCTGAATTGTAACGACGACGCGCCAGCGATGATCGATTCGTCGTTTCTGGAACTTTGACGTCTACAGTAATCCCCGCTTGTATTGGATTCAGGTGATGACGTGGATTGGAAGAAGTTCGATGCGTCTGGAGGCAGTTTCAGAGAGCTCTTCGTTGGGCGAGCACTCGGTGGAAGTGGACGACGACGGTGTGGGTTGATTGGGCTGGAAAATTTGGATTTTTGTGAAAAAAAACGTGTTGAAAATTAGCTCAAAAACCCCATTTTCGACTGAAAAATCTCAAATTTTGGCTATTTTTCAAATGTCTGGCGTGACGTGGACGTGTTTTTCAGTTGAAAAATACAATTTTCAGCGTTTTTCAGAGAAGAATGTGAAATTTTTGATATTTTCAAGTGTCTGGCGTGATGTGTCAAAAACTGCATTTTTAGAGCTCGAAAACCCCATTTTCTGACTGAAAAATCACAATTTTCAGCGTTTTTTGGATATTTTCAAAAGTCTGGCGTGTCATTGGCGCGTTTTCTCAAATAAATATTATGTGAAAAAATTGGTTGAAAGAGCTCAAAAACAACATTTTTAGCGCTGAAAAATCGAGATTTTTCAGCCTTTTTTCCATCAAAACTGTCTAAAATTTTCGCATTTTTCGGTTTCAGTGTCTGGCGTGCCTCTGACGCGTTTTTAAGTTGAAAAATCATAATTTTCAGCGTTTTTCAGTGAAAAATCTGAAGCTATTTTCAAATGTCTGTCGTACGTTTGACGCGTTTTACACTGCGAATTTCCGATATTCAAGATCTGGCGCACTTTTGGCGCGTTTTCTCTTTTCCTGCAAATCTATCTAGTCGTTTCTGCTCTCATGGCCTCGTCTATCGTCTACATAGCATATATATAATAATAATTTTCTACACATATGTAGTAGATGTAGAGACGCAGAGATTGTTAGAGAGAGAGTGAGAGAGTGAATATATTATGTGGAGACGCAGAGAGTCAGACAGACACAGAGAATAACGACAAGGCGGCTTGCGCGCCATTTGAATGCCTTCTCCCGCGCTTTTTTTGTTTTGTTTTGTTGATTTTTCGCACCTTTTTTGAACTTTTTTCCAATTTTTCACAAAAGATTTAGTTGAAAATTTAGATTTTTAATGGGAAAAATGAGATTTTTGAGCTCAAAATGGAGGTTTTGACGTGTTTTTAATGGGATTTAGAGTTGACTACCGGGAATTTGATATATTGGATTTCTACAGTAGTACTATAGAAGTCTGGCTGAAAATAGCTTTAAAAATTTCATAGTTTTGAATAGAAAACTAGCTGGAAATCTGTGGGAAATCACATTTTTCGAATCAGGAACTGGCGTACCGTGGGCGCGTTTTTCGTGGAGAAATCGTTTTCGGTGGGAAAAGTCGAAAAAAAAACATCAATTTTTGACGTTTTCAAGCTGAAAAAGTACAAAAATTGCAGATTTTTTGCATCCAAGACGTCTTTTTTATAGAAAACGCGTCAAAGGTGCGCCAGATGAAAAACCAACACAACAGAAAAACACTTCAGAAAACGCGTCAAAGGTACGCCAGACTGTGTTTTGTGTTCTTCGTCTAAAAAATGTCAAAAATTCAAAATCTGGAGTGCCCGAGACGAGTTTTTCGTCAAAAAAATTTCAAAATTCTGAAAACTGGGGCGCCTTGGAGGCGTTTTTGAGCCGAAAAATGTCAGAAATCCATAACTTGGGGCTCCTTAGTTAGACGCCTTTTTCGTCGATAACCGAAAATCTCGAATCTGGGGCGCCAGAGACGCGTTTTTGAGCCGAAAAAAGTAAAAAATCTCAAAAATCTGGTTCTCAACACGAAATTTTCAAATTTCCGTCTCCAAATCTCCATATTTTTCGTCGTTTTCCGTCAGTTACCGTACTCTTTCCTGTTCAATTCCAAATTTTAGAATTTCCAGCGCTAATGCTACGTCAAGTCCATCGAATTTACACAATCGACGAAGTGCAAGAAGTGCAAAACTGTTACAACATGGAACGATACCTCCCATTGCGTCGAAGCGACCGTGAAACCGATCGATACTTCGAGGAGATGCTCACCGCCCAGAATCAGCTCGTTTTTCAATCGATACGATACGCAAAGTCAGCGGATGCAAGGACGAGACGTCAGAAGGAGGAAGTCGTGTTTCAGGAGGCAGCGTTCTTTCAAAGGATAGAAACTCAGTGTAAATACGCCCTGGAGGAGTATAGGGAGAGGAATCGAGAGATCGAATGGAGGAAGAAAATGGAAAGAGCGGAAAAGAAGCGAATGGTCAAGTTGGGATTGAGGAAGGCGTCACCGACGTTGAGAGAGTCATCGTCTTCTGAAGCTGAAGACGTTCCGTTTGAGGAATCAGAATCAGATGACGATGAATCGCAGCGACCACCGGCGGCTGCCAAGGCGGCCAACACGGCCAACGGGCGGTCCGCAGCGGTCCAAAAAGATAAGAACGGAGTGCCGATCAAAAAGCGGAAACTAGTAAAACCCAAAAAGGAGCCGTCTTATAGTGAAGAAGAAGAGCAGAGTGATGGAGAGGGACCCAGTAATCGATATGGGTGATTAGGATGATCCTAATTTAGGATATTATTTATTATCTAATTATTTATTAATTGGCTTTATCAAACAAAGTGATGATGATACTCAATAAATTATTCGGAAATTTTACAAAATTCGCTTTTTTCTAGAGCAGAAATTGAAAGTTTTAGCTCAAAAATCGCGTCAAAGGCACGCCAGAAAGACAGTTTTTCAGCTGAATTTTCGAATTTTTACTCAAAAATCGCGTCAATGGCACGCCAGCCTCGAAAATTCAAAAACTGCTAAAATCTTACAGTTTTACAGACATTGTGAAACGAAAACGCGTAAAAGGTACGCCAGACATTGGAAAGTTTTTTAAAAGAAAAAGTCAAAATTTCACAGTCTTCACTTAAAAACGTTGAAATTTGTCATTTTTCAACTTGAAAACGCGTCAAAGGCGCGCCAGTTAATGTCAAAAATCTCCCCAGAGCGCTCAGAAACGGAGAAAATGCGTCTTGGATGAAAAAAACAAACTAGTTTTGTCGTTTTCAGCTTGAAAATTTTCTGTTTTTTGACATTTCTCATCGAAAACGATTTCTTCACAAAAAACGCGCCCAGGGTACGCCAGACATCATTTTTTCTGCACATTGCAATCAAAAACCTCGATTTTCAGGGTTTTTAAAGCTGGAAATCGCTGAAAATTGAGGATTTCTGCGCGACTCCCGTAGCTCCAGAAAACGCGCCAAAGACACGCCAGAAATGCAATTTTTGCGGTTTCCAGTCAATTTTCACACGAAAATCACGATTTCGCATCAATTTCGGGCTGAAAATTTTAGTTTTACACGATTTTTCGACGAATTACCTCGAACAAATGATCGGCGCGGCGACCGAGAACGAGAGTCGTCGCTTCTGGAGCATTGTGCTGCGACACAGTCGTGGCGCTGCGATTAGTTGGGTGGGTGGTGACTGAGTTGAGTCTTTTTGAATCTGAACATTGGGAAAAGTTGTTGAAAAATGCGGAAATGGGTGCCAGAAGCTTGAAAATCGGGGAGTCGCAGTGAAAAACGCGCCAAAGGTGCGCCAGCGATCCGATTTTCAGTTTTCCGAGCGATCTGGTGTGCTTTTGACGCGTTTTTCAAACAAAAAAAGCTTCAAATCCGTACTTTTTCCTCAGAAATGAACGAATCCTCGTAGGACGTCATCATCTCGATGTGATCCTCGTTTTTCAGCTTTCGGACCATCTGAAAATGGGAAAATCGGTTGAAAAAACTGAATTTTCACTCAAAAAAAAGGATTTTTCAGCCAGAACCTGGAATTTTCATCTAAAAACTTTGAGTTAAAAAGCAAAATTCAGCTTTTTGGTTCGAAAAAACTGTATTCTCAGCCGAAAAACAGGAATTTTCAGGCAAAAGTTTGATTTTTCTCCTAAAAACGGATTATTCAGCCAAAAACAGGATTTTCACCAGAACAACTGGAATTTTCCGGGAAAAATCTTAGATCTTCACCAAAAAATTCGAAAAAAGACGGAAAATGATTGAAAATTGGCTGAAAATCTTCTAAAACTTTCAGCCAAAACTGAATGGTTCAAAAAAGCGTCCCAGGCGCGCCAGTCGTAAGGAGCATGACATATTTGGAACGAAAAATGTTAGTTTAACACAGTAAAAACGTGACAGAAATCGCGAAAAACGAGTTTTCTTCGATTTTTGTTAGCAATTTTTAATGCAAAGCGGAATTTTTCAACAAAAACGCGTCTACGGCGCGCCAGTCGGATTTTCGATGCAAAAAACTCATTTCTCCGTCGTTGTCTCTGTTTTTTTTCCAATTTTCCCTGACAAACACTGTGCGCAGACCAACTTTTTCTTCGTGTTGGTCTGCTAAAAACTATAAAAATCATCAAAAATCACAAAAATTAAGTACATTATCAAGAGTAATACTGCGAATCATCGCCTCGAGCGGTCCGACATCATGTTTACAAATCACACAGATCCGCGTTTTTCGGGTGTATCGTTCGATGCACGATTCGCAGTACGAGTGTCCACATGTCACCATTACGGGCTGAAAATTCGAGATTTTTGGGTGGAAATTGGTCGGAAAACGCGGAAATTTGGCTGAGAATGGTGAAAAATCGGTCAAAAATGCATAAAAATTGCCGATTTCCCACGATTTTATGGCTAAAATTGCCGTTTTCACCGGTTTTCAGCCAAAAATTGCCAGAAAAATGGGGATTTTCGCTTGAAAACCACATTCTTACCCGATAGAAGAGATGATCACACAGCGGACACAACAAATCCGAGCTGAGATCACGACGCAGTGGTTGGCCATCGTTGATGCACTGAAAAATGTGGTTGACAGCGGTTTTCAAGGGTTTTAGGGGTGAAAATCGTTGAAAAATCGGTCATTTTACGTTAGAAACGCCGATTTTGTAAAACGCGTCAAAGGTGCGCCAGACAGCGGAAATTATTGCTTTCTGACTCAAAATTCTTCGTTTTTGACGGAATTTTTACTTTCAGAGCCTGAACATGGTTGTTTTACACTATTTTTCCATTAAAAAATGATTCAAAAACGAGTAATTTTACGATAGAAACGCTGTAAACTCATTTTTTGTAAAACGCGACAAAAGCGCGCCAGTCGATGAAAATTGCGGGTTTCTGACTCAATATTCTTCGTTTTTGACCAAAATTTCAGCTTTAAAGCCAAAAAATGCCTGTTTTTCACGATTTTTCGCCTAAAAAAGCTCGAAAATCAAGCATTTCCCTTCCCTACCGCTGTCGACGTCGTCGCATTCGAATCGAGCCCCGGCGACGAGTGCGCAATGGACAAATCGCTCTTCGACGCACGAATTTGGGCGGATCCGACGTCCGACGTGTCCACTATCGTGGAATCGGTCATTTCCTGAAGAGATTCGGTGTGAAACTAGGCTGAAATGGGCTGAAAATTGAGAAATAGCGAGAAAATGCCTGGATGTGACAAAAAAACGGTGGGAAATAGTGTAAGGTGAAGATTAGAAGGATTTATACATGAAATATTAAAGAAAAACACAAAAAAAAACGCAAAAATGATTAAAAACCAGTGAAAAATTTAAGATTTCAGCAGCTCGCCCAGATTTTGCAGCTCGATTCTCGTCGCTTCGAGTATTTTCAGATCGCCCTCTTCTTTCTCGATTTCTTTCGTGATTTTCGCCTTTTCTGAAAAAAATTATACATTTTTAGAGAAAATCTTCTAAAAATCCTCACTTTTATCCAAAACCTCGTTCTCTTTGACGACGACGTCCAAATTTTTTTGAGCAGTGGCCAAATCTTTCTCCATTTTATCGAAAACCTCTGTAACAAGCTGTGTGAGACTCGGAGAATCCGTCGTTTCGCGTCGGAACGACTGGATTTTGGTGTTGCGCACCTCGTCGATGATCGCCTGCATTTCTCGCTTGGTTTCCTCGAATTCGGCGTCGATATTCATTTTTTGGGCTGGAAATTGAATGGAATTATTGAAATTTCAAGGAAAAGCCGAGAAAAATGGCGAAAAACAAGCAAAAATAAATACAAATAAAAATATTAAATTCAAACGCGGTACACTTTCCCGCCGTCGGGTCTCGCCACGCCTCAAAATTGGCAGCTTGCCAACAATGCAAGCGCGCTCCACTGCACATATTTCGAAACAGCGCCGCGTGCCTGCTGACGTCATTTCACATGATTTTCCGCCGATTTTTCGTATTTTTCGTGATTTTTGATGTTTGAAATCGAAAAAATAAGTTATTTTTGAGGTATAATCAGTGAAAAATGTTGACAGAACTTGCTAGAAAACTTGGAAGTTCGATTTCTACGAGAGTGATTTTTCCAAACTTTTTTGGCTGATTTCTTATATTTCTGGTCTTTTTTCGTTATTTTTAATGCTTAAAATGTGATTAGTAGCTAATTCTTATGCTAAATTCGTCAAGAATGTTGAAAATCCCTCATGAAAACCTTTAAAATAGTCAAAAATCGATGTTTTCGATTTTCAGTTGAATGTTTCATATTTCTAGACATCTAACATAGATTTTAGTGTTATAACTGAGATTTTCAGCTAATTTTCATACTAATTTCATTAAAATCCGGCCCATTTTTCTGAAAATGATGTCTGGCGTGCCGTCGGCGCGTTTTTCCCGGAGAAAGTCTTGAAAAACACATTTTCAAGGTGAAAAACGACAAAAATAGCGGTTTTCTGCATCCAAGACGTCTTTTCTCCGTTCTGGCGCGCCTTTGACGCGTTTTCTGCAATTTCCTTCTTTCCATTCCTTTTTCACATTTAAATTCACTCTTTTCTCCAGATGAGCGACGACACTTCTAGCCCGCTGACAACTCTCAAAATCCTCATTATCGGGGAGAGTGGTGTAGGGAAATCGAGGTAATTGTAGTGAAAATTGCTAATTTTTAAAGATTTTTCAGCTTGAAATCGCCAAAAATCGGCAATTTTTATGCATTTCCGACCGATTTTAGTCAAATTTTCAGATTTTTCGATCGTTTTCGGTCGAAATTTTTGATTTTTATCAAGTTACCTCACTATTTTCAGTCTAATGCTTCGATTCGTCGACGACGTCTTCGATCCCGAGCAAGCTGCCACTATAGGCGTCGATTTCCGTGTAACATCGATGGCGATCGACGGGAATCGTGTGAAACTGGCCATTTGGGACACCGCTGGTCAGGAACGCTTCCGAACACTCACTCCCAGCTATTATCGTGGCGCACAGGGCGTCATTTGTGTTTACGATGTGACGAGTCGGAGTTCCTTCGAGAAATTGAATCATTGGATGACGGAAGTCGACACGTACTGCACAAATGATAATATTATTAAGATGATGGTCGCTAATAAGATTGATATGGTAAGGAAGTGCATTTTGAGTGAAAATTCGGTCGAAAACGATGAATTTTGAGCCAGAAGCACCAATTTCCGCTCTCTGGCGCGCCTTGGACGCGATTTCGATTTTTGGCATTTTTAGCCTCGGAAGCTGGAAATTTCGTCAAAAATCATAAATTTTGAGTCGTAAACCCTCAATTTGCATCGTCTGGCGTGGCTTGGACGCGTTTTTAGCTCCAGTATCATAAAAATCGTTATTTGAGCTCTCTTTCGAGCAGTTTGAGTGATTTTCACAGTCAAAGATTGATTTTGAGCGCTTTCAGACCTCAAAAATCACTTTTTTCGATGAAATGTTCACTAGAATGATCCAAATTTTCGGAAATTATTTCAAAAACTATGAGTTTTTAGTCAGAAAACACTCGTAAAATCTCAATTTTCATCGTCTGGCGTGTCTTGGACGCGTTTTTAGCTCGAATCAATTAAAAATTTTGATTTTAGCTCGGTATCTAGCGATTTGAGCGACTTTTATGATTGAAATTCGATTCTGAGCACTTTTAGACCTCAAAAATCACATTTTTCGATGAAATTTCACATTCCCACCCCTTCAAATGCTTCATTTTTTTTCCAATTTCCAGCCGAATCGAGTGGTATCCCGTGAGGAAGGCCTGAAATTCGCGAAACGTCACCGAACGCTGTTCATCGAGGCGAGTGCGAAGACCCGAGAGGGCGTGCAGTGTACATTCGAGGAGCTCATCGAAAAGATTATCCAAACACCGGACCTCTGGGACAACGACCGGCCGACATTCCGTCTTGGACAGCCAACGGACACATCTGGCGGCGCGTTGTGCGGTTGTTAATCAATTTTTATTGATTTTTTGTCCGAAATTGATGTATTTTGCCCCTTTTTATTCCCCATTACCCCCGCTAGACTGTACAAATCGCCCCCAATTCATTTTATACATTTTATCCCACCCTGTGCCTTATGAATATTGCCAAATTATTGATTTTCCGTACTCGATTCTCTTTGTATTTTCTCTCAAATTTTCAGCATCGTTTCAGCGATTTTCAGCCTATTTTCAGCATTCTTTTCAGCTTTTTTTAACCATTTTCTCACCCACTTTTTCAGATGGAGCAACAGGGAACGCTCGAAGAAATTGAACGACAATTCCTGGATGTGGCTCAACGCGACGGTCTAGATGGTCTCGTTGAGGAGGTGCCGGCCGGTGTGGATGTGAAGGATTTGAATGGAAATGGAGAAGCACCAGCACCAGTGCCACGTGGAGGAGGTGGATCTGGAGACGATGAGGATCGCAAGAAGAGAAAACGATCGAGAAGTCGTGATCGTGGTGGGGAGAGAGATAGGAAGCGATCAAGATCGTAAGTTTCACACCCCGATTTGTGTGGAAATGCGGTGGAAATTCGGTGGAAAAACGCGTTTTTTAATAGAAAACACCCAATTTTCAGGTTTTTAGCCATAAGTTGGTCGAAAATGTCGCTTTTTGACTCAAATTAGCTTGTTCTCAGCTTCAATTTTGTCAAAAATAACGGATTTTTAGTCAAATTAGGCTATTTTCAGTCGGAAACGCTTCTGACTCGATCTGGCGACAATTCAAAGTCAGAAGCTTAGATTTTGGCTCTGAGATCGCCTTTTTCAGCTTTCGGACTACAAAATACTTCGGAAGGAACATTTTTAGTGTATTTTTTGGCTAAAACTCATATTTTCGGTGAAAAAATGCGTTTTTTGTCATCAAAGACTTAACTTTTACAGGTTTTGAGCTATGTTTAGCCATAATTCCGCTAATTTTCAAATAAATACGCTTCTCACTCGATCTTGCAGCAATTTGAAGTCAGAAGCTCAAATTTTATACGATTTTCGGCTCCGAAATCGTGTTTTTCAGTTTTCAGACTACAAAATCCCTGGAAAAGTACATTTTTTCGTGGATTTGACTGGATTTTTGGTCAGAAACTCGAATATTTTGAGTTTTGAACTTTTTGTAGCTCATTTTTGGCGAATTTCTATCTGAAATGCCAAAAAGTTCCCATTTTTGACACAAAAATTGCGATTTTCCCTTTGGCTCAGATTGTCTGGCGCACCTTTGACGCGTTACTCGATTTTCTAGTTTTGGGTCACTTTAGACGCTGTTAAAACCAAAAATTGTGGTTTTAAAGACCATTTTTGGCCCTCTGGCGTGCCTTCGACGCGTTTTTCTGTTTGGATGTGGCTTTGAACTGAACTTTCACAACTTTCCACTCCAAAATCAATAATCTGGCGCGCCTTTGACGCGGTTTAATTAAGACTGTTAGTTGGTGCTGTTGGGTCAAATTTTAACCATCTTGGGCACCTTTGACGCGTTTTTGAGCCAATTTTCATATTCATCCGCGATTTCACTCATCTGGCGCTCTTTTGACCCGTTTTTGAGCGACATTTCAAAATCCTTCGCGATTTAGCCCATCTGGCGCACCTTGGACGCGTTTTCCACCAAAATTTCCACAAATCTACCCCAATTTTCCCCTAAAATCAACTAATTTTTCCACATTTTCAGTCGTGACCGTGACCGTCGCGACCGTTCTCGCAGTCGTGATCGTCGTCGCGATCGTTCTCGAGACCGCGGCGGCGATCGTCGCGGCGCCCGCGATGACGACCGTCGTCGTGATCCGGAGCCCCAGAAGCCACGTGAACCGAAGAAGTACCGCTTCTGGGACGTGCCTCCAAACGGATTCGAGAACATCACACCGATGGAGTACAAGAATATGCAGGCTTCCGGTGCGGTGCCACGTGGCAGTGTCCAATCGGCGGTGCCCGTCGTCGGACCGTCCGTAACGTGTCAATCGAGACGTCTCTATGTCGGAAACATTCCGTTCGGATGCAATGAGGAGGCCATGTTGGACTTTTTCAACCAACAAATGCATTTGTGTGGTCTCGCCCAAGCGCCCGGCAATCCAATTCTCTTGTGTCAAATAAATTTGGACAAGAATTTCGCGTTCATCGAGTTCCGTTCGATAGACGAAACGACCGCTGGAATGGCGTTCGATGGAATCAATTTCATGGGACAACAGTTGAAAGTTCGACGTCCCCGTGATTATCAACCGTCGCAGAACACGTTCGATATGAACGCGCGGATGCCGGTCTCGTCGATTGTTGTGGACTCGCCCAACAAGATTTTCATTGGTGGACTGCCGAACTATTTGACGGAGGATCAGGTAGGAGATTGCAGAGAAATTGCTCTGAATTGCTTGAGATTGCTCGAAATAGAAATTTTTCAAATTTTCTGGCTGAAAATTAGAGATTTAGAGGTCTCAGATCGCTCCAGAAAGCTGAAAATGCGAATTTTCGGCTCGAAGTGGCACTTTTTCATGTGTTTGAGCTGAAAATCTGAGATTTAGAGGCCACAGACTGCTCTAAATCGCTTGAGATCGCTCCAGACCGCTTCATATACGAATTTTTGGCTTCAAAACAAAAACTTTTGAAACGCGCCAACGACACGCCAGGCTTCTCGAAAAATTATGTTTTTGGGCTGAAAATGGCTAAAAATTGCGATTTTAAGCTAAAAATGAGCGATGTTTTGCTCTAAAACATTCGAAACGCGTCAACGACACGCCAGCCTGACAAAACCCACATTTTTAAAGTTTTTGAGTCGGAAATTGCAGATTTAGAGTAGGTGTTTAATATGACTGAGACTAGTGGCTCTGATCGATATAAACTCGAAAAATCGATGGATTTTAGAGGTAGAAAATGAGTTTTTCGACGGGAAATTTGAATTCTGGGGATCATTTTGTGTAAAAAATGAGCAAATTTTGGGTTTTTAGGTCAAAAACCGGTAATTCTAGGCGAAAAATTGGTTCAAAAATCAGATTTTTGGTGTAAAAACTAGTTTTTAGGTCCAAAATACGGATTTTCTAGGCATAAATTCGTTGAAAAATCAGATTTCCCACCTAATTTCGAGTGTTTCAGCGCTCCCGCTGCCCTCTCTCCCTGTGGATGATACATACACACGACACGCCTGTATATTTCAGAGATTCAGACCATTTTTACAGAGAAAATTACAGATTTTTAGGAAAATTACAGAATTGTGGCCATTTTTACAGGGTTTTCCAGATTTTTCGGGCAGAAATTTCAGCTATTTAGGTCATTTAGGTCCTCCCAACACACTTCTATGTCTTTCAAGGCTGAAAATTAGAGGTTGATTACCATTTAGGACTCAATTTCGCTGAAATTCTAGAAATAATTAATCGATTTTTCAGGTGAAAGAGCTGCTGTGCTCATTTGGACCGCTCAAGGCGTTCTCGTTGAATATGGACTCCCAAGGAAATAGTAAGGGATACGCCTTCGCCGAGTACTTGGATCCAACTCTTACTGATCAGGTTAGTGGGGAAATCGGGGGAAAATTTTGAAAATCGGGAAAAAAACGGCGGTTTTTGAGCTAAAAATGATGAAAATTCGGTCATTTTTCATTATTGTCGACGAAAATAGACTAAAATTGATGCTTTTGAGCATAAAATGGGGTTTTTAGACATTTTTTCGAGTGTCAAACGCGCCCACGACACGCCAGATCTTTTGAACGCGCCCACGAGACGCCAGACCCTCTGAAATTCGACCAAAAGCTGGTCTCAAATTGCTTCTGGGCTGAAAAAGCTAAAAATCACTGATATTTTCTCTAAAACTTTCGAAACGCGCCCACGACACGCCAGCTCCGACAAAACCCAAATTTTTTAGTTTTTTGGTCTGAAAATAGCTAGAAATTGTGATTTCTCAGCTAAAAATCAAAGATTTTAACTCAAAAACTTCCAAAACGCGCCAACGACACACCATCCCAACTCTCCTTCTATTTCAGGCGATCGCAGGACTGAATGGAATGCAGCTCGGCGACAAACAACTCGTCGTTCAACTCGCTTGCGCCAACCAAACGCGTCACAACACTCATCTTCCGAACTCCGCCTCCGCAATCGCCGGAATCGATTTGTCGCAAGGAGCCGGACGTGCGACGGAGATTCTCTGCCTGATGAATATGGTGACTGAAGACGAGTTGAGAAGCGACGAAGACTATGAGGAGATTCTGGAGGATGTGAGAGAAGAGTGCTCGAAATATGGAATTGTACGCTCGTTGGAGATCCCGAGACCGTATGATGAACAGCCGGTGCCAGGTGTTGGAAAGGTGAGAAATTGGCGAATTTTGGTCTGAAATAGCTCAAAATCGGCTAAAATCATCAATTTTTAGACGGAAAACGCGTCCAAGGCACCCCAGATTTTGGATTTTAAACACTTTTTGGTCTTTTAGACGAAAAACGCGTCCAAGGCACCCCAGATTTTGGGTTTTTGACATTTTTTGCCCAAAACGCTACCAAGGCGCACCAGATTCTGGATTTTTAACATTTGTAGGCTAGAAAACGCGTCCAAGGCACCCCAGATTTTTGATTTTCAACATTTTTTGCTATTTTTAGACGGAAAACGCGTCCAAGGCACCCCAGATTCTGGATTTTAAACACTTTTTGGTCTTTTAGACGAAAAACGCGTCCAAGGCACCCCAGATTTTGGGTTTTTGACATTTTTTGCCCAAAACGCTACCAAGGCGCACCAGATTCTGGATTTTTAACATTTGTAGGCTAGAAAACGCGTCCAAGGCACCCCAGATTTTTGATTTTCAAAATTTTTTGCTATTTTTAGACGGAAAACGCGTCCAAGGCACCCCAGATTCTGGATTTTTAACATTTTTCGGTTAAAAGACGCTTCCAATGCGCACCTGATTTTGTTTTTGTTGTTTTGCCATTTTAAGCTTAAAAACGCGCCCAAGGCGCCCCAGTGCCCCACTTTTCACAAAAATCCTCCCATCTCCAAACCACCAAAATTCTATATTTTCCAGGTATTCGTCGAGTTCGCCACCACATCCGACTGCCAACGTGCCCAGGCCGCACTCACCGGACGCAAATTCGCGAATCGCACCGTCGTCACCTCGTACTACGATGTCGACAAATACCATAACCGTCAATTTTAAATAATTTCATTTTCATGATATTCCATTTAACTTTTGAATTGATCCTTTCCTCCTCTATGCTTACATCATTTTACTCTCTGAGCTGGCGCACCTTTCGGCGCATTTTCGTATTTATTTATTCCTTCATTCATTCTATATATATATATGTATATATATGTATAACCCATTTTCAGCCTCTTCTCCCAAAATTTCTGAACTTTTTGTGAATTATATAAATTTAGAGAGGTAAATATTGTATTTTTACTCGCGTGACCCCCCAACCACTCAATTTTTTAAGTTTCCCGCCAAAATGTCTCATTTTAAAAATGTCTGTTCCCTCAAAAGCTCCAAAAACCGCCGAACCGAGTGTCCAACCGAAGAAACGAAGTCGTGAGGAGGAGAAATCGACGCCGTGCTTCATGTCAAACGACTCGTATTTGTGGTGTGAAATCAATCCGGATTTGGTGTTAATCGAGCCGCAAATCAACGTTTCCGTTAATTATAATTATTTGGGATTCTCGAGAAAGGTTTGAGGGGTTTAGCGTGGTTTAATGGATTCAGCGGGTCTAAATTAGTATAAAATGAGAAAAACAAAAAAGATTGCTGCGTGTGGGGTTCGAACCTCGGTCGTGAGATTACCAAGATTGTCTGTCTACCTTAGCCACTCGGCCAAGGAAAAAAACCATGATTTTGAGGGATTTAGAGTGGTTCTTTAGGGTTAAGAGGTGGTTTAATGGATTCAGCGGGTCTAAATTAATACAGAATAGGATAAACAAAAAAGATTGTTGCGTGTGGGGTTCGAACCCTGGTCGTTTTATTACTAGTTTACCTTGTCTACCTTGACCATTCGGCCACCACTGAAACGCTGAAATCGCACAAAAATCGCGCAAAAATGCGCCTAGCAGTAGTTTCAGACACTGAATCCGGTTTTTTGATGTATTTTTGGCCTAAAGGACATATTCAACGTTAGGTAACACCATCAAAAATCGAACTTTTTCAATTTCGAAAAAAACACCATTTTCAGGGATTTTTAGTGGTTTTTGAGTGTCAGGAAGTTGTTAAATAGATTCACCTTATCTGAAATAATATAGAATAAAAAAAACCAAGAAAATTGCTGCAAGTGGGGTTCGAACCCTGGTCGTTTGATTACCAAGTCTATCTTGTCTACCTTAACCACTCAGCCAGCACTGAAAATTTGAAATCGCGCAAAAATCGCCCAAAAATGCGCCCAGCAGTAGTTTCAGACACTGAATCCGGTTTTTTGATGTATTTTTGGCCTAAAGGACATATTCAACGTTAGGTAACACCATCGAAAATCGAACTTTTTCAATTTCGAAAAAAACACCATTTTCAGGGATTTTTAGTGATTTTTGAGTGTCAGAAAGTTGTTAAATGGACTCAGCGGGTCGAAATTAGTAGATAATAAAAAAACAAAAAAGATTGGTGCGGGTGGGGTTCGAACCCTGGTTGTTAGATTACCAAGTCTACCTTGTCTACCTTAACCACTCGGCCACCACTGAGAATATGAAATCGCCCGGAAATTAAGCAAAAACGCGTTTAGGGGTAGTTTTGGACGCTGAATTTGGTTTTTCACATCATTTTAATCCTTATTCCCTCTGAAATATCATTTTTGCCTTAATTTCCCAACAAAAGTTCAAAAAAATCTTCCAGCCCACACGTCCACCAGAGTCTCGAAAAATCACTCTAATCAATCATGGCGACTATCCGATTGCGTTCAAAGTGGAGACCACCGACAACTTCTCCTATTTCGTGGATCGTCGGAACGGGGTGCTCCCGCCGCGACAGACGGTGGCGAACATGTTGATTCGTATGCCAAATACCACTGAGATACAGGTAAGAGTTTGGGAGGTTTTTGGGTAGAAAATTCTTTATTCGGGAGGAAATATGTTTGAATCCATCTTCAGCGCGACGAGAGCTTCCAGAAAAGTATAATCATGCCTAGTTTTCAAAAAAATGAAAATTTTCGAAAATTTTTGAAAATCACTTTTTTTAAAACCATAATTCGACAATTTAGCATCTATACGCTGTAAATTTTATATTTCCGAATTCAGAGCGTTAGGAGCTTTCAGAAAAGTATAATCATGCCTAGGTTTGAAGAAAGTTGGGTCTCGACGCGGAAACTACAGTATACCCGATTTTCGTGGCGAGACCCAATTTTTTCCAAACCTAGGCATGATTATACTTTTCTGAACGGTCTCGTCGAGCTGAATTCAAATTTTAATTTTCATGGAGATTGAGTCAGAACTCACAGAGTTACATCTGTTTTAATGGGGTGTTGAGGGGGGTCAGAGGGGGTAATAATTGATTTTCTAGAATATAGGCATGATTATACTTTTCTGAAAGCTGGAGATGTGTTGAGTCTGAAAAACACATTTCCAGCTCGATTCGTGCTGAAAAGAGAAGAAAAATTCAATTTTCGTGAAAAAAGTGAAAAATTGAAAAAAAATTTGAAAAGATTTTTCCCAAATTTTTTTTTTTGAAGCTTTCACTGTTTTTATTGTTTCTTGAAAACAAAAATCATAAAAATTCCATTTTTCCGGTCTACCGCCGCCCTCACAACGAGTACGAGGACAACGACAAGGAGAAGGACCAATTCTATAACAGGTATCCAAAAAAATGAATCAAAAAAAATTTCGACTACAGTAACCCATTCTTACAGACCCCACAAGGACAAACTTTTCATTTTGTTGGCGCCTCAAATGTGTCAAACGTTCGCCCCAGAAGCGATATTCCACAATGAGCGGAGTTATGAGAAGTTGAGAGTCTTACTGCACTATTCGGGCATCGAGGAGATTCCAGAGGAGAAACGGAGTGGGTTTTGAGGATTTTTTGGATTTTGGATAGGATATTTGGATTGAGAATAAAAAGAGCTTTCAGAAAAGTATAATCATGCCTGGTTTTGAGAAAAATTTCAACTTTTTTTCCAAAAGAATTTCGAAAAATTTCGAAATATAACCATATTTTCCAATCGCTGTAACTTGGTAAGTTTTGACCCGTTTTGAAATTTTATTACGTTTTTGAAATTAGCGCGCCAAGAGCTTTCAGAAAAATACAATCTTCTTTGTTCCAGAAAAACAAATGCTTCTGAAAGGAGTCGCCGGCTGGTCGACATGGAAAGAGGACGATGAGGATCGGAAACAGAAGAATGAGCAAGAGATTGCAGAGTTCCGGAAGATTGAGAGAACTATTATACAGGTAGGCGGGAAGATGAAGACGTGAGGATTCTGAATCTGTTCTCAAAGTCTGTCTGGGCCTGAAACTAGCCGAGATACAACCCAAAACTTCGAAACCTCACAACTCGCCTCTATTTGATATTAGCTGAAAACTGCTTACAGATTCTGAATCCTCACGTTTTGAACTTTCAGAAAACATATATTTTGTTTATACGGCTACAAAGCTGAATTCTGAATCTCTAAGCCGTTTTCAAGTAGCATCAAATTGAGCCGAGTTGTGAGGCTTTACAGTTTTGGGCTGTATCTCGGCTTATTATAGCCCTAGACGAATTCTGAGAACAGATTCTGAATCCTAAGGTCTTCAGCTTTGTACCTATGTAAACAAAAAATATATTTTCAAAAAGCTGAAAACCTGAGCTTTCAGAATCTGTTCTCAGAATCCGTCTAGGCCTGAAACTAACTGAGATACAACCCAAAACTTCAAAACCTCACAACTCGGCTCTATTTGATGCTACCTAAAAATTGCTTACTGATTCTGAATCCTCACGTCTTCAGCTTTCAGAAAATACTTATTCTATTTCTATAGCCAAAAAACTGAAGACGTGAGGATTCTGAATCTGCAAGCAGTTTTCAGGTAGCATCAAATAGAGCCGAGTTATGAAGCTTTCAAATAATGGGCTGTATCTTGTCTTATTTTAGCCCTAGACGGATTCTGTGAACAGACTCAGAATTCTCACGTCTTCAGCTTTGTAGCTATATAAACAAAATCTGTGTTTTCTGAAAGCTGAAGACGTGAGGATTCTGAATCTGTTCTCAGAATCTGTCTAGGGCAAAAATTAGCCGAGTTACACCGGTTTTTCTCTAAACATGTCAAAATTTCAAGATTTTTTTCCATTTTTTTTGCGCAGAACGCCTCTCGTGAAGTGGCTGAAGAGCAGCTGGTCAAAAACCCGAGCATCCCCATATTCCCCGGAATCAATCCTCTTCCGAACCGTCCACCGACACCAACCATCGCCATAATGCCAGGTAGAAGACGTCAAGGCGTGCGAATGGTCAGAAATATGAGTCCATTCAATCGGACACCCACAATTAAGAAGACGCAGTCGGAAACTGTAAGTTGGGAAATTTGAAAACAATTTTTTAAAAATTAAAAAAATTTCAGCCTAAACAACTTCCGACGCCTAACACGACTCCCCGCATTCACGTCATCACACCATTTAACAAGTCCGGAGAGAATCCGAAGATTCCCGGAAACAAAAAGTCAAATGAGACGGTAATTATAGACATTTTGAGCTGAAAAACTTTTTTTTAATTTTGTTCGGAATTTTAGAAAAAAACCTGTGACTCAAATTTTCTGATATTACATTTTTTGAAGTCAGCTCGTTGAGACGCTTCGAATGAGTATAATCATGACCGAATTCGAAGAAAGTTAGGTCCCGCCACGAAAACTACAGTACCCCGGGCGGTTTTCGTGGCGAGACCCAACTTTCTTCAATTCTCGGCATGATTATACTCAATCGACGCGTCTCGACGAGCTGAATATTGATATGACAATGAAAATGTGAAATATTACATTTTGAGTGGAAATTTCTGTTTAAAAAATTGGTTTCACAACGAAAATCTGGGTATGCTCCTTTAAAATGGGGTTGCTATTGAGTTTTTGAGCAAAATTTATTTTTTGATGAAATTTTGAGATATTTTGAGCATTTTGAGCTAAAAATCAGCAAAATAGGAGAGAAGTTAATGTAGTTATGAAATTTCGAAAATTTTCGAAAATCTGAAAATTTACAAAATTTTCAAAATTTTCAAACCTAGCCATGATTATACTCATTTTGAAGCGCTTGTCACGACGAACTCAAAAAATTGAGTGATGACATCAAATATCTCCATTTCAGCCCAAAAAGCCGTCGACCGAGACACCTGTGACCACTCCACACGTCATCACTCCGGTCAACATGATGTTGGAGAATCCAAAAGCGCCAATTATGAAGAGAGGCTCGAATGAGGCGGTTGGTATAGTTGTATCTAAAAAAATCTGAAAATTTGAGAGATATTGATGAATAACAAGAAAATTTGAAAATGTTGAAAAAAATTTTTTTCCAAAACTAGGCATGATTATACTTTTCTGAAAGCTCTCGCTATGCTGAACTCAAAAATGTTATTAAAAACTCTATTTCTGCTTATTTCAGCCAAGAAAGAAGTCGAACGAACATGCGCGTTCTCCAATCAAAAAATCGCATGAAGATGGAAAGGCCGCACCGAAAGCGATCTCTCCAAAAGCGAAATCTCCAAAAGCGAAATCGCCGAATGCAAAGTCCCCGAGAGGAAAATCACCGAAAGAGGTATTCAAAAACTAAATTATTTGAAATCTGTGAAAAATTTGATTCCAGAAAGTTCTGGAACAACCCGAAATGCCGCACTCACCAACACACCTGAAAAATGTGCAAATGGTGAGGGTCATATCTCTACAGGATGATAAGCTAGAAAAAAGTTGTTAACTAGTAAAATGTACAGAATGTCCTGGAGATCATTTTTGTAGTTGACAACTTTTTTGTAGCTATCGACGGTTTTGAGATACGGGTGGTTAAAGATAAGCATCTAAAATCGCGGCGACGCAGAGAAAACAGACACTCTTGTTTCTCTGTGTCTCTTTTTTTTCTTTTGAGTTTACACTTTGAGAAAATGATAAAAAAATAGATTTAAATCAGTTAGAAATAAGAGAAACAAGACGCAGAGAAAAGAGAGCGAAGCGCCTCTCTGCGTCTCTCTGCGCCTCTCCCTCTTCCTCTGAATCTGCGTTTGTCATCTTTAACCGCCTATATCTCCTGATGGTTCACAGCTATCAACAAGTGGTCGATTACAAAAATGTGCAAAATTTCAATTAGATTATTTTTGCAATTGACAACCTTTTGATAGCGCTAGTGATTTTTGAGATACAACGCGTCAAAGTCTGAGAGACGCAAACAACCAGACCCTCTAGCTTCTCTGCGTCTCTTTCTAATTCGATTTTCAGGAAAAGGAGCAACAACTAGAAGCATTATCACCCAAACCAAAAAAGAAGGGGTCTGGAGAAGTGAGTTTTGAAGTTTTGAAAAAAATTGAATTAAAAATTTTTCGAATTTCCAGGCCGCCTCGCCAAAACCGACCGCCCATTCACCTTCATAGATTTTTCAACGATTTTATTGATTTTTTTCGTATAAATTATTGATTTTTAGTGTAATAAAAAATAGGATACTGAAAGACCACTTGAAATATGTGAAGGGGTATACCGTAAAGTTTTTTTGTGAGGAGGGGAGGAGTTTGAGGGATGTGAAATTGCTTAACCTAATACCAATGACTAACAAGTTTACAGAAAAAAGGGCGGGAGTTATAGAAATATTTGAAAAAAAATTGTGTTAAGACTGTCGGAGGCAGCAGGAACGTTCGAGATGATCGGCGCCGCAGTCGCAGTAGAATCTGGAAGAATTGGGGTGTATTTACGGGCGCCTAAGTGTGGATTTACGGACTTTATCACATTTTTGAAAGAAGATCAACTTGTTTGAAGTATTTTAAGCAAAAAATCATTAAAAAATGTTGAAAATTAAGAAAGTTACAGAATTTCGAAAATTTTCGAAATATGCCCATTCTTTACAAACCCTGTAACTTGGTCAGTTTTTATCCGTTTTGAAATTTTATTAGATTTTTGAAATCAGCGCGTCAAGAGCTTTCAGAAAAGTATAATCATGCCTGGTTTTGGGAAAAATAATTTTTGCTTGAAATCCGGCCCTGGGATACTATACTAACTCAGCATTCAGTATTTTTAGAGCTAATCCGCGAGTTATTTGAAGTATTTTGAGTCAAAAATTATTCAAAAATGTTGAAAATTAAGAAAGTTACAGACTTTCGAAAATTTTCGAAACATAATCATTCGCTGTAACTTGGTCAGTTTTCAGCCGTTTTGAAATTTTATTACATTTTTGAAATCAGCGCGTCAAGAGCTTTCAGAAAAGTATAATCATGCCTAGGTTAGAAATTTATTTTGAAAATCCAGTTTAAAGGCGCATCGAAATTTTTCAATTTTCGAAAATCGATCTAATGTAGATTTACGCGTTCTCTTGTCGATTTACTCACCTATCACACCGTAAGAACATTACCGTATGCCCCTTGTGACACACTTTAATACAACTCTGACAAATGCCGTTTCGCTCCGACGAGTTGCATGTTATGCACCTGAAAAAACTCTTTTAATAAAAATTAAATAATCATCGATAATTTACCGATAAAAATTGTGCATTGGGTAGAACTCTTTGCCACTGACGCTGAATAAGCAATGACCGCGGTCGATGGCTTTCGAGACGCGGTCCAGATTGTCGTAGACTTGATTGAGACTGCTGTCGGCGACGTTCGAGCCACTCGCTATCATGATACCTGGAAATTTTTGGGATTTATGAAAAGTAGAGAAGATTCTGCGTATTTTGGTATAAAATTTATAAAAAATGAGAGGGAAATAAGAAAGTTAGAGATTTTTGAAAAATTTCGAAAAACTTTTTTCTTTCACATTTTTGTCCCATTAAAACCGAGGTAACTCTGCGAGTTTTGACCAATCTCCAAGAAAATTGAAAATCTGAATTCAGCTCGACGAGACCTTTCAGAAAAGTATAATAATGCCATATTTCTCAGAATGTCAAAATTTGACCCCAATGTGCCTTTAAAAACTCGATTTTCAAAAATTTCCTAACCTAGGCATGATTATACTTTTCTGAAAGCCCTTGACGCTCTGATTTAAAAAATGTAATAAAATTGCAAAACGGGTCCAAACTGACCAAGTTACAACGTTTGGAAATAATGGTTGTAATTCGAAAATTTTCGAAATTCTGTAACTAACTTTCTAAATTTTCAAAATTTTAAATTGATTTTAGGCTCAAAATAATTCAAATGACTTGAGTTTGCTTTAAAAATATAAAATGCTAAGTAAACCAAAAAAAAACGATATTCTAGAAAATTGGAAGGCGCATGCTGGATTGCAACTGAAAAACATTTTTTCTTCAAAAACTGCCATAACTCTTCAAATTTTGAGTACATCTCAACTATTCCTGAAATTTTGAACTCAGCGCGTCAAGACCCTTTAAATGAGTATAATCGTTACCCAAGTTGAATAATTTTAGTTTTCGATCAAGTGCATGCGCCTTTAAACTGAATTTTCAAAAAAAATTTTTGCCTAGGCGTGATTACATCTTTCCGAACGCCCTTGAAGCGCTGTGCTCAAAAATTCTATCAAAATTTAGCTTTATGAAAGCTCCACTCACCTCCAAACCGATTCCGGAACACTCGATTCTCCCTAATCACCACACACTCTCCTTTCGACGACACCTCAATGCCAGCCGACCGATTTCCATGTACTCGATTGAGTTGGATGACCGGAGAGGCTTCGGATAGAATCATGACTCCCGCCTGGCCATTGTCAAATATCTCGTTATCTTCAATAGTCCCCTTTCCACCGTCTGTTATCAGTATTCCTGTCTCCCGAGATCCAAATATTTTATTCTTTCGGACAGTGGGCGTGGCCTCGGTTTGAATGAACACGTTGGTTGTGGTGTTGTCAAATACCGTATTCTCTTCCAGACATCCCGCACCGCCCTCGTGAATTAACACTCCATTATCGTTGTTCCATATCCGATTCTTGATTATTCGAGGATTGGCGCCTGTGCGGATTTGGACACCGGTTAGGGTGTTGCCGTTGATTTCGTTGCCTTCGAGGATGCCGGAGCCGTTGTCGTAGAAATAGACACCCGCCTGGAAAAGTGGAAAAAATTATGGGTAATTGGGGGTAATTAGAGAAAAAAAGAGTCAGAGAATTTATCCGCAGACTTTAAAGCGATATATCTCAAAATCCAAGAGCGCTATCAAAAAGTTGTGAACTATAAAAACGTTCTAGGTAAAATTCTGCACATTTTTGTAGTTAAAAATTTTTTGATAACACTTTTGGTTCTTGAGATACAGCGCTCTGAAATTTGAGTTTGAGAAAAAGAGACGCAGAAAGGCTTGAGGGTCTAGCTGTCTGCGTCTCTTGTTTGTCCGCAGACTTTGAAGCAATATATCTCAGAATCTAAAAGCGTTACTAAAAAGTTGTTTACTAATAAAATGTGCAGAATTTTAAGTAGATTATTTTTGTAGTTGACAACTTTTTAGTAGCTATCAAGAGTTTTGAGATACGGGTGGTTAAAGATAAACGTTAAAAACCGTGGAGACGCAGAGAAAACAGACACTCTCGTTTCTCTGCGTCTCTTTGTGCTTACAGTTCAAAAAACAATAAAAATAGATTTAAATCAGTTAGAAATACAAGAAAAAGAGACGCAGAGAATCGCGAGTGTCTCGCCTCTCTGCGTCTCTCTGCGCCTCTCCCTCTTCCTCTGAATCTGCGCTTGTCATCTTTAACCGCCTATATCTCCTGATGGCTCATAGCTAGAAAAAAGTGGTCAACTACAAAAATGTGCAGAATTTAATGGAGATCAAATTTGTTGTTGACAACATTTTGATAGCGTTAGTGCTTTTTGAGATACCAACCTGTTTCCCCGAATGAATATGATTATTCCTTATCCACGGCTGTGCTCCAGTCTCCACAAAAATCCCAGCTAACACGTTCCCATAAATCTCATTATCCTCAATCAACCCTTTTCCATATCGATGCACCAGAATCCCTCCATGCTTCCCGTCGAATATCTCGTTTTGTCGAACGATCGGATTCGCTCCCCCGCATATCCATACGGCGAGGTACGCGTTGTTGTGCACTCGATTTTTGAGAAATTGTCCTGTCGCCTCTTCGTGTACACATATACCGCCCAAGTCACCGTGATGGATTTCACATTCGGTGATTGTGGGATTCGCGTTGGGCGATTTGAGTTCCACGCCGAATTTCGCGTTGGAGAAGATGTCGCAGTTTTGGAAATGGCCATGACCGTCGCTGAAAAAAAAGACAGTTTTTGGTTTGGATAATAGAGCTTCTGGTTGTTGCTCTTTTTCCTAAAAATCAAAAAAAAATTATAGAAATCGGCGGAGACGCAGAGAAGCTAAAGTGTCTAGTTGTCTGAGTCTCTATTTTTGTTCGCTGACTTTGAAGCGGTATATCTCAAAATCTACAAGCGTTATCAAAAAGTTGTCAACTACAAAAATGTTTTACATAAAATTCTGCACATTTTGTTAATTGACAACTTTTTTCTAGCTATGAGCCATCAGGAGATATAGACGGTTAAAGATGGCGAGAGATCAGAAGGACGCATAGAGACGTCAAGAAGCGAGACACTCTCTTTTCTCTGCGTCTCGTTTCTGTCATTTCTAATTGATTTAAATCTATTTTTATCACTTGTTGAAGTGTGAACACGAAAGAAAAGAAAAAGACGCAGAGAAACGAGAGTGTATGTTTTCTCTGCGTCTTCGCGATTTTTAAAAACTTGTCTTTAACCGCCCGTATCTCAAAACCCTTGATAGCTACTGAAAAGTTGTCAACTACGAAAATATTCTACTTGAAATTTTTCATATTTTTGTAGTTTACAACTTTTTGATAGCTTATCACCCTGCAGAGATACGGCATGTCAAAGCGGAGAGAGGAGCAGAGAAGGTAGAGCGTCTATCTGTCTGCGTCTCTCTCTCTCTCATCCCGCCGGCTTTGACAGGGCCCCTGCAGGGAGATGTGCTATCAAAAAGTTGTCAACTAGTAAAATGTGCAAAATTTCATGTAGAACATTTTTGTAGTTGACAACTTTTTGATAGCGTCAATGGTTTTTGAGAAATAACGTTTTTTCTAAAACGTATTTAATTTTCAGCTACCTAACACTATTATGAACCATTTTTAGTACCGTTTTGCACAAATTTATAGAAAAAAACTCACTCCAAAATAAAAACTCCAACTTCTCCCTGATGATGTACCGCACATTTATAAAAGTACGGGTTTGCCTGGAATTGCACACGAATTCCGGACCGTAGATTATGTGCGAATTCACAGGTATCATAGTAGCCAGCCGCCTGATGAGTAATAATGATACCACCACCAGAGCCACCGTTGAACGTCGAATTTTTGATTTTTGGCGCCGCGTGATCTTTGACAACTACAGTATGATGATCCGCGTTGCCCGACTGGAAATGGCAAGACTCAATGATAGGCTCCACCCCTCTTCCTGTCACGACCATCGCGCAATTTGTAGTTTGATCCGATTCAATTTCGTTCACCTTCTCCAAATCGTCATCGTTATCCGCCACGGCTCCAGATGAGTTGGGCTCCGGAGGAGGCGGAGCATCCACCTCCATAATCAGTGCCACTTCCGCTTCATGCTCCGTATCCACTTCATATTTTACAGTAATCCATCCGAGATACGGTGAACGCGGGGCGCCCTCTTGAAATTCTAGGATAGTGGCGTGCCGTCCGGTGAGGATGACCGACGCGGCGATGTCTTCTGAAGAGGAGGCGCCGATGATTTGGACGTCCGTGCCGATTCGGATGGTGTGGTTGACGTTGTGAGTGCCCTCATGGAGGAATATCAGTTTTTCATGGTGGCCTTCTGGGTTTTCGTCGAGGAATCTGGGAAAAAAGTTGGATTTTTTTTTTGAAAGTTCACGCCAGCCAAGTTATTGTTCCTTTTAATTCAACATGTAACACCTATAATACCATCTTTTATAAAAACGCGCCGAAGATACGCCAGCCGCCGAAAAGTTTTTTTTCCGAATAATGGTCATGATCAAGTATTTGTCAAATCCAGGAAAAAAAATTGGGGCCAAAATTCGAAATTCGATTTTTTTTATCGCGCGTCGAAGGTGCGCCAGACGTTTTCTTTTCCAAATCACAAGCTATCTGGCGCGTCCTTGACGCGTTAGTCGCAGGTTAATGAGTGTAGCCAAAGACATCGACTTCAAGAAAAGGACAATTGATTTCCAATTTTGGATGATTTTTCAAAAAACTTCAAAAAATCGAAAAAAACTGAATTTCGAATTTCTGCACCAATTTCCTGGCCTAGAGAATTATGATCATGACCATTCTCCTGCACAACTTTTTGACAACTGGCGCTCCTTCGACGCGTTTTTAGCAAAGCTTTTCATATAGAAAGTTTCTCTCATTAGAGCACATTTTCTCACGAACAGTTGGTCACTGTAACATTATCACTGTAACTTTTGGGTCAGTGTAACCTATCTGACTCTAGAAAAGACCATCTGGACAAACGGAGACACCGACAGATCTGTCTCTCCGTTTATCTCTGGGATTTTGCAGATCCCAGACTACTTTTTAGTATGAATCATCTCTCTATGAACTGTCTGGCGTGCCTTTGAAACGTTTTCCAAACAAAAAACTCACTTCAACGCCTCATCAATATGATCAAAGCACTGTATATCGGCGGCTCCGACGAATTGCTCAAAGCTATTCATGACGTGAACTCCGCGACTCAACTGCTCATACGACTCTTTCCACGGATTCCATTCTCCATCGTCTTCTTCTTCCACATCGTTTTCCTCTCCTCTTTTTCTATTATTATTCCTCTGATGACCCGGAAATTTCGGGTCCGGCTGGAATTGGAAAACCGCATGTTCGGGATGAAAGAGTGGGCGACGGTAGCCGAATGTCTCCTGGTACAGGACACGCCACTCTTCCACATCGTCCTCTTCTTGTGGTGGCGATGTCATCTGGAATTTTTGAAAAATGGTACAAAAAAGGGTTCACATCGGATTAACAATGCTAGGAAGCTTAGAAAAATCGTTATATCTCAAAACCACTGACACTATCAAAAGGTTGTCAACTACAAAAATAATCTACTTAAAATTTTGCACATTTTACTAGTTAGCAACTTTTTGATACCTCATCATCCTGCAGAGATACGCCGTGTCAAAGCGAAGAGAGACGCAGAGAAGCTAGAGCGTCTAGCTTCTCTCTTTCTTTCATTCCACCGGCTTTGACAAGGCGTATCTCGGCAGGGTAGTGAGCTACTAAAAAGTTGTCAACTACAAAAATGTGCAGAATTTTATGTAGAATATTTTTGTAGTTGACAAATTCTTACTTTTTGATAGCGTCTGGGGATTCTGAGATATAAAAATTTGTTTGTGATGGCAAAGAGAGATAAGAGAAGAGGTTAGAAGGAAGAGTATGTGAATATTGAGAAAGCCTTGGACATCCGGACCAGGGTTGCCGCCGAAAAAATTTATTTTCGGTTTTTCGGGTTTAAGCCGAAAATATTTTATATTTTTCGGTCTCCGCGGAGCGGAGAAAAAATTTCGGTTTTTTTTCGTCTCCCGAAAAAAAGTTTTCGGTTTTTCGGTTTTGGAAAAAAAGTCGAGTTTTTAGCTGTTTTTAATAATTTCCTAACTTTTTTTCAAAAATTTTTTTGACTTTTCGGGGTTTTTGGGGGTTTTTATGCGAACAAAAAAATGTTTTCGGGTATTTTTCGAACGACCGAAAAAAAATTTATTTTTTTCGGGTATTTTTCGGAGGCCGAAAAAAAATTTTTTTTTTCGGCTTTTTTCAGGAGGCCGAAAAAATTTATTTTTTTCGGGTCAAATTATTTTCGGCGGCAACCCTGATCCGGACATGTGTGACACACAGACAGACAACAGAAAACTGTTAGAAATGGAAAGTTCGACATCCAAATAAAGTTAAAAATATGAAAAATCATCTCTTGTGGTTTTTTTTCCAAAATTTCCATTAAAAACGGTGGTTCAACAGTAAAATATGAACATTAAAGTCGATTCAACTAAAAATTGTAAAAGTATAGAAATCCGGACAAACCGACACACAGACGTCTGTCAAGCTTTTTGAAAATTAGGTGTTTCGACACAATGACATAGGCTCCTTTAAATTCGAAAATCCGGACACACAGACACACAGAAAGAAATCCCAAAAACTGTGGTAACACAACTATTTCGCGGATTGATTCTTTTCTTCGTGTTGTGTCGTCGTGTGTATTTCGGAATAACGAGAGACAGAGAGTGTAGAGAGACGCAGACATCTAGGAGACTCAGTTTTTGGAGGTCGGATGGAGATGGTCGGAGGAGGAGGAGAGAATACGAAATACACCACCGTAGATCATGGAAGGGGGACGGTGGTGGTCGTGGAGAAGGAGACCATGGCTATTGTTGTTATTGTTATTATTATGCGTTATGGTGAAGGGGGGATTGAGGAGAGGAGTGGATGAGAGAGAGGGGGGAACTTGTTTTGGCGGGAAGGATGGATTATTATAATTCTGTGATGAATTTTGAAAGGTAGAAGTGGAATCCATGAGAAGGAGATGAACTTTGAAAGCGCAGAGAACAAGAGAAGGCCGTTTCCAGAGTCAGATAGGTTACACTGACCAAAAGTGAAAAAGTTACACTGACCAAAAGTTACAGTGACAAAAGTTACAGTGACCAATTCGTGAGCGAAAGTGCTCTAATGAGAGAGAAAAAATACTGAAAATTACAAAATCTGTGTGTCAGGAGGTCCGGATTTAGTATAGTATTCGAGAAACAAAAGAAAACATGAGAAAACTATAAAAAGAAAATGGAATTTAAGAAAAAAACTGGAAAGAAGGAAATGTGGATAGGCGGATTTACTTGAATCAGGAGAGGATATCTGGACAAACGGATAGAAAGACAGACAGACAGATAAAGAAGTAGTAAAAAAGCAAAAAATTGAAAAAATTTTCCATTTCTCAAATTTTTGATTTTCGAAAACCAACAAATCAAAAATTTTCAGATTCTCCGACAAACCTAGACTAGCAGACACATAGACATACAGACAAGTATGGTTTGGCTGTCAACCGAACAGCTCGAAATTGTTAGATAATTTACAAAAATGCATGAAAAAAGACAAGACCTTTGAACATCCAGACAGACATACAAGCGGAACATGCCTGGATATATGAAAAAAGTGTGGAATTTGGAGTTGTTTTCATACCAAAACCTTAAAAAATAACAATTCATGTCTAAAAATCAAAAAGATAACATTAAAAGTGATGAATTTAGCCAGCAAAATCCACTTTTGGTGAGTGTACGCGGTTACACTGACCAAAAGTAACAAAGTTACACTGACAAAGTTACAATGACAAAGTTGCAGTGCCCAAAACTATTTGCTACAAAAATGGATTTACCGATTTTCCTAATTACCCCAATCATCTAAAAATTATATTGGTTTTGAAGCTCAAGCTTAGATCTTCATTTTTGTACCTGACAACTTTCTGGTACAGGCGGTCTTTAGAGAGTTATAGCGCTCTGAGGTTGGATAACCTCTAAAAGTTACAGCGCCCAACAAAAATTTCCATAGAAACAGTACCATATGGTACCATCCCCACGTCACTACTCTCCTCAAAAACATATGGAAGCTTCTAGAGAAGGATACATACAAAACACCAGGGGAGGTATGATGTTGCGCCGACGAGCGGATAGGAAATAGGTCATCCCCACTTCTTCGTCTCCTCTCCTCTCCGCGATATCTCTTCTCTACAATTGGTGGCGTAACGAGGACACACACACACAGAAGTGTCGTCCTCCTCTCTTCTTCGTCGTCGTGGTCATCGGACGGAGAATGTCGCAGCCGCGCCTGGTTGTAGCAACGCGCGCGCGTACTAGCCTTTGTACCGTCCGGTCTCCGGTCTTCTCGGAATCTCTGGTGAGAAAAAGAAGAAGCCAAATTGCGTAATAGTTTTGAAAATCGTCGCCGCGCGCGCGGGCGGATGGTCATTCACACCTGACTGGACACATACGAGGGATGAATCCTCCGTAAATCTACATAAGCCTACGTAAATCTGAACTGTAAAAACTGTGAAAGCTATAAAGAAGAACGCGTCAAAGGCGCACCAGACGTTTACAGAATCGCATGTAGGTCCTAATTACATGCTATCATCTAACATACTTGCAACGGGTCGGGCCATACCGAAAATTTTCACGTACAGGCTAAAAAAATTTAATTGTTTGTGTACTTCAGAATTCAATCGAAAGCTCGTTTTTATCAAGAAATTATGCTTTTTAATATAAAATTTCTAAAAAAATTCAAAAAATTAGACGAAAGTTAAAAAAAATTTGATTTCTTTCAAAATATGGCGTGCCTTTGACGCGTTTTGTTCAATCTGTATGTTTGTCTGTGGGTTCAGGACATCCCGATGTCCACGTAAAAGTTTTTTACAGCTGGGGTGCTTTTGGCGCGTTTCTGAGTCATCCGAAAACAGTCAATTTTTAGAAGATTCGGCGCGATTTTTACGTACACGCTTACGTAGCTTTTGGCAAGTGGTTTTAAAAATAACAAATGACGCCGACCTGGGGGGGGGTCGGGACTATTTTTTCTTGAAAATTCTAAATTTTGCGGTCATTTTCCACCTGAAATTAGCTAGATATCTCAAAAATAGAGACAGTTAGAGAGTTTCGAAAATTTTCGAAAATCCAAATTTCACTAAATGTGGTATAACTCAATCTGTGTTAAGAATCAGTAGCTGAGACTTATATTTTCAGAATCAGCGTGTCAAAATGCTTCGAACAAGTATAATCATGCCTTGTTTTAGAATAACTTGAAAATTTCGACATCTTTGCGCCTTTAAATTTGACATTTTCTGTTATTTTCGCTTCGAGACTCGGTCTTCGCGATTTCTGCCAAGTATTAGCAGTGTATGTAGTCGACATTCCCAGAACCCTCTAACTTCCCACTGACCACCTCCTATGCAAATGAGCTCTAGCGCACCATAATAATTTGAACGGTCCACTTATTGATTCTGTACCATTCTCTTGTTTAAATGGCTTCCCGAAACGGATTTAAACTTCTGAAGCTCCCGTTTCTAGCTATAGAACAAGTGTTTTCATTTTTGGACATTCTGGAGATGTAAGTTGTTTTCATTTCTATACGAATCCCGACCTGTTTTCTCCAGAATCGACATCTCATTATGCTCCAAGAGGTGCAAAAACGTGGTAATGCGAAATCGAGGGACCCCGGCGACCTATATAAATATAGAATTTAGTCGTGATCATGGTGTTGATGTATGCACTGCAGATAATAAGAAAGTTGTGGCTTCGTGGAATTTTTCGAATACAAATATGGGAACTAGGAAGAAAATGTGGTGGAGTATCGATGGAGCCGAGGGTTATACACTGTGAGTTTCACATTTTCAACAAAAATTATTTTTGGAGTTCAAAATTCATAATACTCCTCGATTATCAGACTCGGCTTGGCATGTTTCTCATGATGTCAAAATTTGACGAAAAGTCAATGAATCTTTCCTAACCTATTATACTTTTCTGAAAGCGCTGTATTTAAAAATATAATTTTCAGCGTATATACTCTAAATTGGCAAACATTATTCTAAAGTGGTGATTTTCGAAAAAATTTCTTAATTTTTGAAGTTTTAAAACGATTTTTGGCTTAAAACATTTCAAATAACTTAAATTTAACGTGAAAATACTAAATGCTAACTAGGGAAAGCCTCCAGGTGACCGTGGAGTTATGGGACGTGACCTATACCATTGGAAAGCTGAGAAAACGCTGATTCCAAATATATATTCAGTTTTTGACCTCAAGGCCTGGTATTCGAGAAAAACAAGGACAAAGTTAGAAAAGAAGGCAAACACGCGAAAATCGGAAAAAAATTTCAAAAGATTTTTCCCGTGTTAAAAAGGCAATAATTTGTCATTTTTTCTAACTTTGACCTTGTTTTTCTCGAATACCAGGCGTCGAGGGCAAAAACTGATAATATATTTGGAATCAGCGTTCTTTCAGCTTTCCAACGATGTAGGTCACGTTCCATAACTCCAGCCCTTCCCTAGTAAGTTAGTCAAAAACGTACAGTATTCTAGGGAGTTTAAAGGCGCATGTAAGTTGATACAGTCTTTCAAATAAATTTTTATCATAACAAAATTTCCGCTGATTCCGAGTATGTAATTAGTTTTTACAATGAACGCCTGTGAGAAAAGTTATAGACGCTTTTGTAAAAATCCAGTGTAAGAATCCAAAGCGAGCATTTTCAGGAGTCAGAAACAAAATTGTAATAGCTTCATTTATGACAACTGAAATGTTAGTTTTAATATGTTAAGTACTTGTTTTCGCCCCGAAATTCTGTCTCAACCTTGTTTAAAATACCTGTATAGCTCTTGTCACAGACTTCCGCTGTAAAATTTGATTACAGATTCGGAATCCTCGTAAAATTTGCTACAAAACAGCTTGTGTCTGTTATCATGAAGGCAACCGCTATTCAGACCATTCCTTGATAAATTTCGAAAAAATTGAGTTTTGCAGTATTACTGTAGTTTTTGTGGTGAGACCCTACCCGATCATCATTATTCTTTTGAAAAATTCTTGACAAGCCGAGTTCGGCCATTCAAATTATTTTTTGTAAATTGTTACGAAAAAATGCGAGAATAGGTCAAAACTGTGTAAATCTGAGTCGGCGCGAAAAAAAAACTCGTTTCTCTCCGATACTCTCTCGTTTACGGCGGGGCGCAGTTGTAAGACGGCTGAACTGTTAATGAATTTTATAAACTTAGACCCGAGTAAACCATCTAACTAATTTCATCATTTTATAGAAAAAACATAACAAGTCAAAATATACGCACCGGATTCTACCAATGCTGCACTCCTCATCGAAAAATCGCCGTCTCTATGAACACAGTCCTATCTCATCTTCTAGAAGTTCTTCGTAACTGTTATGTGAAATTCGTAAACATTAATATGCATTACGAAAGAGTCGCCTACAAAACCTTGTTATCCTCCTTGACAACCTGCGAGAGCCTAGAAATGATTAGTGATGGATCTAGTGACCATACTAAGCATGTCTTGGAAAATGTAACAATCAAAAAAAGTTTCAATGACAAGAGTTATCTGTACTCCAGTGCCAACCCATACTTGGGAGCCCTGGGGTGCACTGACCACATAAACTGTGAGAACGCTTCGTGGATAAGAGTGGAAACTTTACTTACACTCAATTGTGAGTATGTGGAGTTGAAGAAAGCAAGACTGACGGCCGAGGATATTATGGACTACTTAAAGAAATGGAAGAATTCAGGAGGGATGGAAAGAGTTAGGAAATTGAATATCATGCATACGAATGTTGGAATCGGGCCATTGGATTTCGAGGAGTTGGGAGCGATGAGATGGGATCCAGTAAGGAGAGCAGCGAATTATAAGTGAGTTCCATTTGAGTAGCTGTTCTTTAAATTCATAATTGATAATAGTTTAGTGTTAGAGGGCCCTAAGTTATAGCAGAAATACTATTGAAGGCATGTATCATTGGAAGCTTAGAACAGGTATTCGAGAAAAATGGGGTCAAAGTTAGAAAAATTATCGCCTTTTTAACAAGCGAAAATCGCAAAAGAATTTCAAAACAGTTTTCGCATGTAAAAAGGCAATAATTTTTTGTTGAGTAGAAAATGTCATACTTCCGTACCACATAACTCGCTTCAAACTTAATATTATGACCTGAAAAGTATACCAAAATGTAGATCTCGACGAGTTCTTTGCATACTTGTCAAATGAAGGGCCTGGCCCCGGGCCCGGCCCGGCCCCGGGGCCGGGCTGGGCCGGGCCTGAAAAGCTTGGGCCCGGGCCCGGCCCCTCAGGCCCCTCTTCTCAGGGATATGGGATTTTTGAACAAAATACAACTTTTTTTCCCAAAAATTCAATTTTTCATGCTGAAAAATTCAATTTTTCATACGGAAAAATTTCCCAATTCCTCGTTTTTTTCATTTATTTATAATAGTTTTGTATAGTTTTCGAAAACTTGACCGATTTTTCAGCGAGACGCCTCCGGCGATTATTAACTTGAGTTGTACTAAAGTCAGCTCAGATTTTTTTTTCTTAGAGTAACGTATGTGTGTCTGTGAGTTCATTGTCATACCGAAAAAATTTTTCATTTGGTCTAAACCCGGCTGAGATAGAGCGGCGAAACAGTTTGGGCATTTCTGTATCCGTGGAAAAAAAAGAGCGAAAGTAGTCATAAAATTTGAAAAAAAAATGATTTCGATATGAAAATGAACTCACAGACACACATACGATACCCTATAAAAAATCAGAGTTGAACTTAGTCCATTTTTGATCAAATTTGAAAAAAAAAATTTGAAAAAATTTGAAAAAAAAATTCCCTCCAAAAATAGGGGCCTGAGGGGCTGGGCCGGGCCGGGCTTTGGGCCGGGCCGGGCCGGGCCGAACGTTTTGAAAAAAGCCCGGCCCGGCCCGGCCCGGCCCTTGACAAGTATGGTTCTTTGTTTCTGATATTATACAGACCGAATGAATCGTTACTCCGTCATAGGCCGGGCAAAAGCTAAAAAAACGTAATAGTTACCCGAAAAGCTGATCTAGTCAGGCCCATGACTCATGGACGATTTGCCATCCGGCTCCTAGCAGGCCACAGACAAAAACTCGTCGAGATCTACATTTTTGTACATTTTTCAATTTATAATATTAATTTTGAAGGGAGTTATCCCTGTTCCTGCGAATTTTGAATTTTGATTAGACCCTGCCCTCAAAAAACGCGTTTACCCACTTTACTCATGATTTCATTTAAGCACAGTGATCGTTAAAGCAGTTTGAGAGGCGGACCCTAATCCACTGCCAAAATATTCAATTTCAACTTTCAGACTCAAAGACGACTTGTACATAATGTGTGAAAACGGAATGGACATTGAACGAGCCGACGGACTCCTGGGTACCATCTTGCAACACGAAACCCGCGGATTTTTCTTCCTCGTTTGGGCTGATCGATTCCCCTTTCACACTATCCCATTTCATGCTATGCAGCTTTGAGTGTGTGTCTTACTGTAATTTTGTTTGAATCTGAAAATATTTCTTGCTTTAAAAAAATTCGCATCTTTCCCTCATTTTTCTCCTATTTTTCCGTTCAACCCTAATAAAATATTTTAATCGAATATGATGAAACAAACGCGCTCTATTAAACTGTGCCTTATCTGCCAGATACTAAGTATTGATAGCTCGATACCTCCCTAACTTCCCAATGACCACCTATGCAAATACGCTCTAGTGTACCATAACAATTTGAACGGTCCACGTATTGATTCTGTACCGTCCACGACCCTGCGTATCTTCAATTTGTTCTTGTTCGTATTTGATTTGCTTCTCTAATAAATGTTAGCGAAAAAACCCTTTTTTTCATTTTTTTTCAATTATTTCTGTATTACTTTGTCAGTGTATAACCTTCATGTGCAAAACTCCGTGCCTCCAACTTCCGTCTTCCGAATTCCCGTTTTTTCAATACCGTTTAATTTTCAGCTCCCTATGGCTTCTGTGCAGCAACAACCGCCGCACAAATTCCAATTATTGAAACTTCCATATCTCGTAATAGAAACAGTTTTTTTGTGTATGGATCATCTGGAACTGTAAGTTTTTTTTTCGTCCATTTTCCCCATTATTCTACTTTCAGAGTCGACGTCTCCCTATGTTCGAAAAAGTGCAAAAACCTGGTGAAGTCCACACGAAAGAGCCCGATGACCTATATGGATATCGAGTTCGGTGGGAATCAGCATCTTTTTTATTTGCGTGCTGTGGATGACAGGGATATTGTGTCTGTCTGGGATTTCAGCAAACGAGTAGTGCGAAATAAAAAAACTGTGCAGTGGTGGAAGTTGAATGGGTTGGAAGGATATACAAAGTGAGGAATAAAAACTTTGACAAACCGGGCTGAAACGGATCTACACGGGACGGTCCGTAACTCGTTTGAAATGCAAGATTGTGAGCTGAAACGTATACCAAAATGTACATCTTGGCGAGCTCTATGTCACTAACTTTCTGTGAAGCAAATGGTTGTTTGTTAATGTGCTGCAGGCCGGGCTTGTATTAATGTTTTGGCCATTTTCGCGTTTTTTGAAACTTTATTCCGGATGCATTAACGACTAGCCATTCGTCCCATAGTAAGTTTTTGACCATAGCTCACAATATTGCGTTTCGAACGAGTCACGCTCATGTCTTCCTGTTTCGGGCCCGGTTGCAAGTGGGAAATCTGAGAATTAATAACCCTCTAAAAAATCAAAATTTTCAGAAAACAAAGAGCCCATGAACGACACTACCAATGCACTGCAAAACAACCGCTTGAAATCTCAATGGCTACCGTCATCTCCTATCTTTTCGAATTGTTTCCAGACTGCTATGTGAATTTGTTGACGCTCCAATTTCTGTACAATGATTTACGGTGTCTACCAGTGTTAGCCGCCGTGAAAACTGTTGAACACTTGAGAATACACTGCTTCGATAGAAGAGATCACATTAAAATCGTCTTGCCAAATGTTAACATCACCAAGTCTTTTCGGACACACAACACGGTGTGTGATGGTAGATTGGTTTTGGAGAAGCTGGCATGCACTTACTTTATCAGGTGTCACAGCGCTAGCTGGTTGTCACCGGAGACATTTATGACGCTCAACTGTAAACATGTGCATTTGGAGAAAACAATACTAGCGACAGAGGACATTTTGGAGTACTTGAAGAAATGGAAAAATTCAACGGGGGATGAGATGAATAGAGTGCAAAGCATGACCATTGTCTCAGATGATATTGAAATCGGAGGGTTTAATAGTGAGGTGCTTGGTGCGACTGCTTGGAATCCAGAAAAGAGAGCACGGTATTTCAAGTAAGTTTAAATTCTAGAAACGCAAGAGTTTCATTCAAATGTCAAAACAATTCTACCTATTTTCAGGGTCGAAGATAAATACGTAGACTGTCAACGTGGTATGGACATCGAACGTGCTGATGGCCTCTTGGCATCAATTGTGCTACGCTCTGGATTTACAATTGGTTTTTTTGTTTGGATGAATCGATTTCCGGTTCAACCTAATTTCGGATGATTTCACTTGTTTTTGAAAAAGATCTTATTTTGTTGCTCGTTAATATCTCAAAAATTTTGTTGAAATTGTGAAAAGTACACATCCAAATCCTTCATGTTTTAATAATCTGAAACCTTGAATAAATTCCAAATTGTTTTAAATCAATCTGGTGTTTCCATTATCCATCTCAGCTATGTCACAGTTCTATGTGTCGCCCGAAGTCTGCTTCTTTTCAGCTTACTGACATTAACAGACCTAATCAGCTATTGAACTGTATCTCATCTACCGAACACAGGAAGTATTGATATCTGCATTTAGTCGACATTCCCAGAACCCAAATTCCCACTGACCAACTATGAAAATGCGCTCCAGTGCACTACAATAATAATTTGAACGGTTCACTTATTGATTTCAAACAGGTTTTACATCAAACTGGCGTTTACCTGGACTGTATGTGTAACAAGACATGTAGATTCCTCATAAATCTTTTCGCCCTCTGCTCCTTCTGTACTGGAATGAATCTATATAGTCCAGCCCCATAAACTTGAATGAAGCAATCATCCCGCTTTAGGGAAAGGATCATTGAGTTTTCATGCGAAAGTTTTCCCTCTGGATTATCTGTCTCGTTGACTTTAATTCGATATATCACGGTAAATTAATACGGGTTAGTTGAAATGGACAGAAATTCTCAAAACTCATGATTGATGACTGAAAATTCTTCCTACAGTTGATTAGATATATTTTGGACTATCATGCTAATATTGAGTTAAAGTCGTAGAGACGAATGGATAAGAATTCGCAAAGGTTTTGCAAATTATTTCCGAAAACCTTCTGAAATTTTCTAAAAATTATGTTCCAAAAGACACTTCACTAAATCCTTCCTCCCTCCAAACCAAAAAATAAACGGTATCTCTCTCCAGATCTGTTCCAAAACGTACCGAATCGTATATCCGATGAAAAGTCGCGATAAACAACAGGCACCAATTGTTCCGTTTTGTTTTTTCGCTCTTTTTTTTTGCACCTCCCGATCAAATCTTGTCCAGACGGTGCCGAATGAAGGTATATAAGCACTCAAGGGCTTCATTGGAACATTGGAAAACATTCTAAGCACCGCCCCTTCCATCAGAATGCGTTACGACAAGCTGGATCATCAAAATTCGGGGACTTTCTACGCGAAAAGTGCCTTGAAGCGATACTTGCCGTTGGCTATTCTCACTGTACTTGGTGTCACATTGTACTGGTTGTATACCGGTGTGCCGGAAGGAATTCGTGGCGGATCGAGAGCATCGAGGAGGTCGGAAAGTGTTGCTGGAGGAGCCGAGTCATGGGATACAATTGATGGAGAAGGATATCAGTTTAAGGAGGATGTGAGTATAGGTACCGCTGATCCTAAATTTACGATCCTGGGGGTACTGTAGTTCGAAAAGATCCTAAATTCAGGATCCGGGGTACTGTAGGATCGGGGGAGAGCTCAAAAAGCTTTTTTTCTCATTTTTATGCTGAAAACAGTCCATTTTCACCGTGGCCGAGTTTTTCAACTCATGGCCTAGGAATCCATATTTTGTGAAAACTAGTCCCCGAGCTCAGAAAGCTCAAAAAACAGTCCGTTTTTGACGTTTTTGGCGTTTCTAGACCCTGAAAACAACAAAAAACCATCTAAAAAGCAAACGGCCGATGACCTAGGAATCCAAATTTTGAAAAAACTCGCCCAAACTCGAATTTTGATGTTTTCAGCAATTTTTGGATTGGCTTAAGTTATTTTTTGAAATTTGGGAATCCAGTGTACTGTAGTTTTAACCCATTTTCCCCCTATTCCAGACCGACCAACTCCGCCTGGACCCTCGCTACGACCAACTCAACCGTCTGCCTCCTTGCGGAGACCTCGCCTCCACCGGTGTCCAACAAGACGTCACAAATCTGATGGAAAGTGTCAAAAAGCAGTTTTCCGATTGTATAACGCCAATTGTGAATCAGTGGAAGGATCGGGCTAAGGAGGTACATAGGCCACGCCCACATATTGAAAAATTAAAATTGAATTTCAGATGAACATCGAATGGGTGTCCAAAGCAGCAATTTGTGATAAGCTTCCAATTTTTGAGGATCTGAAAGTGGTACCATTCAACAATCAGCATGAGACAAAATGGGCGGTTCTTCCAAAATGTGTAAGTTATCGGGAGCCACGGCACAATTTTCCATAACATTATTATTTTCAGAAAGAAGAAAACATCCTTGTCACACTGGGCGTCGGGCATGACACCACTGCCGAAGAACGGCTCAACCGCACTATTCCAAACACAAAATTCTATGGAGCCGATCCAATTATCGAGCCAAATCGTCAAATGTACTCTGCCTTTGGGAAGTTCTTCCCATTTGCCATCGGAAAGCAGCCAGGATTTACCAAGTTCAGAGTTTTGCCAAATCAGAATCAAAAGACAAGGAAATACATCTATCAGGATGTGACGACGATTCCATTTTTGTACTTTTTGCACGATATTTTGAAGTTGCAGGTGAGCATATTGTTGTAGAACAGTTAGTTCAAAACCATATAATTTGGTCTGAAAAGGAAAAACGCGGCGAAGGCAACCCACAATTTTGTGTCAAAAATGCGAAAATGTAGTATTTGTGATTGAAATTTGCTGAATAATGAGCTTCTTTGACCGAATTTGAGTTTGAAACTTGAGTTTCTGACCAAAAACTCAGCCAGAAACTCTAAAAGTATAAAATTTAGTAAAAAATCCACGAGAAATGTACTTTTCGAGAGGTTTTGTACTCTATAAGCCAAAAAGCGCGAGTTCGGAGTCAAAAATAGCATAACATTTGAGTTTCTGACCCATGATACCATATTTCCAATTTTATAACTGTTTGGGGACACGGAGCTATGGTATCAGAACCAGAGCATGGTAAAATGATTCTGCAATTTAGGCATTATTCATGATAATACCGGTACCATAGCACCATAACCTTAATTAAGTATGATATTACAAAGTTGATATCCAGGTTATGGTACCATGGTACTGTAAAGTATGGTACACTTACAGTAACTCCTGATTATGGTAGTATGCAGATCGTTTTTTACCGTTTATTTTATTTCTCAAATCTATTCATTTCCAGAAAATCGACTTCGCCTGGATCGACATCGAGGGTGGTGAATTCGAGTTCCTCGACCAAATCCACCATGAAGTGAAGTTCTGTCAGTTCAACCTGGAAGTCCACTCCCGTTTCGCTCCAGCCGGCGCCCAAGTGTTCCATGATTTTATTTTCAAGGTTTTGGAGCAGCAGAAGTATGTATTCCTCCAGTCGATCAACACGGGAACCGGAGTTCATCGAATGTTCTTCTTGAATGTGGAGGATAGAGAGTGTTTGGCAAAGTATTTCAATAATTATTGAGTTTTTTTTTGTGATTTTATCAGTCTTAGTGAAAATTTATCTTAATTATGAATAAATTATTCGGTTATTATACTGGCTAATGGTCTGAATATGGGGTTAAGTACATCCAAATGCCATCCTACAGCAAATTTTACGCTGATTCCAAATCTGCAATCAGTTTTTGCATTGGGAGGAATAACTCTTCTAAAAAAGCTGATTTTTGAGTCAGGAAGCGGGGATTGCAGCGTTTTTTTTAGCATATCTGTCAGTAATTTCTTATAGTTTTCGTGTATCGGAATGACTTCAGTCCTCATTTAATGAATCCTAAGCGGCTCGGTATTATTAAAATCGGATTATTTTTACTAGGTGAGATGTTTATTTTGGTATATTTTTAGAGTTTTATTATTTTGTTATCGTCATTGCCAGATTTTATCATAAATCACCCCAGGGTTGGGAAATTCCGGGCCGGGCCGACTGAAGAATTTGCTCGGCCCGGCTCCTGTAGAAATTTGAAATATTTTCAGAAAATTTTTAATTTTTTTCCAAAACAGTCGAATTTTCGACTATTTTTTGGAATATCGATAAAAATTGAAGTGTACGAGAATATTGGAGACTTTTAACTATTTTTTGATGAACATTTCAAAAAAATTGAGAAAAATTGTGCACATTTTTGAATCCGGGCCAGCCCAGGCCGGGCCGGGCCGGGCAGGAGCTGACGAGTCGGCCGGCCCAGGTTGGCCCGGAATTTCCCAACCCTGAATAACCCCCTCCTAAAAAAAAAAATAAAATAAAAATTAGACTTAGCAATATTCTATAATATTTTTTTCCTCTGATTCTCTTCTCTTACACATACATAAAGGAGAGAATGGGCAACACATACACACGAGAATTGGAATCTGCAATAGGACTTCAGTCCTCATTTAATGAATCCGATGCCGATCCGTATATTTTTGGACTTTTCTTATTTTGTTATCGTCATCGCCAGTTTCCTCAGATTGAGATTTCATCATAAATCACCCCCTTGTCCCATCAAATTTAGTCTTGGCAATACTCCATTCTATTTTTCTCTGAATCTCTCCTCTCACACAAATATAAATAGAAGAGAATGGGCAACACATACACACTCACATCTGTTGTTGGTTGGTTTAATTTCTTTATATTTTTTTGAGAGAAATAGTGAGAAATAAACATTTTCTATCTCTCGTTTTCACAATTTTCATTTCTTTTATCATTGAAATCAATCGAAATAATTTTTTTCATTTTTATATTTTTTTAGTTTGAAATGCTTTAAAAAATTCGATGTAATTTTCATAGTCTTGTAGGATATTTCTCATTTTTAAATTCTTCACAATTCTTTAATCCCTGTTTTTATCAATTTTAAATTCTATTTTCAGATTGTCAACCCGATCATCATTTCAACTCGTTAAAAATGGGAGTAAGTTGATTTTTAGTCAGGTCTCTGCCTAAATAAACTCTGTTTCCTAGGTTGGTCATTCAACATTCGGTGCGGAAGGTCACTCTGCGGCTCAACGTTCAGAAGACAGTGAAACTTCGAAACGTGTAGCACAAAGACATTCTACCGGCGAAACATATGGACAACCATATTCTGATAGTTTTCGTTTTGCACGCAAATATCGTAAAGATAATATGAAGATTTACTCAAAACAAAGAGAGGGAATGCATGGAGTTGTTGAGCAACAATGCGCTGCGAATCCCGACGTTCGACCACAATGCGGTATGGATTCCCACGTTCCGGCGGTTAGGAGCGGGCTTTTGAGCGGTTCAGACTCAGTAGTAAGTTCTTTTGTTTTTTTTGGAAATTTTGTATGGACTATACAGATCAATACTAGAACATCACTTTTGTAGTTGGCGATTGATTCACACGAGCACTCCCTACCATGTCCCATATCGACAAAGTAATTTCTCCCTCAAATCGTCCCATTTTGTTGTATTTTGAGATGTCCTCTTAAAATTATCACAACCTTCTAGGTAGGGTCCGTAAAAAAATGGTCGACTACAAAAATGAAGCTCTACCTTTGTTCTGAACTTTTTTGGGGTGTCGAATTTGCCATACTTTTCAGTTTTTCAGAATCCCCCATTCGGCTTGAAAGCAAGCCTTGAAGAAGTCAGTCCAATGATGAGGGGCTTAGATCACAAAAATCCTTACGATAAAATTCTTCCCCCAACAGGTGAAACACGTTCAGAGAAGGAGAAGATTGTAAGACTTGGAAGAGCTCAACTGGCTGCCGAAATTATTTTTCAAATATTGAGAGGTGTATTCAAAAATTCTGAAAGTGATCAAAAAGTGAGTTCCCAGAAATCTTTGCGTATTGCAAAGTCCTTTTTGTTTCAGAGATCTCTTCATGATATTTCAGTTCAATTAGCAATTGTACGGGAAGTGACGGACCGTATAGACGACAAGCACGACGACAATAACTTCGTTGATAAAAACTGTGATAGAACATCTATTGAAGTCGAGATCAGGAAACATATTGATAAATTTGAGAAGCTTCTACCCTTTGGCTCTGGTCTACACTTTGGAATTTCTGATCGTCGACTTCTGAGACATGCACAAAAGCTCAAGGACCTGGTGAACGATTTGTCCAAGGAATGTCGTAGATCATCAGATAACAGAGATGTTGTCGAAACGTTAACTGAGCCTACCACAATTTCTACCCCAGTCATGGAAAGGTAAGTTAAATTTTGTCCTTCGAATGTCATATAACTTCAACAGAAACTGTATTTGTTAAGTATGCTTCAATATTACCTGTACCTTCAAGGTTAGCGAACTCCAGAACCCTTTCTGAATGCTTAACCTTCCCCTGATTCTTTGGGCTTGTAGAAAGTAGAATAGTGTCAATTATATCTGCGTGGATATATAGATTTATATACACAGTACCGGACAAAAAGCTATCAAATTTTGCCTTTTTCAGTAGATAATGCCCAGCTTTAAGAGTGCCTATTGGTAAAATTAACTGTCATACAAAACACTTATTTATGGTATCAAACAGACCAAGAGTATAGCTTCATTTTTGTAGTCGTCAACGTTTTTGTACGGGCCGTCCCTAGAGAGTTATGATCATTTTAACTAAACAGCTCAGAAATCGCCCTATTTTGCACTGAAATTGGTCGATGTGAAAGAGAAATGACTTTGTCGATATTTAACTTGTTAGGAACGGCCCGTAAAAAAAATTGTTAACTACAAAAATGGAGTTTTACACTTGGTCTGTTTGATACCATAAATAGTTATTTCGTGGAACAGTTAGTTGTACCATGACGCACTCTTAAAGTTGAGCATTTTCAACCGAAAAGGGCAAAAGTTGATAGCTTTTTGTCCGGTACTGTAGATATATGAGAGTAATATAAGTTTCTCCCAGTCCTGTTGAGGTACAGTAGGATAGGCTGGTATCCAGCTAGACTGACCGACACCTTTTCCTAGTGGAAAGGGGGCGGAGCCAGTCCTTTCCGACTCCTCCTCTTAGTGTTGAGACGCTTCGAGAAGAGGAATTTTAGAAAAGGAAGAAGCCAAACATAGTCTGTATAAAATTATTTTAAAAAATGTCATCCCTCGAATTATATTCCTCATATTACAGCTATCCATCAACACCTCCCCAAAAAATATCCAACCTTCAAGAAGTTCTCGAAAAATTCAGCAATGCCGTCATTCAGTATAGCAAACCACAGTTTAAAACTCTGAAACTATCAAATGCCGACGGATCGAAAGCTTACGCCCTCAGTCATTTTCTGAAAATTGAATCAGATATTCTCAATTTTCAAATGAAAACCGCTCTGGAGAGCTTGAAAAGTGAAGATAGTGTGCTGGAGAAACCGATATTTGGTCGAATTACTTCGGAAATATCCCACGGCAACCAGAAGATAATAGAAAGTCATTTAGAGAGTATGAAACTCGCCAAGGAAGAAATGGATTTATTGAAGTCAGTTGACACTTCAGTGAGTTTTCTCTTTGTCGGAAAATCTGATACCACAGAATACCTTTAGCACTAAAAAACCAACTCATTTTTGTAGACCGCGTCGAATGTTATCACTGAATTGGCATTTTGGGTGTTGTCATTTCAAAATAGTAATGAGGAGCTAATGTCCATGGGGATCAAACCAATTTCTGCGGATCTGCCCTCATTCAATCGCCAGAAAGTTAATCAGATGCTACGTTTTTTATTCGAAATCCGGGTATGCTTACTTTATTAATTTGGTGTGATCACAACATTTAAAATTTCAGAAGTACCAGTTAATTGGTGGAGAACCGCCTCACAACTATGCTATTTCAGTGTCATTAAATGAAATTGAGATGCTGAGAGTAGCCGATTACAGTGAATGTATTGGGGAGAAAAAAGAAGAAGCAATTGCCGGAACTTCTTCTTGAATTTATACTGTATAAAGGATAATATTTTTATTTATTATTATTTTATAATTTGCTAGTTGTATTTATCAACTTGATATACCTCATTTAATTATTGCCTATTTTAAATGTTTAATACCAGATTTTAGAAACTATGGCTGATGCTGGGATCCAAATTAAGGCTGATAGGGTAATCCAAGAAATGTTCTTCAAAATTAATGTTTTTTTTAAATTTCAGGAGAATGCAGTCGTGGAACTAACGAATGCCATGGAAGCTTACTTGGAATATGAACCAACTCTAACTCGAATCAATGAGTTTTTAAGAAGAATGCACGATATGAGTCTGGATCGTCAGGTAATGAGAAATGGGAAAATCAGCAAAAATAACTTGATTTTTTAAGGAAAAGGAAGTGAAGAACCTTTATCATCAGGAGATTCATCCGAACATGTTGAAAATTCGAGAAATTAAAGAGAATCATACGGAGGAGGATCCGCTGAATGCTCCATTTATCGAGTTGATTGGAATACTGAGGAACAATCAGTTAGATGCTATTGATGATGAAGTTAACGCCAGGAAAGAGAGATTGTAAGTTTTCTTACTTTAAAATTGGACGTTTGAAACCGTTACTATTTGAAATATCTAGAAACTAGGGGCATTTTGCGACTGGAACCGTATACCAAAAATTTGTTATAGAGGGACACCCACTAAAAAGAAACTGTAGCATCATTTTTCGATGTATGGATGTATGTTTATTGCAAGTTTTATGGTATGCGGTTTTAATGTAGACCTCTTCTTATACAAACTGTTTCGATCTGTGCCAGTATTGGTGCAGTCAGATAATTATCATGAAAACTATATTATAACGGCAATCTCTCTACACCCGAATGTTTTATTCTTGGAATTGGTTCACAACAATCATTCAAATTTGCTTGATCAATAGTCTTTGGATCAGTGAACAAAATACCTGGAGCACATTCGAAGTTGGCACCTTCTGAGTTTAGCTTTCAAAAATTCTCCTCCTTTCAGACTCGCCTTAGCAGCCGAGGTCTGCGAGAAACTAGGTGGTGTCCAATTGTGTCTTCGCTCTGTCATTGGCCCATACACCGAGAGAGTTCACCTCGAAATCTTCCAAAACTTACTCACAGCTTATGGAGACCTCCAGCAGGTTCAAGAAGGTGTCTTGAATTGGGTAAGTTGTCAATTTTTAATTGGCTTTATTCGAATTAGTAATTTCTAGTACCACGGAATAGAGCATGGTAACAATGAGACGAGTGTCCAGGAGAAAGTGAACAGCTGGGCGAAGATAACTGGGACCATTATCTTCTTTCTGACCGAAGTGACATTGAAACTGCCAGGATTTTATATTGAGGAAAATCGATTGGATAATATCAAGGTAAGTTATCACTTGACATTTCTCAGTCAATGTTTCATCGTTCAGGACATAATCACTCGGTCCATCCGCCTATACATCCCTGAACAGTTCTTCGAGTTCGTTCGAGCTCTTGCCAATAACCACCGGCTGCCAAACCTCGAAACTTCTCTCGAGGAAAATCGTGAAACCATTATTTCGCTAGTAGAAGAAATCGAGAGATTGACTGATTATTAATATATTGTTTTTTTTTGTTGAAACGGGTAAATTTTATGTACTACCTTGATATTTTTTTAATGTTCAATTAAGAAAATATTTTCTTTGATTTTTAAATATATAAAATAAGATCGACCCTCTCTTTATTTCTCTCTCTCTCACGTGTTATCTATCTTTTTTTTATTCTTTATATAATTATACGGCTCCGCGACAATTCGCAACCGCGACATTCTGCAACTGCGACATTTCGCAACTCACGTAGGTTTCGCAACTGCGACACTTCGCAACTGTTCATTTCACAACTGCGACATTTCGCAACTACAACATTCCGCAACTACGACATTTCGCAACTAGCAATTTCGCAACCATAGAAATAGGAATAGTTTAACCTACAGTGCGTCCAATAATGATAGGACCCCCCTAGATTTTGGGGTTCCAGACAGAACCAGTACAGATACAAAAAATCTGTTATTACCATTAGATTAAGAGTACAAAGAAACCCCGGGGGCCATATTTTCATGATTCTACCACTTTTCTTATAAGCGCACCACCAAAAAGTCATTTTTCCAGCCGTCCAATAATGATAGGACCACCTCGAAAATCGAATTTTCAGTTGATTTTCAAGAATTTTTTTTCTCGGAAAACATTTCAAGTCGATTAAAACATACTATTTCTGTTATTTTCTAATGATTCCATTGTAGTTTTGACGGTTTCAACTCCAAACACAAATGTTTCCCACCTTCGAATTTTCACTCATCTGAAAAAATCACTGTTTCAGAACTTCCAGACGAGTATCTCTTGTCACAGATCACGTATCATTCTGAAACTTTCCGGCAAAGTAAATCAAGTCATTCATGATTAAAATCAACAATGGATTCGCAAAAATATTCATTTTCTGAAAACTTATACTCAGGATTCTCGAGCCCATTTCCACCAAATTCCACTATTTTCAAATATTGTGTCCAAGAGATTACTTTTTGGATCAGACTGAAGGAACACATTTGAAAAATATCAAAATAGTGTTAAAGTACATTAAAAGTAAGTTTAGACACATCTTCCATGTTTTGGACACATTTTTTGAAATGAGTGGAATTTGGTCGAAATGGGTTCGAGAATCCGGAGTATAAGTTTTTTTTTTTTTTTTTCAACAATGGATTCGCAAAAATATTCATTTTCTGAAAACTTATACTCCGGATTCTCGAACCCATTTCGACCAAATTCCACTCATTTCAAAAAATGTGTCCAAAACATGGAAGATGTGTCTAAACTTACTTTTAATGTACTTTAACACTATTTTGATATTTTTCAAATGTGTTCCTTCAGTCTGATCCAAAAAGTAATCTCTTGGACACAATATTTGAAAATAGTGGAATTTGGTGGAAATGGGCTCGAGAATCCTGAGTATAAGTTTTCAGAAAATGAATATTTTTGCGAATCCATTGTTGATTTTAATCATGAATGACTTGATTTACTTTGCCGGAAAGTTTCAGAATGATACGTGATCTGTGACAAGAGATACTCGTCTGGAAGTTCTGAAACAGTGATTTTTTCAGATGAGTGAAAATTCGAAGGTGGGAAACATTTGTGTTTGGAGTTGAAACCGTCAAAACTACAATGGAATCATTAGAAAATAACAGAAATAGTATGTTTTAATCGACTTGAAATGTTTTCCGAGAAAAAAAATTCTTGAAAATCAACTGAAAATTCGATTTTCGAGGTGGTCCTATCATTATTGGACGGCTGGAAAAATGACTTTTTGGTGGTGCGCTTATAAGAAAAGTGGTAGAATCATGAAAATATGGCCCCCGGGGTTTCTTTGTACTCTTAATCTAATGGTAATAACAGATTTTTTGTATCTGTACTGGTTCTGTCTGGAACCCCAAAATCTAGAGGGGTCCTATCATTATTGGACGCACTGTAGTTTAGTCAGAAAATGGGTCAGGTAACTTTTTCGTCTATTTAATTGTTTTCAAATATGTTCCCAGACTTTTTGGTACACTTAACATTTTCCACTGACCCAAATACACAAACGCGGTGTGGTTGCGAAACGTCGTAGTTGCGAAATGTCGTAGTTGCGAAGCGTCGCAGTTGCGAAATGACTAGTTGCGAAATGTCGCAGTTGCGAAACCTACGTGAGTTGCGAAATGTCGCAGTTGCGGAATGTTGCGGTTGCGGATTGTCGCGGAGCCAATTATACAGCCGATAACGCATTAGAAATCATGAAAATGAACACGGTCCAAAATTTTTCCAATATGAATTATTATTTTTTTATTTACAATTCTATCAATCAATACAATTCTGTTCAAAGCGAGCACTACATGTGGCATAGGAAGAATACCTACGTAGTGTTGGACTGTTCATGCACAACTTTCTCTTATCGCAAAAACGCATCGTCTTCAAAAAAAATTCTTTTCTCAAGGAGTCAGCCAAATTGTTTGAAGTTAGAAATAGTTTACAAGTCAGATAAGGCGACTGGGGAAAATTGAAGTTGCAGATACTTTATAATGTGTTTTTAGGGATTTTATCAGACTATGATCTTCTATAATCACTAAGAATCTACAAAAATGTCAACTATTTACTTATATCTAATATCTATTCTAAAACAGTCGAAAGAATACAACAAAAATTGAAAATATAACAAAGAAAACGAGGAGATTGAGCAGAATTTCAGCGGTAAAATCTAGAAATAGACCCGTCAGACATAAAAATAACAAAAAATCATGAAAAACTCGAAATAACAACAAACATTCAAAAATTATTTCTTCGGTTTCTGAGCAGTTGCCGGATGGGCCGCGCCTGTCAACGTCCTTCGGGATAATCGAATATTTCCAGTATGCTCATCCCGTCCAAACCACGTCGTGCTCATTTTATCACCAACTTTCAGTCCGAGTACTTCGGGATGTCGGATCGGGTTGAGGCTCAGATGGTTGTTATTCATAAAGATACGTTGGGAGCTGCCGGGCAGGGTGACGAACACTCCGCGGTCAATGATCTGAAAAATGTTTTAAAATTTTCAGATTCAGTGCATTTCCAGCTTTCAAATGAGTATAATCATGCCTATAATCCCAAATTTTGAATTTTTGGGTCTCGTAGCGACTTTAAAGGCGCATAAGATGGAAAATCTCAAGTCCAGCGGAAATTGGGCATGCTTATACTTTTCTGGAAGCTGAGAACGTGCTGAATATGAAACTCGTAATGAAAATTGATTTGAGGAACAAATTCAAAAAACTTCAAAAAAAATTTTTTTTTGATTTTTTTGAAATTTTCAAATCTTTTCAACTTTAACAATTTCCACTCAATTTCCACGATTTGCAGCTCAAAATGATCTCCTTTCTTCCGAATTCCTAATTTCAGATTGTTTTTTCCCCATACCTCCACAATCTCCGCCTGCACAATAGATCCAAACGCAAAGTCCAAATTTCCATGTGTCTCCAGCACCTCCCCCATCATATCCATCGCTTTTTGCAGTTTTTGCTTGTTTTGTGCCAACAGGGAGATGTTATTCTCGTCTTCAGCGGAAATCTGGAACAAATAATTGTTTTTTTGAAAAAAAAATTTTTCAGCCAAAAATTAAAAAAAAATTTTTTCGCTGAAAAACCGCATATATACATTCCGAACCCGCTGAAATCAAATCTCCCGCTCATTTCCTTCCTTACCTTCACGCCGGTCTCCGCCTCGATCAATTTACAATTATATCCATTATTTCGGAACAAAGTGACACGTTTATGCGGTTCAATTCGTATCGATTGGATGATGGGTACTGTAGTTTTGAACTCTTCACGCGGTCGATCTCTCATTATATTCATTTTCGACAAGACGTGATCGATTCCAGAACGGGCGGCCTGGAGACTCTCTTTCAGTTGTTGACGTGTGAGTCCGTCGTTTTTCACGTCGAGTTGGGCGGCGGTGAAGCCATTTTTCGTTCCGGCAATCTGAAATACGGGTAAAATGCGGAATGCAATAAAAAATACAAAAAAAGCATTGAAAATGCAAAAAAAATTGACAAAAATCAAAAAAATTTGAAATTTAGACTAAATTTGGCATGATGGCCTAGAAATCTCAACCTGGTGGCCTAGAAATTCAAATTTCTGTTTTCAACTTGCTATTTTTGAATTCAGCATGTCAAAAGCGTTCAAACGACTATAGTCATGTCTAGTTTCAGAAAAACCAGTGATTTTGGGTCGGTGGCCTAGGATTCCACTTTCGGTGGCCTAGAAACCTCCATTTGGTGGCATAGAAACTCCAATTTTCGTCGTAAAATTTATACTACCAGATTCAGCATGTTGAGCGCTTTCAAATAACTTTAATCTTGCCTAGATTCTGAAAAAACGTGGAACTTGGAGTCGGTTGCCTAGGATTTCCGTTTGGGGGCCCAGAATCCTCTACTTTACGGCCTAGAAACTCAAAATTTTGTCATGAAACTTATACTACCAGATTCAGCATGTCAAGAGCTTTCAAATGAGCATAATCATGCCTAGATTCAAAGATTTCGAAAAAATTGAAAAATCCGGAGCCAAAATCTGAAAAATCTGAAAATGCTCTGAAATCAGTCATGATTATACTCATTTTAAAGGTATCGACTGGCTGAGTTCAAATTTTCCGTTTTTGGAGAGATTGGACAAAAACTGATAGAGTTACAGTGCCAAAGGTTAAAGACGCAGAGAGGTCAGACACACTGACTTCTCTGGGTCTCTCACCAGAAATTCAAATTTCGGAAAATAATAAATTTTGTTGTTCTCATCGTGTTCAGCTCGTCGAGAGCTTCGAGAAAAGTACTCACAAGCCATGATTCTGTGCATTTTGGGTCTCGACACGATTTACGGCGGGTTACTGTAGTTTTCGTGGTGGGACCCAAATCACTCAGAACCAGGGCATGTGGGTACTTTTCTGAAAGCTGAGAACGAGCTGATTTCAAATATTCATAGTTCGAAACCTTAAAATCCATATCCCCGGCGTAATCCTCGATTCCCAGAATATCGGTGAGCACTTTATACTTTGAATCAGGCTCATTTTGATCTGTAATCAGACCGATCGCCACACCCGCCGCCGCACTTTTCATTGGGACACCCGCGTCGAACAGAGCCAAAGAGCCACCACAGACAGAGGCCATCGACGAGGAGCCATTGGATTCGAGTACTTGACAAGCGAGGCGTGTCGCATATGGGAAATCTTTGGGGAACAGATTTTTGAGAGCTTTTTCAGCCAATGCACCATGTCCAATTTCACGACGATTTGACGAGCGGGAGATCTGGAAATGTTTATTTTGAAAATAGGCTGAAAATCGGGTGTTTTCAGAATAAAAATGGGAAAAATAGCGTTGAAATCGATCCTATAGATCCTATAACTACAGTAACCCGATCCTAGAAAGGTGATCCTTGGAAATCGATCCTATGGCTACAGTAACTCGATCCTTTACCTCCAATGGTGGATCCTATAGCTACAGTACCCCCGGATTCTTAATTTAGACTCTTTTTTATTCCTAAATGTCAAAAATGGCTTTAAAAAACCCAAAAATTGCTGAAAAACATCAAAATTTGAGTGTGGCCGAGTTTTTTTTTTCGAAATTTGGTTTTCTAGGCCACGAGTCGGAAAACTCGGCCATATACTTTTTTCGTAGTTTTTTGCTGTTTTTAGGCTCTAGAAATGCCAAAAATGTCAAAAACTGACAATGGCAGAACTTTCTGAGCCCGGGGGACTAGTTTTCCCAAAATTTGGTTTTCTAGGCCACGAGTTGGAAAACTCGGCCACGGGTGAAAATTGAGTGTTTTCAGCATAAAAATGAGGGAAAATAGTGCTGGAATCAAAAGAAATTGATCCTACAGTCCCCCGGATCCTAAATTTAGGAACTAGGATTTCGAACTACAGTACCCCGGATCCTAAATTTAGGATCGGGGTCAATTTTTGATGTAAAATCTGAATTTTTCAGCATTTTCAGCATTTCCTCACCCCAACTTCATTAATCGCAAAACTCGGGAACTCATAGTGCAACATGAACGACTTCTTCCTCTGTGACCCTAATAACTGAGCCACCGAATCCGGATGAAATGCGGCGGCCGGCGAATCGAAGGTTACTGTAGACATGACTTGTGTCTGTCCTCTCTGGAACATGGAGCATCCGTGGAGCTTCTTATACATGTCCACTTGGATGGTAATCGGTCGGAAGTCGGTGATTTTTCGACCGTCACAACGGACGCCCGTGTTGAGAACGGTCTCTCGGAGGATCTGTTTGACGAGGGCCGAGTAGCAAAGGTAGATGTCCGAAGAATCGTGGGATTGGAGTTCTGGAAATTTTTCAGTAGAAAATGACCCAGAAATTCGTTTTCAGCGTCTAAAACTATCCCTAGACACGATTTCGTAAATTTAGGATCGGGGGTACTGTAGTTAGAAGCGATCCTAAATTTAGGATCGGGAGAAAACTCGAAATTTGATTCCAGCACTATTTTTCCACCATTTTCATGCTGAAAACACTAGAGAACAAAAAAGTTGCTTTACGGCTTTAAGAGTGAAAAAAAAACGATTGGAAGTCACGAAACAATCAATTTTTGTTCATGGCCGAGTTTTTCAACAGGTGGCCTAGAAATCCAAATCTTGGGGAAACTAGTCCCCGGGCTCAGAAAGCTGTGCCACTGTCTGTTTTTGACATTTTTAGCGTTTCTAGACCTTGAAAACAACAAAAAACCACCAAAAAGGCACATGGCCGAGTTTTCCAACTGGTGGCCTAGAAATCCAAATTTTTGAAAAACTCGACCACGCTCAAATTTTGATGTTTTTCAGCAATTTTCGGGTTGTATTAAGTCAATTTTTGAGATTTATGAGTCAAAAATTGCCAAAAAACATCAAAATTCAAGTGTGGCCGAGTTTTTTCAAAATTTGGATTTCTAGTCCACGAGTCGGATTACTCGGCCATGTGGTTTTTTGGTGGCTTTTTGTGGTTTCTAGGCTCTAGAAACGCCAAAAATGTCAAAAACTGACAAGGGCAGAGCTTTCTGAGCCCGGGGACTAGTTTTTTCCCAAAATTTGGTTTTCTAGGCCACAAGTTGGAAAACTCGGCCACGCTGAAAATTGAGTATTTTCAGCATAAAAATGTAGGGAAATAGGGCTGGAATCAAAAGAAATGACTCTACAGTACCCCCAGGATCCTAAACTTAGGATCCCATCAAACTACAGTACCCCGGATCCTAAATGTTGGATCTTTTGCCCCCTCCGATCCAATTTTTCCTCCAGAATCCGATTTTCGCCTCATTTCTACCTTTACTCTCCACCACATCTCGATAAATCGCCTGAATCTCTTGATCCCTCGAAATCTTATCATGCGTCGAGTCGGTCATCACATAATACACCCTCTCCGTGACCAATTCCTTCAAAATTTTCTCAATTTTCCCCAAATTTTTCGTCGGCAACACATCTTTCTCCACTCCCTCCGCCATTTTTTCCATTTCCATGTGGAGTTTTTCGACATTCTGGAATGCCACGTGACACGCCTGCTCCAAGTGCTCTGCGGACACTTCTTTCCCGTCTAACTCGATCATAATCGTCTTCTGATTCTGTTTCATTGCGATTATCACGTCGAGAGACGCTTCTCGAAGCTCCTCTTGTGTCGGATTGATTTGAAATGTGCCACGTGGCGACATTGCGACACGGAGAGCCGCCAGGGGACCTGAGAATGGGGCCGAGGAGATGTGAAGGGCTGTGGAGGCGGCGTTGATGCCCAACATTATTTGATCGGCGTTCTCATCGAGTGCCAGTGGTTTGCAGATTACCTGGAATTTGAAGAAAAAAATTTCAAAAAAATTTTTTTTTGAATTTTTTTTCGAAATTTTTAAAGATTTCATCTCGAAATATCAAATTTCGTGCGTTTTTAATGATAAAATTGAGCTCAGCGCCTTCGTTTCAGCCTAAAACCACATTTTCTGCAACATGTCGTAAAATATGGTGCATCGCTCGGTGTTTGCGTACTTTTGGCGCTACAGTAACCCAGAAATTGAAATTTTTTGCTAACAAAGAACGTCTAGACTCAAAATTTTGCGGTGAATTCAATTTTGAACATAATTTCAGCTAATTTCCAGCCCCTAACTTCACTTTTTCAAATTTTACTAATTTTTGCAAAAAAATCTGAATTTTAACCTCGAAATATCAATTTTCCACCACTTTTAATGCGAAAATTGAGCTCAGCACCTTCATTTTTGCCTAACACAGTCCGCTAACGTGATAATGCGCACAACAGAGCATAGCTGGCGCGCTTCCCGTTTTTTAAAGTTTGGCGTCGCCTCCCTTTAAATTCTACAGTAACCCGAAATTCAATTAATGGAGCTCGCGAGCAAAATTACCGAGTTCTATGATAAAACGAGTGAATTCGTCGAAAAAAAAAGTGTAGAAGTGAATATGTGCCCATCAAACCATGATATACAACTTTTCATCGCCAAAAAGTCAGTTTTATTTTTTTTTGGAGAAACAAAAAACTCTCAAATTTTCAATAAAAAGTGTATTTCTTGTGCTAATTAAGTCTTTCCAGTTGTTGTTATGTTATTTTGAAGCCTTTAAAGTACTTCTAGACCGAAAAAACAACAAAAAACAGAATTTTTGGAAAAAAGTTGAACTTAAAAATTGATTCAATAATTCCAGTTCTGAATATTATAACACGTATTTAGGCTTAAAATGTTCGCAACAGTCATCTTCATAAATGTTACTAAACGAGAACAAATGAAATCACTCAAATTTTTCGTATTTCTTCTGAAAGTGGCAAAAAATGGTTTTTTCAGTTGATTTTCTTTAAAGTCTTTCAACTTTTTCATTTTTCGACAATATGAGAGAAGGTTACACTCAAACGATGTATTTTTGTCCGCTGAACATTTGTTACTACTTTTAAACCAGCGAAAACGCTGAAATTTCGAGAAATCGGTGAATAATTGGGTTTTAAGCCAAAAAACGAGAATCGCGCTCCGTCGCGGATTATCACGTTAGAGGACTGTGCCTAAAACCACATTTTCTGCAATTGTCGTAAAATATGGTGCATCGCTCGGTGTTTGCGTACTTTTAGCGCTACAGTAACCCGGAAATTCAAATTTTTGGCTTGAAACTAATGAAAAATACGTCTAGAATCAAAATTTCATGGTGAATTCGATTCTAAGCTCAATTTCAGCCAATTTTCAGCTCTAAAATCAATTTTTACCTGTGTCTCATAGGAATTCGCTGGCAAAAGTGGCCGAATCGACCTGTCAATAGCTCTGGAGATCAAAATTTCGGTATCCGATTGACTGAGCTCTTTTCGTAAAAAATTGGTGGGAATTCGGCCGATGGCTGATGCAGATGGGCTGAAATTATGGGGGTTTGACTGGAATTTTTTGAATTTTTCAAAAAAAATTTCAATTTTTAAAATTTTTCTTAAAAACCCACCGATATTCGACTTGCAGAGGGACTCCATTACCGTCTCCTTGTTTCTCTTTTTTCTGGACTACTGTAGCCATGACAGCGTTGTCTCCAGATGAGGCGACGACGGCGGATGACGCAAATCTGGCGATGTGACCTGGAAAATTGGGGTTTTGGGGTTTCTAGAGTGGATTTTTGCGGAGAATTCAAATCCGATGAGATTGGAAATGAGAAATTGAGTATTTTGATATAAAACTTGGATTTATATTGAAATTTTGAATTTTTTGAAAATTTCAGGAGGAAAAATGACTTTTAAAACATTTTGACGATATATTCATGACTTCTAAGTCAATTTATTGTGTAGAATTCAAAAATCTGCATCTTTCGAGCCAAAAATCAGAGTTTCAGGTTGAAAATTGACTTTTTTACACCAAAATTTTCAAAATTTTTCTTTTTTGTGTATTTTTCCAACTTTCAAGATAATTTCTTACCACTCTTCAACTCCAACGCATTCTTCCCATCAAAATCTACAGATACTGACTGTTCTTGACCGGCTAGACGGTATTCTCGGCTGAAAATCCTTAAGTTTCAAGTATTAACTTTAAAATGGTACTTACGAGTGGAATCGCTTGGAAATTCGAAGTGGTAGGCGTGGAATTCGCATTTTGCAATCTGAAATCTGTATTTTAGTAATTTTTTTCATGAAAAACGGTGAAAAATAGAAGAAAATCGGTTTAGAAAAATGCAACACCAAAAAATTTTTTAATCGAGAATCGCGTCAACAAAATTACTGGCGCATTTCTCGCGAGTTGGCGCGATTCTCGTGCGGAAAAATTATTTATTTATTTTAAAACGCACCGATTTCCACTCAAACCTCATCGATTTTCTTAATTTTTTTCTTAAATTCATCTTGAAAAATCGAATTTCTTATTTTTACAGCTATGGACGAAGATGGGCCACCGGGAAGTTCAGGTAAGGCCTTGGAATCAAAAAGGGCAATTTTTTTCCAAAAAAAAATTTAAATCCTTATTTTTCTGGTTTCAGGCGGGTCTCGAGGCTACTGGAAGCAAAATTTGTACCTTTTACAAGAAAAAGCGCCGAAACCGAACGCCGTTCAGTGCCGTCGCGCGGTTCAACACAAACCACGGCATTTCGGTGTGGAATTTCATGGATTAATTGATAGAAATGAGGTTTTTAGAGTAATTTTATGCTGAAAATCATGATTTTAATGGTTTCAGGCGGAGAAAATGCTTCTGGAAGCCGGAGAAGGCTCATATTTGGTGAGGGAGTCGAATCGGTCCAGGGATGCGTGTACACTGTGTATGGTGTTCGATGGGAAGGTTATGAATTATAAAGTTAGTGTTAAAAGGATGGAAAAAGCGTGAAAATGCGGAATTTTCATGTAAAAGTTCGAAAATTTGAGGAATTTTTGATGAAAAATGATTTTTTTTTGTCGAAAAATTTTCATTTTTTCGATGGAAAACTCAAAAATTCCCATTTCCAGCTCTACTACGACGGTCAATTCTATGTCGGCGAGAAGCGTTTCGATACGATGGATCTATTAGTGGCGGATGGGCTGATTTCGATGTTTGTCGATTTACACGCAGCAGATTATATCAAACGGATGGCTGATGAGGCGATTTATGAGGATAGGTAAGGGAAAAGTGGATTTTTGAGTGAAAAATGACTGAAAATAGTCGAAAAATCGTAAAAAAAAAGCATATTTTCCATACAAAATTGTCAAAAATCGTCAATTTTCAGCCCGTTTTAAGTGGAAAATTGTCAAAAATTGATTTTTGGCTGAAAATTGCTGAAAGTGGCCGATTTTTTAAAAACCTCCTATTTTCAGCCCGTTTTTGACTGTAAAAGTGCTAAAAATAGTGGAAAAATCGTCAAAAATTGCAGATTTTTCTATTAAAACCTTCAAAAATAGTCGATTTTTCACCGAAAAAATGGATTTTTGACTGAAAAATCCTGAAAAATCATCAATTTTCCACCAAAATCTCAAATTTCAGGTCAATTTTGAGTAAAATGTAGTCAAAAAATGCTCAAAAATCACTAATTTTTCACCTAAAAAATGGAAATTTGTGGACATTTGCTGAAAGTAGCCAAAAATCACTAATTTTCCAGCAAAATCCCCATATTCGGACCGTTTTCAGTACAAAAACTGATTTTTGACTGAAAAATTGCTGAAAATTACCAATTTTTCACCGAAAAAATGGATTTTTGAGAGAAAAAACCTCAAAAATCACCATTTTCTCACCAAAATCTCAATTTTCAGTCCATATTCCCGATATACGAACGCGGCGACCACATCGGATAACATCGTCCGCCGTCCAGTGACTCGAGCTCACAATTTCTCGTCGTATACATTCAAAGCGCCACATTATTGTGATTATTGTCGCAATTTCTTGTGGGGATTAGTTCATCAGGTAATTAGTGTTAATTACCTAATTTTGCAGCGTTTTCAGCTGGAAAATTGGATTTTTTCGGTAGGACAGTCGAAATTTCCTCAAAAACCCCGATTTTTCAAGTTTCCTTGTCAAAAACCATGAAAAATCTCGATTTTTTACTGGAAAATCGAAATTTCGATCGGAAAAACTCAATTTTACGGCGGAAAATCGGATTTTTTGATGTAAAACCGTCCAGTAACCCTCAATTTCATTTTTTCATTAAAATTCGTTTTTCTTCATAAAACTGTTGCTAAAACTTAATTTTAGCCTGAAAAACTTTGAATTTTCAAGTTCTAGTGTCAAAAATCACCATTTTTTCGCTAGAAATCGACTTTTTTCAGCTAAAATCCAAATTTTGACCGGAAAAACTCAATTTTACGCCGAAAAAATTGGATTTTTTTGTGTAAAACCGTCTCGAAACTCTCACCTTCACTTTCCTATCAAAAAATCTGTTTTTCTTCATAAAATTCTTCCCAAAACTCAATTTTCGCTAAGAAAAACCTCGATTTTTCAAGTTTTAGTGTCAAAAATCACCATTTTTTCGCTGGAAATCGAATTTTTACAGCCAAAGTTCAAAATTTGACCAGAAAACTCAATTTTTCCGCTAAAAATGCCATTTTTACAGTGTGAAACCGTCCAGTAACCCGCAATTTTACTGTCCCATCAAAAAATCCGTTTTTCTCTATGAAATAGTGCTAAAACTCAATTTACGCCTGAAAAACCTCGATTGTTCAAGTTTTGGTGTCAAAAACCGTGAAAAGCGAGTTTTTTGAGCCAGAAACCAACTTTTTAGCTTGAAAAATCCAGATTTTCACCCAAAAACCTTTATTTTCTCAAAAATTTGCTTAAAAAAGCTGATTTTTGACTCCAAAACCCAGTTCTAGAGTTATTTTTCAGCTAAAAAACTCATTTTTTCCAGGGAATGCGTTGCGAGGACTGTGGATTCGCGGCTCACAAAAAGTGCTCTGAAAAGACGCTACAAGACTGTGTACCCGATTGTAAATACGTGAAACGAATGTTCGGAGTGGACATAACGACACTCTGTATGGCTCACGGAGCAGATATTCCACCGATTGTCTCCGTATGTATTAATGAGGTGGAGACACGTGGATTGACGGTTGAAGGCATCTATCGAGTGTCTGGATCGTATGATCATATGGAAAAGTTGAGGCAACAATTCGACTCGAATCAGAATGTCGATTTGGCGCAGGTAATTACCGTAATGAGTCGAAAAATCGAGAAAATTTGGTAGAAAATGGTCAAAAAAGGGCTGAAAATGATGAAAATTGATCAAATCGCGTCTATAGAGCACCAAAACCGAGAAAATCCCGCTGAAAATAGTCAAAAATGCGCTAAAAATGACAAATATCGCGTCAATGGCGCCCCAGAATTAAGAAAATTCCGCTGAAATGGGGCTCAAAATGATGAAAATTGGTCGAAAATTAGTTAAAATCGCGTCAAAGGCACCCCAGAATCGAGAAAATTGTATGAAAATGGTCTGAAATGAACGTTTTTCCCAACCCAAATCTCACAAAATCGCGTCAAAGGCACCCCAGACTCTCCGATTTTCAATTTTCAAATTTCCAGAAAAATCATTGAAAAACTTCCATTTTTAGCGCGATTTGCTCGAAATTTGCTAAAAATCGAGAAAAATCTCTGAAAATTGACTAAAATGGTCGGTTCTCCATCCAAAATCTCTCGAAAATCGCGTCAAAGGCATCCCAGACTTCGCGATTTCTAGAAAATCGCGTCAACGACACCCCAGACTCTGCGACTTCACAAAATTCGCGTCAAAGGCACCCCAGTTCCATCAATTTTCAACCAAATTCTCTCAAAAAATGGGGAAAATTGGCTGAAAATGGTCTAAAAACGTCTGAAATTGACCAAAATGAACGAATTTTTCAACTAAAATCGCGTCAAAGGTACCCCAGACCCCTTGAATTTTTAACCAATTTTGACGAAAATCTCTGAAAATTGACTGAAGTTCAACTAAAATCTCACAAAAATCGCGTTAACGACACCCCTGACTCCCTCGACTTTTACCGAATTTTCGATTTCCAGGTAGCGGACATCCATACAGTATGCGGACTGCTGAAACTCTACTTCCGACTTCTTCCCCAACAATTGATCCCATTCAGTGTCCACAAACAACTACTCGTCGCCTATCAGGAGACGAATCAACGGGCGACACACGAAAGAGAACGAGGTCTGAGGAAGGTGATGATGGAATTGTCGGATGCGAATATCATCACACTTGGAGCCGTTTTGGCGCATTTGAAGAAGGTAAATCGATGGAAAATCCGAGTTTTTGAGCAAAAAATTGAGAAAACTGGCTGGAAATGGTCTAAAATGCGGTGAAAATGATGAAAATCGGTCGAAAAACGCGTCAAAGGCACCCCAGCCTACCAGTCTCAGAGTCTGGCGTACCCTGGACGCGTTTTCTCGAAAATGTTGGAACGCGTTAAAGCCGCGCCAGATTATTATTTGCAGTGAATTTTCAGGTCTGGCGCGCCTTTGACGCGTTTTCTTGAAAACATTTAAAAACGTTTTTTCAACTAGAAACACACATTTTTGAGCTCAAAAATCCCGTTTCTTTCTCAGGAATTTCTTCAAAAAACCGGTTTTTGACTCTAAAAACCCAGTTGAAGACTTTTTTTTACTCAAAAAAACCAAATTTACACTCAAAAACGCGCCAATTTTCAGCTAAAAAAGCCAATTTCCTGCTGAAAAAAGAACGTATTTTTCAGCTAAAGAATCCAATTTTCCACCCAAAAATCCCCTAATTTTCAGCTAAAAAACTCTATTTTTCAGTCAAATAGTCAAATTTTCCGCTAAAAATTCAATTTTCCACCCAAAAACTCCAAAATTTCTCAAATTTTCTCAATTCTCTCTCTTCCAGGTGGCAGATCACAGTTCAAAAAACAAGATGACAGTCGAGAATCTCGCTACAATCTTCTCGCCAACACTCTTCTGTTCGGGCAGTATTCCCGCAATGCCCAACCATCAACTCCTCCATTTTCTCATCAATAATCCACGTGTCGTACCGAAACATCGTTAGGCCACGCCCCTTTTCCCATTTTCAGCACAATTTTTTGAGTGAAAAAACTCGAAATTTCGGTTGAAAATGAGCAATTTTCACTCTATTTTTATGTTTTTCGGGTCGTTTTAGTGCATTTTTTTCCATTTTCCGGCATAATTTTTGCATTTTTTTCAATTCTTCCCGGCTTCTCTTTCACCCATTGTTTATACTCACTGCTCTCTCTCGGTTTTATGCTGCATATTTCTCGTTTTCTCATCCCCCCCACCGCCAAAAATATCTCAATTTGTTCATAAATATATATTTATTACATTACTTATTTATTATATTTTGATTCTCGTTTTTCCTACTATTTGCAATTTTTCTGTTTTATAGTGATATCATGATGAATGGTGCTTTAAAATAGACAAAAAATTTAGTTTTTTCGTGTTATTTTAACGCGCCTATGTCACGCCAGCCTCTGATCATAAAAAAACGCGTCGAAGGCACGCCAAACTCGAAACACTTTCGAAATTGAAACTTCAATGTCTGGCGCGCCTTTCTTGAGAAAACGCGCCAACGTCACTCCAGTCTCTGATCATGAAAAAACGCGCCGAAGGCGCGCTAGACCTTGAATCTTCACTATGAATGATAATCTGGCGTGCCTTTGAAGCGATGCTGTGACCATGAAGAAAACGCGTCAAAGGCGCGCCAGGCCGCTTCTTGTGAATCCAGAGAGTCTGGCGCACCTTTAGCAGAATCCTTCCAAGAAAAAACGCGTCAAGGGCGCGCCAGACTTTGAAATTCTATCCGTTTTCTTGTTTGATATCATTTCTCTTCTCTTCAAGTGATTTCACATAAACATTGGAATTCCCCTAACTCTCTCGTTTCTCTGCGTCTCTCCACTATCTCTTACTTGTTGTCTAATCCTCTCTTTTTCTCTGCGTCTCTCATCTCGCCGTGCTCTCTCACTGGAGGAGACGAGGCCGGTTGCATATTGATTTTTGGTTTTCTTTCGTTTTTTTTTCGCTGTTAGCCATTTTTTAACGATTTTCTTAATTGAAGGGACTAATTGGGAGTAATTAGTGGAATTTTATAATATAATACATTTTCGTTTTTGTAATTTAAGTCATTTAAGAAAAAAAAGTATTAAAATAGTGAAAAATAGTTTTTAGACGGTTTTTTCATGGTTTTTAGTAGATTTTCAGCTATTTCTAGCCATTTTTAGTCTATTTTACATAATTATAGTTTTCAGTACTTTTACTTACACTAACTTCATATATACCTGTTTTTTTCTTTATTTATTCATATTATACCAAAATTTCAAAAAAATCATTCGGTATGATATCATACACTATCCGATAGCAAATTTCACGCTGATTCTGAATTTGTGATCAGTTTTTCAGAAATCTAGAAACGGAAAAAGTTATGCAAGTTTTTGTCTGGAATTTCAGCACAGGAAGCTTACTAGGGTAGAGATGGAGTTCCAGGCCGATATTTATATCACTAAAACGGAAATTTTGCGCTAATTTCAAATCTGTATTTTGTTTTTACCAAACAATTCTGTGAAAAAAAGTTGTACGCGTTTTTGTGTCGTTTCCCAGTGCAAAAATGTACATTTTCTCCGATTTTTTCCGATTTTGACCATTTATTTTTCTGCATTTCCCACTTTTTCCATATTCCAGATGCATATCTCGAACAACTCGTCTATCGGTGCATATGCGAACATATCGGATCTCCGTATGACAGTCTCCTGTCCACCGGAGACATTCGAGGATACTGTACCGGTGAAACAAATCAAAAAGGAGATTTCATTTCGGATAGAGAGGCCTGAGAGGCCTGGTGAGGTGAGTGTTTTACTATTTTGAGAATCATAATTAAGAAAAAGCGAAAAAATGCGGCTCTGTTGTGCTAAAAATGGTGAAAATTGGTTGGAAATTGAGAAAACTACGGGATTTTGAAAAATGTCGTGTTTTTAAACACAAAAGCTACCGTAATTCTGCCAATTTTTGTCAGAATTTTCTGAAAATTGTTTTGTTTGAATCAGCGCATCAAGAGCTTTCAGAAAAGTATAATCACGCCCCTATTTGGTAAAAGTTTGGTCTCTCAGTGAAAAACGGGTTACTGTAGTTTTCGAGTTTTCGCGGTGGGACCCAACTTCCTCCAAACCTAGGCATGATTATACTCATTCGAACCGTCTTGTCTTGCTGAATTCGAAAATTTAAATATTTCCAAGAATTAGTTGAATCGAACAATGTTGCGGTGGATTTCGTAGTTTTAAAAGTCTGAAAATCTTCAATTCCGCGTAACTCACTAAGATCAACTCCAATTTGTTTGAAATTAAAATTTTCAAATTTAGCACGTCAAGACGCTTCAAATGAGTATAATCATGCCCAAGTTTGATCGAAGTTTGGTCTCGCAGCGATAAACAGAAAAACAGGTTACTGTAGTTTTCGTGGCGACACCCAACTTCCACCAAACCTAGGAATGATTATACTCATACGACGCGTCTTGACTTGCTGAATCCAAAAATCCTAGTTTTAACCGTTTTTTGTCAAAACCCAAAAAGTTATTCCATATTTTTCCAGACCTCCTCCCACCACGGCTCAAAACGAAGTTCCGTCTCCTACTCCGGTGACGAAGAGTACGATGACTTTCCGGAAGACGACATTGCCACCAGAAACCAACGGATATCTGAGAATTTGGAGAGATTCGAGCAACGACCCGCCTCCACTTCGAAATCTCAGAATACTGTACAGTTCTCGTTTGACAATTTGGAGAAGAAGAAGCCGAAAGTTGTGGAACAACACCCGCATCCCGAGACTGATCGATTCGGATTTTTTGTTGTGGAGAGGGGAAGGCGAGTAAATTCTGAATATTCGAAAAGAAAATTTGAAGAAAAAACATTGAACATTTAGAAAGTTAGGAGGATTTGAAGTTTTTCAAAAAGTCGAATTTTTTTTGAAAAACAAAGTCATGACTTTGTCAGTTTTGACGCAAAACGTTTGAAACCGCAGTTTTTGAACTCAGCGAGTCGAGACGAGTCGAATGAGTATAATTATGCCACGGTTTGGTGTGAGTCGGGTCTCACCACGAAAACTACAGTAATCCGTTTTTCGCTGCGAGACCCAATTTTTAACGAACCGGGGCATGATTATACTTTCCTGGAAGCTCTTGATGCGCTGATTGAAACAAAACAATTTTTATGAAACTCCGACATAAACTGGCAAAATTACGGTAGCTTCTGTGATTAAAACACGACATTTTGGAAAAAAAAACTGCGTAACTCGCTAAAAACACCTCCAAATTGTTTGAAACAAGGATTTTTAGATTAAGCGCGTCAAGACGGTTCAGAAAAGTATAATCATGCCAAGGTTTGGTGAAAATCGGGTCTCACAGCGAAAAACGGGGTACTGTAGTTTTTAGTTTTTGTGGCGGGACCCAATTTCCACCAAACCTTGTCATGATTATACTTTTCTGAGAGCTCTCAAAACGGTGAATCCAACAAACACGTTTTCTATCTCCTTAATATAAAACCATCCGAAATACAACTCAATGTTCTTTTTCCAGTGCCACACCACCTCTAGACCCAAAAGTTCTCCGACGCCGTGAGAAGAAATGGATACAAATGTTGGATAACTGGAGATATTTCATGGACGAGAAGTTCGAGTTGGTCAAGACACGGTGTCGAAAGGGAATCCCGCCAAGTCTACGTGGCAGGGCGTGGAAGTACTTGAGTGGGGCGACGTATCAAATGGAGGTGTCGTCGAATCGTTTTGTATTTGATGTATGTGGAGAGGTTTTTTGGGTTTTTGAAGGTTTTGAAGGGTTTCAAATAAGAAAATAGTGTCGGATTCGGAATCTATGATAAATACTGGTCTAGATTGATAAATTGGGTTACTGTAGGTAGCGCCAGCTTTGAAACTAGGGTTCCAAGGTGATTTCTGAACCAGAATCTACTTTTTCAGTGGTTACTGGCTTTGGAATAAACAAAACCGAGGTGAAATGTGAATTCCTTGTTTAAAACTAGTTTTAGAGGGTACTGTAGCGCTAGGGATGAAATTGACCAAGATACAAGGGTTCGAAATTGTGAAAAGAACGAAAAATTTGACCCAAAACTTCAAAACCTCACAACTCGGCTCAATTTGATGCGAGCTGAATACTCCTTTCAGATTCTGAATCCCCATGCCTTCAACTTTTAGTTATTACACATTATGTTTACATTGCTACAAAGCTGAAGACGCGAAGATTCTGAATCTGTTCTCAGAATTCGCCTAGAGCAGAAACTGACCGAGATACAAGGATTTTTCTCGAAAAAGTTACAAAAAAGAAAATCGCTTCCATCTTTAAACATCCGACTTTCTTATGAAGAATTGTTCAAATCTCTCCTATTCCAGTACTGCGTGAAACAAGCCGGCGACCCGAAATGGAATGAGGACATTCAAAAAGATCTGAGTCGACAATTTCCGGAACACGAGATGTTTGCGAGAGTGGGAAAGTATGGGAATAACGGGTAAGTGGGTCTCCATCTTATTTCAAGCTTTACGTTTCGGCTTTGTAGTCATATAAATGTATTTTCTAAAAATTGAAGACGTGAGGATTCAGAATCTGTAAGCCGTTTTCAGCTAGCATCAAATGGAGCCGAGTTGTGAGGTTTTGAAGTTTTGGGTTGTAACTTGGCTGATTTTGCCCCAAGACGAATTCCGCGAACAGATTCAGAATCCTCACGTCTTTAGCCTTGCTGCCATAGGAACAAGATCTGTATTTTCTAAAAGTTGAAGACGTGAGGATTCAGAATCTGTAAGCATTTTTCATGTAGCATCAAATTGAGCCGAGTTGTGAGGTCTTGAAGTTTTGGGGCAAATTTTTTTTTGCTTTTCGAAATTTCAAACCCTTATAACTTGGTTAGATTTAGCCCTAAATGGATTCTGAGAACAGATTCTGAATCCTCACGTCTTAAGCTTTGTATTCTTATAAACATAATATATATTCTCTGATTTTTTCAGAAAAAACGACCTGTTCGACCTCCTAAAAGCGTGGACCGTTCTACACCCAGAGGAAGGTTACTGTCAGGGACAGGCGCCCATCGCGGCGGTCTTACTGATGCATATGCCGGTCCGAGACGCATTTTATTGTTTCGTCCAGATCTGTCATAAATATCTGCCGGGTTACTACAGTAGTGGACTGGAGGCCGTGCAAGTGGACGGCGATATTTTGCAGAAGTTGTTGAGGGATAAGTCCAAGTTGACGTATCGACATTTTGTGAGTTTTTTAAAGGATTTTGGGTTATTTTAGGGTTGAAAATTCAAAAAAATCTCTGTTGTTACTTCAAAAACTGGTTGAAATTGATCAGATGCACCGTATTTTTGAAAACGCGTTCAAGGTGCGCCAGACAGAGTTTATATTGTCATTTTTGGTGGAAATCATTGCGTAAATTTGTCAAACAGTTTAAAACTCAAAAAGTCTCAATTTTCACTTCAAAAACTGGTTGAAATTGGTCAGATGCATCATATTTTTGAAAACGCGTCCAAGGTGCGCCAGCCAGTCGTTTCTGGTGAAAATTATTGCGTGACACGGGTCAAAATGATGCCAGAAGTTGAGAATTCAAAAAATCTCGATTTTCACCTCAAAAACGCGCCCAAGGTGCGCCAGAACCCATCGATTTCAAAATTTTACCAAAAATTCTCTCTCACTATTCCAATTTTCCAGAAAATGAACGGCGTCGATCCGGCGCTCTACATGATCGAATGGTTCATGTGTGTCTTCTGTCGAACGCTACCCTGGCCTACCGTACTCCGTGTCTGGGACATGTTCCTGTGCGAAGGTGTCAAAATTCTGTTCAAAGTGGCGTTGGTCCTGCTGAAATACGGACTGGGAACACCGTCACAGATCAAACAATATCCTGATATGCCGGCGATTGTGACGAGGTTAAAGAATCTGCCAGCTGAGATCACCGAGGAGGAGTTTATAGTGCAGAAGGTGAGTACTGTAGCGCCAAATGTACGCAAACACCGAGCGATGCACTATATCGCTGAAAAGCTGAAGACGTGAGGATTCTGAATATGTTTTCAGAATCCGTCTAAGGCTGAAACTAACTGAGTTACAAGGGTTTGAAATTACAAAAGGGAAAAATAATTGACCCGAAACTTTAAAACCTCACAACTCGGCTCTATTTGAAGCTACCTGAAAACTGCTTACAGATTCTGAATCCTCACGTCTTCAACTTTTAGAAAATATATATTCTGTTTATATGGCTACAAAGCTGAAGACGGGAGAATTCAGAATCTGTTTTCAGAATCCGTCTAGGGCTGAAACTAACCGAGATACAACCTAAATCTTCAAAGCCTCACAACTTGGCTCAATTTGATGCTACCTGAAAACTATTTTAAGATTCTGAATCCTCACGTGTTCAACTTTTAGAAAGCATCCATTTTGATACTCAATCCCTGTTCCAGATCGCCGAATTCAACCTGAACGATGCTGACATGGAGAAACTTCATTTCGGAGCGATGAAGACTCGACAAATGCGTTTTGACTAAAATTTCCTTTTCATTTTTTGTTGTCTTGCCCTGTCCCTGTTACCTCATAACACAAAAACGCCATAAATTTTGATTCCAAATTTTCTTTTTCACTGTGACTCATGTTTTATATATAAAATCTTATTTTCAAATTGAAATCGTAAAGGAAACCATATGACTGGTAGTAAAAATAAAAATACGTGAAGTCAAAAATCAAGGGGAAGTCTTATGAGATGTTATGAAATGACGATAGTAAAATGGATATAGGATTTCGAAATTTTTTCTGGAAGTCACATTTTTTGTTATTATAGTTTAAGATCTACTGGATTTGAAGATATATACAGAGCCGGCCTGAAACTTTGGGAAAACATTTATTGCAGAGTTTTTGTGGTATTCAATTAACATTCTGGGTGAATAATCAAGATTCAGAAGTCTTTTGAAAATTTTTCGAATATCACGAAAATTCGAGAAATAGCATATTTTTATTTCCATGACCGGTTAATCAAAAATAGAGTGTATGTAATTAGTGTTTATGAAAGTTTTAAATGAAAATAGTCTTGATGTTCATTTTTTGAGCACTGGACTACTACCTATATCTCCCGGCCTATCAAAGTTTGGTACTACTAATAAAGACGTTCCTTGAAATTCCGAAGTTATAGTTTTGAATGTAATACTGGCTTCAAAGGAAGTTTTATAAGCCAAGAATATACCAAAATGTAGATCTAGACGAGTTCTATGCATTTGACATAATACGGCTTGGATGGATAGTTGTTGATGTGCCGTGGGAAGGAATAACGTCAAAAAATCACAAAAATGGACAAAAAAACCATTTTTGTTGCAGCACAGTAGTTCGGCCCTTAGTATATCAAACATATAAAACTTGCCAAGATCCACATTTCGGTATATTTTTCAGCGTATAGTATTGCTTTTTAAGCAAGACAGTTACGCATTGGTGCGTGTCTGCCCTGTTTGAAACTATGTTAAAAACAATTGGTTCTTTCCCTATTCATAGGTATCCATAAATAGAACAATTTCTTTGAAAAAGATAAACGTCCCATAAATGTTTAGACGCTCCTTGAAATCCCAAAATATAATAGTGAATGTAGGTAATACCATGGCACACTGTTAAACATGGTCAGTTTTGATAGATCTTACGAAAATGTGAAAATGATGGCGAGAGTTTTGAAACCGAACTTTTAAAAATGAGAATTGACAACTACATGCGATGAAGTATTAATCTGAGCCGATCTCAGCCAATCTGAACCGATCTCAGCTGATTTAAGCCGTTCTTAAACTATCTCAACCGATTTACACCGCTCTGAACCAATTTTAAACAATCTAAACCGATCACAACCGATCTCAATCAATCTTACAAGAGAATTCTTCGGAGATGCCACTTTCAAACGACCTATAAATTCGGCTATAGGTATTTTCGATTACGAGGAGTCCATTTCTGCAGTTAAAACCTGCTAAATATATCTGTGAGCCGAGTTATGAGCTCTCAAACTTTTCCTATGGTTAAGCCATTTACGCCACATCGCGGTTTCATTTGTGTTCCCCAACGGTTTACCTGTGCTTGTACGTTGCAAAAAAGAAAATATCTTGTTATTCTATTCTACTTGTCGATTTGGACCTCCATGTAAAATGGCACAACCATATGAAAAGTTTGAGAGATTATAACTCGGCTCGCAGAGAAATTTAGCAGGTTTTCATTGCAGAAATGGACTGCCCGTGGTCGGAAACACCTGTAACCGAATTTTTAGGTCAATTGAAAGTGGCGTCTCTAAAGACTTCCCTTGTTAGCCAATCTCAACCGATCTTAACCAATCTCAACCGATCTCAACCGATCTTAGCCGCTCTTAGCCAGTTTTAACCAATTTTACCCCTCTGCTTCGTCTGTAACTCGGTTTTTATTTCCCCGAGCCAACTTGCTCCCCTTCCATCTCCTTGATTCCCCCCGATACCAGTTCCCTTCTTCTCATCACTCACTTCCAGCTGCCTCAGGAGAAATAATTGTGAAACCGAACAATTTGTCACCTCCTCCCGTCTCCCAACTAAGTTAGCCCTCCTTCCCCAAATGCTCTTCATCTTCGATTGAATTCTGCCCCCCCCCCCACCTACTTTGTGCCCCAACACTCTTCTTTTTTATTTGAAATTCAATTTATTTCGTGTCTCCTCCTTCTTCTCCTTCGCCCGTCGCCTCCCCATAAGCTTTGTGAGAAAAAAAACTAGAAGATGTGCGAAATTCTGTTATCTCTTCTTTTCCAATTTTTGCTCTCTCTCTTTCTTCTTCTGGAGAAGGAGCATTCTTCCCGTTTTCTGCCTTCTGGAGCACCCCCAAATCATGATGGAGGACGGGGAGGAGGGCACACCCATCATTTGCCCTAATGAAACATTTTTCATTATTTCTTTTTGTTTTTCCAGGGAGAGGAAATGACATTTGATGACACTCTCTCTCTCTCTGATTTTGAGATTTCACATTTTGAGGTTTTCATTGAGGAGTTTTTTGAGGTGTCAGACGAGAAACCAAAAGCTGAAAATCACAAATTTTCAAGGTTTTAGAGTTTACCGGCTCTAGTCTTGTAAATCCACATCACGCCACCGTAAATCGACACCAAAACTTACTTTGAGCTGAAAAATGCGAATTTTCGAGAGTTTAGAGCCAAAACATTGGCTGAGGGGTGACCTTTATAATTGTAAAGCTGAGAAAACGCTGATTCCAAATAGATATTTAGTTTTTCCCCTTGATATCTGGTATTCGAGAAAAATGAGGTCAAAGTTTTTTTTTTGCAATTTACCAAACTTTGACATTGTTTTCTTCAAACACCAGGTCAAAAAGTGAAAATATATTTAGAATCAGCATTTTTTCAGCATGCTAATGATATAAGTCACGTACCCTATTTCTAAACGGTCTCCATTACCTCCCCTTGAAAGACCTGTCACATTTCACCAATTTCGATAGGTTAGACAGATCTTAATGTAAGTTTCTATGAGATTTTTAGGTCTAGCTTGTTAGGATCTAACTACTTATTGTAATCCTGTCGAATCCACGTTTTATTAGGTTGATTCATAATTTTCTGCAATTTTCGGGTTTGCCGGTTGTCGTTTTGATTTCTCGGCACAGGAGTTGTTTCTCGACTTGGTTGTTTTTGTGTTTGGTAGAACTACTTAAGTACTTGTTACAGTTCCAAAGTTTTACTTCTCGCTCTTTTTCCCGCCGAGAACGGAGGTTTGCTTTACTCGCAATTTTTTGCGATTTTAAAACGTTATTTTGTTTTCATTCGTTTCTGGTCTAAAAATTATGTCATTCAAAAGGAAATTGCTAATGTATGTTAACAAAGGTTACCTTGTTTCAACGCAAATACATTTCGATTCAAAAGATTCGAAACAAGAAACTTGGATCTGACTGAAATAGTTCTTCTCTTTCAGCAGTCAGAGCTAGATTTGGAGTTATTGCAGGGAATCGTAGAATCAGATATGTATCAAACTACTTGTAGGTTGTTAATTACATTGAGGGTGACTGATATAACTGTAGTTCATGAATGGAGATTATTTATCGTAATGAGAAAATTCGTCGTTATATACCACACGTTTTGAAACAACATGAGATGACACATCACAAAGACCTTAGTTGGTTCTTAGTACCTTTGCACCCAACACATGTATCGTCAGGCTATTTATTTATTGGAAGTAAGTAGTAGAGTTGTTACTCTTACGATGTGAGAAAAGTACAATGTGTAGACTGAGATTTGCGAGCTCTGGATGCTCTCAAACCTGAAAAAGTGGTTTTTTGAATCGGGGACTCAGTACTCTGGGTGAAGTGGTGGGAACTCCTGAACGAGGACAGGGAAGTAACATCAGATGTTCACGTTTCCTATTTGGATAAATTTGAAATCATGTGATCCCAGGACGGGGAGATATAACAAACCGACGTTTTCAGTATGACAACGCTTGTTCAAGTGTTGCAAAAGTAACCCACAACAAACTGATGTCATCTGGCTGGGTAATTCTTTTTATTCAACGTACTTATCCAACCTTCTCCTCTCTGATTATTAACTTTTTGCTTGACTCCAAGCTCATTTTAACGGGAAAAAATCCGAATAGAAAGGAGATATAAAAAAGAAGCAAGTTTCCATTTCAAATGATTTCAAATGGGTGCTTTACGCGGAGAAAATTAGTAAATTGCCAAGATGTTCCCAGAAGACCATCAATGCCGATAAACAACACTTAGAATTTTAGAACTCTCTCTGGATTGAAAAAAATTGAATCAAAAATTTCTCAAGAAATTGCAGAAAATTATGAATCAACCTAATAGATGATTTCCGTGACTTCAAAGTTTCAATTTTTAATACTGAGATCTCAGAGAAACCCAAATAACTTTTTTCACAAAACTGTTCTGCAAAATTTGAATACAAACTCGAACAGCTTTACATCAATATATGATTTGACCCAGATATCCGAAATACGACCGGATTGTCTCATTTCTGCTAATTTCTTGACTTACTGTTGTTATTATTAAATAATTCAAGACAGTTAGTTTTACGTCATCATCTTTTCTTGAGAGACATAGTTCCCTCATTTCTCCTCTTTTCGGTCGCTACCGGCACCAAAAATCTACCGGAAATTTGAAAGCCAACAAAGTTAGAGATTTTTGGGAAGTTTTGAAAAAAACTAGTATGTTTGTAAAATGGGATAGTTTTTACTGTGAGAAAACTTGTTACTAGATTTTCATCTTGATTTTTCGAATGAGTACATATATAATCTTTTTCAATATAAAAAGAAATTGGTTAGGGATTTTCAGAAAGTCTTAAAATCTTAATATCGTGAAAAAAATGGAGCAAATGTTACTTAAGGTGAAAAATATTATCTTTTTTGGAATTTTCCAAATTATCAGAACATTCAGATAACTAACCAACCAGAGTTTCTAAGAATTTTCTGAAATCTCATAATCTGAAAAAAAGGTTTCTGGTCTAAATTTTGAAAAATCATATAGCACAATTATACTTTTCTAAATAATCCTAATTTGCTTAGTTTCGAAAACTGGGTTTTATGCCACTCTGAGTAATTATCTCTAATTAACAATGTGTTTCGGAATCCGAAAATATCAGATTTTATACAAAAATGCTCCAAGAACATAGTCATTACTATACTTTTTCAAAAACTCAGGCCCCAGGATTTAATAAGAATTAAAGAAATTTCATTAAAGTTCATACCATATTACTAATAAAATTAATTAAACTTGACTAGATCCTCTCCAATTATTTTCCCCTCTCTCCCCATCCCCATCTCCTCTCACCACTAAGTGTCATATAATCGTCGAAAACTTGTTGGAGTAGACGGCGACGAAAAATTATGAGCCAAGGGAGAGAGAGATAGAATCGAAAAATGTGTGTTTTAAAACGCATAATGTGCCGGGCTGGCAAGTCTTTGTGCTCTTTAGTAGATCCCTGATGCAGAAATAAAAAAATTCTGAAAAATAACATTTTTTTGGTCAAAAATTGATACATATCTTCTCCAATATCATATTTCTGTTATTTCTTGCTCCTATTTCTTTTTTTCTTGAATATTTATTTTTTGCTATATTTTTATAATTTTCAGCTTTTCCCCTTTATATATACATATGTCCTCATCAGTGTCAGTATCAGAATTCAGAATGATAGAGGACGATGATGAGAAGGATGGCGTCTCGTGGATGGATTCGGATAGTTCGCGTCTTCGAGAGAAGCAGTTTCTGTTGTCTTGCGAGCGGGGAGATATTGGGAGTGTCAGGAAGTTGTTGGCTGGGATTTCGACGGAGAATTTTAATATTAATTGTTTGGATCCTTTGGGAAGGTGAGTGTAGGGAGGTTATGATTAAAAATTAAATGAGTGAGAACATTCCAAAAATTATAATATTACCAAAAAACTGGCTTGTAAGTCACAGTAGGGTAGAGTCCAGAAAAACCAGACACTCTGCGTCTCTCACTCTCAGTTTTGATTTTCTGAAACCTAGACATTATTATACTTTTCTAAAAGCCCTTGAAGTGCTGATTTTGAAAATATAATTTTCAAAAAATTAGCATCAAAACTAACAAAGTTAGAGTAGTTTCAGTGAGAAACTAGAGTTCAGAATAACCAGACACTCTGCGTCTCTACCCGAAAACTCTAATTGCAGCGAAATATAGCATAATATACTTTTCTGAAAGCTCTTAACACACCAAGTTCAAATTTTACATTAGATTTGAAAATAACCAGTCTGGAAACCTAAATGTCCACTTAAAAGCCTTCACCTAAACTGAAAAGTACTGAATTATATTTAGGTTCTGAAACTTTGAAATTTTAGGCTAAGATGTTTGAAAACAGGGCAAAGTCGTTTAAGTTTTAAGGTTTTTAAAAACATTTCAAATGTTGAATTTATCCGATAATTTTGGTTTAGAAAAAAATTAATAATGATATTGAATTTTACCTTTAACAGCATGCAGGGGAACTGAAGATAGGTTAGAAAAGTTTTTTGTCATAACATATATGTGTTTTGCTCTAATTCGTTGTATTCAGTGTCAAAACATGATAATTTTGAGCTAAAAATCGGGAAAATCGAATAGAAATTGATAAGGTTGTAAATGTTCGAAAATTTTGAAAATTTTTTGTTTCAATTTTTTTGAATTTGTTCCTCTGGTCTTTTTGCATTATCATTTCCGTATTCAGCATGTTCTCCGCTTTCAGAAAAGTACAATCATACCCATATTACGTTTTTAACATCCATTGCCCCTCATAGTACTTTTCTGAAAGCTCCCGACCTCCTGAGTTCATCAACTAAAATTGTATGTGTTTTTGCTCAAATTGGTTTACTAAATGTCTGAATCTTCAAAAAAAAAATTGCACAATTTTTTTGCAAAAATTCTCGTTTCTTTCCTCCAAACACGAACAAGGCCATTACACATTTTATCGCATTCCTTTTCTCGCCTTTCCCATTTATTTTTCTTTTCCAGAAACGCTCTCCTCATCGCCATCGAAAACGAGAACATTGAGATGATCGAGTTACTGCTGGACCACAATATTGAGGTTTCGTTTTCCCCCCGTATTTATATTTTTTATTTCATTTTCTTTTTTGAAAAATATCATATTTACTATACTCACGAAGCCCGAATAAGCAGAGAGGGAAGCCTTTTTCGAATTAAAAAAATTATTTTGACGCATACGCAGCCCGCAGCCGTTAGTAGTCATAAAAATTTAATTTCCGATCCCCCCGTTCGCTGAGCTCATCGGAATTTTCGATTTACGTATTGATAGTATTGATTTCCAGACAGGTGACGCAATATTATACGCGATTGGTGAGGAGAACGTGGAAGCCGTCGAGATTATTGTGGAGCATTTGGAGAAAATGGACAAATTCGATGCAGAGGTGAGTTGGGGCAATGAAAAAGTTAGGGGAGGTTTTTTACATTTAAATAATTGGAAAATTTGAGTTATTTAAGGTAGGTATCACTGGAAAATGTTGGAATTGGGAAAGTAAGGGATTTTCGAAATTTTTTGAAAATCTATAACTTGGTTGATTTCGTAGTTATCAAGACGATATTTAGCTTTGGAAATGTAAACTTTTGAGTTCTACCATATAAACATTCTCAGACATGATATAGTTCTATTTTGATGGCAAAACTTTTTTCAGAAGTTTTTCATGAAAACTATGGGTTAATTTTATGAGTTCTGCTCAGATTCATATCAATCTCAAAAGTTCAGACCCAAAAAATCACGAGCTTTCAGAAAAGTAAAAGTTTTTGAATTTTTCGATTTCCAACCAACACCATGCTCTTTTAAACTTTACTAAACATAGTTAGTTTAGGAAATTTGTCGAAAAGTTAGTTTTTAAAGTAGTCGCATAAAACTTAGGTACAATTTAGCTTTTTTCAGTTGAAAATGACCCTTACTGATTGCCACACAAAGTTAATTATGTACAAATCCTACAGAACAAAGGTAGACCTTTATTTTTGTAGTTGCCAACTTTTTTGTACGGACACTCTCTAGCACGTTACATATCAACAAAGTAATTACTTCCACAGCTTGTCCTGTGCAAAATTATGCAAATCGTCTTAAAATGACTATAAGGGGGTGTCCGTACAAAAAGTTGTTAACTACAAAAATGAAGGTTTATATTTTATCTGTATGCTTCATACATAACATACATTGTGGAACATGTCTGGGATACCATAAGCGTCATTTTCAACTTGAAAGTCCCAACTGTACTGTACATATGTAAATCATTAAATTTCCAGCGGCAAGGAGTAGAAATCACAGAGCACTCCGCCTTCACCCCCGACATCACACCCATCGTTCTAGCTGCTCATAAAGACAACTACGAATGCATCAAACTATTCCTCGACAAAAAGGGTACAGTACCCCATCCCCACGACGTCAGATGCAGTTGTCCCGAGTGTTACGTGGCAAGAGAAGAGGATTCATTGAGGTTGTCCAGGTCTCGGATAAATGCCTATAGGGCTTTGACGAGCCCATCTTTGATCTGTTTGTCTGCCAGGGACCCTATTCTGTATGCATTCGAGTTGAGTTGGGAGTTGAAGAGGTTGTCGTTTATAGAGAATGAATTCAGGACGGATTACGAGGTAAGACTGGGCTAAAGTATTGAAAAAAACAGTTTTCATTCCAGGAACTCTCCCAAAAATGCCAGAAATTCTGTGTACACATGCTCGACCAAGTCCGTGGCTCCAAAGAACTCGAAGTCGTCCTGAATCACACCACCAACGCGTGGCACGATGTAACCTCTGCGAACGGGGGGAATCCGGAGAAGTTGGCAAGGCTGAAATTGGCTATTCAGTTGTCGCAGAAGAGGGTGAGTTGGGGATTTAGAATTTGGAAAAAAAGCGGATCTTTTGAGCTAAAAATGATGAAAATCGGATGAAAACTATAAAAGCTACCGTAAATTCGCCAATTTTGGCTAGAGCTTCATGAAATTTGTTTTGTTTGAATCAGCGCATCAAGAGCTCTCGAAAATCCATAACTGTACCAATTTCCAACGTTTCTTATTAATATTTACATTAAAATAATCCAAATTTTCCAATTTTCAGTTCGTCGCCCATCCCAATTGCCAACAACTCCTCCTCGACATATGGTATGAGGGTGTGGAGTCAGTAAGGTGCACGAACTTTATCTACAAGGTAAAAGGAGTAATACAGTAATACCCCCAACATATTCCATATTCCAGCTAATCTTCTATTTCCTTGGAATGATGAGTTTCCCGCTATTCTCACTGGTCTACTTGCTGGCACCACATTCGTCAATGGGACAGTTCGCTAAGAAGCCGTTTATCAAGTTTTTGTCGCATTCTGGAAGCTATATTTTCTTTTTGAGTAGGTTTGAGTAGGTCAATATGTAACAATTGTTGGTTGAGATCGGTTAAAATCGGTTGAGATAGATTAAGTTCAATTAGGATCGGCTAAGATGAGGAATCCTCGAAGTGTCCTACTCTAAAATGTGGCTCCGGACACTTTCAAGTTCGTAGATTCCGAATCTGAAATAAAATTCTAGTAAAACTTTCTGTGAGCCGAGTTCTGCCTAGTCAAACTTTTCCTATGGTTTAGCTCTACCTCGGTCAGTGTAGTAATTTGGTCTGTGTAAGCTAGTCGGTGTAGTTTGTCACTGTAATCGGTTGGTCAGTGTGATGGATCCTGGGCCAGCGTGATGGATCCTGGGCCAGCGACTTATACAACTACACTATGATATTTATTTGTAAAAGAGAGTACAGTAAATCCGGGTAAAGGAGATGGGATGGGAAAAACTTAACCATAAGAATTGTTTGATGAGTCATAACTCGGCTCACAGAAGGGTTAAGCAAAATTTTATTACAGATTCAAAATCTACGGATTCGACAGTGTCAGGGGCCGAATTCTAGAGTAGGAAATTTCAAGGACTCTCCTTGTTAGCCGATCCTAACCTATCTTAACCGATCTTAACCAATCTCAGCCGATCTCAACCGATCTTAGCCAATCTGAACCCAATAATTATTTGGTCTTTAACCACTACAAACTACAAAATAATTCCAGTCCTCCTAATCATGGCTAGCCAACGTATGAACGTCATCGACAACCTCCTTCGTACAGACGACGTGGATCGAAAAGAGACACGTGGACCACCGCCGACAGTTATAGAATGCGCAATAGTTTTATGGGTACTAGGTACAGCGACTTGCTCTTTTTTTCGTATACATAATTTTTGTTGAAATTGCAGGACTAATATGGGTTGAAATTAAACAATTATGGGAGTGCGGACTTTACAATTATTGCCGCAATTTGTGGAATATTCTGGATTTCATCACGAATTCGTTGTATTTGTGTACGACGGCGTTGAGAGTGGTTTCTTATGTGCAGGTAAGGTTTTTTTGTATTCGAAGTTCATAATGTATTTCGCTTTGATTTAGAATCGTTTTGAGCTAAAAACCAGGTAGAAATGTGAAATGTTGAGAAAGATAGAGAGTTTCCAAGATTTTCATAAAATTAAAACAATTGAGAGGCGGAAAACCAGCAATAACGTTCTCTGCTTTCATGTTATCTTTAAAAAAACTTAGATTTTTGAACTCAGTGTGATAAGACCATTCAGATGAATATAATCATGACCTGGTTTTAGAAAAACTGAAAATTTTGGGTCTCACCACGAAAACCGGACCTGCGCTTTAACAAGGGAAGTCCTCGAAGTGTCCTGATACTTTTGAGTCCGTAGATTCCGAATCTCAAATTGAATTTCGGGAAATCCTTCTGTGAACCGCGTTTTGAGCCGTCAAAGGTTTCCAATGGTGAAGTTGTTCAGCGTGACTCGGTCACTATGGTGATTTGGTCACTATGGTGATAACGGTCAAAGTAGTTTGACACTGTAATCGGATAACTTTTTCCACGTTTGACGGGTCATAACTTGTCTCACAGAAGGATTCAGCAGAATTTTGTTCCAGATTCGGAATCTACGTACTTTAAAATGTTAGGGGCCAAATTTTTGTGTACTTTGTACAGAGACATTTCGAGGAAGACCTTTCCAATGAGTAATTTTCGGGTCCCGCCACGGAAATCGCAATTTCAAAAAAACCCGCCAAGATTATATTTTCTGGAAGCTCTCAGCCATCCCAATTCAAATATCTCGCTTCTCTTAACCACAAACACTCATTCCAGGTAGAAAAAGAAGCCCTCCAACCAAACTCCGTGCACATCGCCCGCCACCTGCCACGTAGAGATTGGGACGCGTGGGATCCAACACTACTAAGCGAGTGTTTTTTTGCCACGGCAAACATTTTCTCATCACTGAAACTGGTCCATATTTTTACAGTTAGTCCCCATCTTGGACCGCTCAAGATTTCTTTAGGTTGGTGGTCTCAGAGAACTTTAAAAAAAAGAAAACAATTTTCAACTTTCAGGAAGAATGGTGATCGATATTGTCAAATTTTTCATGGTCTACGCATTGGTACTATTCGCGTTCGCATGTGGTCTCAACCAGTTGTTATGGTAAGACAAATAATCTGATTTTTTCCGAAAACCCATGCAAATTTAGGTACTACGCCTCTATGCGGCAAAATGAATGCAATTTGTATGAACAATATAAGAATGAGAAGTCGTTGAGCTACAAATATGAGCATTTGAAGGAATCGTGTGATGATAAGTATAAGTCGTGTTCGAGGTGAGGAATTTGGGAAAATTATCTGAAAACAATTCACGGAAGTCCTCGAGAGACTCACAAATTTGGCTCCTGACACTTTCCAGTCCGTAGATTTCGAATCTGAACTTAAATTCTGCTTAATCATTCTGTGAGGCCAGATATAACCCGCCCATCTCTTTTTATGGTAAAGGTTCTGATTTGAGAATAAGGACCGAACCAATATTTGAAGGACCTGTAAAGAAAACAACTTTTTGTACGAGAGATTTCTATCCCAAATTTACTAGAACTCCCTAAATTTTATAATTTTCCTCTTCCAGCATCTACCACACCGCGGAAACTCTATTCTGGGCGCTCTTCGGCCTGGTAGACCTTACCCATTTCCGTCTGAAAGAGGACCACTTCCTATCCGAGTGGACTGGCAAAACGATATTCGGAAGTTACTGTTGTTGTTCTATAATTGTTCTATTAAACATGTTGATTGCTATGATGAGCAACTCATATCAATACATCTCTGATCAGGCGGATATCGAGTGGAAGTTCGCAAGGAGTCGATTGTTTTTGGGTGAGTTTAACTGGTCATGGAGTCGTGGCGCGTGACCTATACCATTGGAAAACTGAGAAAACGCTGATTCCAATAAATAATTATGTTTTGTCTTCGACTGTCGGTATTCGAAAAAAAGTCAAAGTTCAGCGAAAATTATATATTTAAAAAAGTTTTCTGCTATTTTCAAAAATGACTCTACTTTTCCCAATTTTGACCCCGTTGTTCTCGAATACCAGGTCGAGGGCAAAAACTGAATATATATTTGGAATCAGTGTGTACTCAGCTTTCTAACAATATAAGTCACGTCCCGTTGTGAGACCTAAAAATCTAATTTTGGAATTTTCAGAATACTTTGATGATACCGCTACACTACCACCTCCTTTTAATATAGTACCGTCACCAAAGTCTATATATTATTGTAAGTTTAATTTTTTTAAATAAACTGACCAAAAATTAATCAAATTCAGGTCTTAACTACCTTACCAAGAAGTTATGCAACTGCACAAAACTTCAGCAGCCAGGGAAGCAAAAAAGTATGAGGGTAGGTCCATTCCTCGTAAATCTTCACCCCGAAAAATCTATTCATTTTCAGAACCAAAAAATCCTGAGATCTGTGAACGACCGGGAGAACAACTATCGGGTATGTTACTCAGAAATTGAAAATAATCGAAACATTTCAGAAAACTGTGCGAAAACTTGCCACAGCGGAACACAATTTCATAGTAATTTTTGTGAATTTTGTGAACGTCGTATTTTTTTCAATCTGAATGAGGAATGATTTGCTGTGGGGTCTTGGAGTTTAGCATTCTCAGAGTTTTAAATTCAGAGGTTTTTTTTTAGTTTTTTCGTACTTTCTTAGCTACAGTAACCTTTAATCAAGCTCATTTTAGTCGAAAAACCTATTAAACAACCATCTAGACCAGTTTTTAATTCTGATTTCAAAATTTAGATTGTAATTCAGATGAAACCATTGTTTGAACCTGTAAATTGAAATTTTTTACAATTTTTAATGCTGCACCTGTATTCAGAGAATGCCTAATTTACTCCATGGTTGAATTTATAGCCAGAGCTAAATTCAGTTACCAAAATATCGAAATTTTGCTAGAAAACCACTCTATAATTAGTTTTTAAACCAAGTTTTGAATTTTTCATCGATTTTTATCCCTGTCACCTATTTTCTATACATTTTGGACAGTTTTTGACGTTGAATCCGTATTGAAAATCCTGCGAGTACTCTTTTGTCACATTTTCACTGAAATCGGCTCAAAAAATCAAAGTTTTCCTTGAAAGCCACTCTATAACAAGATTCTGACACAAAATTCAAATTTCTCATCCGTTTTTATTCCTGCAACCAATTTCTTGTCCTTTTCGTCTGAGTTTGTCACCCGGATCAGAAATTTAGGCAGTTTCTGACGTTGAACCTGCTTTCATGGTTACACTTTCACTAAATGCAAGATCTAAAGCCAGAAAATATCAAAATTTTTCTTTGAAAACCACATTGTCTTTAGTTTTTGACACAAAATTCGAATTTCTCATCAACTTTTATCTTTACACACTTTTCCCACCCCAAAAACTTCCTTTTTCCAGTTTGTCACCCGGAACCTCGTCCAACGCTACATTGCCCAAATGCAACGAATGAAACAACAGAGCGAAGGTGTCTCAGAGGACGATGTTAACGAGATCAAGCAGGTCAGTCTGTCCTAATTAAGTAATTAAGTAATTAAATCATTTACAGGACATCAGTGCATTTCGCTACGAACTTCTGGGAATTCTCAGGAATGCTGGCTATCAGACAGGTCATACCGATATAAATCAGAAGACGTCTTGTAAGATTTTCCTTCGGAAAACTTTTCTGAAATTTCTGACGTTTTCAGCGCGAAACAAGAAAAAGACGGCTATGGCAGAGAGGCGGCTGAAAAATTCAGCACTGCTACATCAAGAATTCCCGGTACCGCAAATGTTTCAATCCGGGCAACGGAATATGAGTATATCGTCTATTCATTCGAATGGCAGGTTGTAAGTTTTTGTGGGATTACTGTAGTCTTCGTGGTGGGACCCATTTCACATCTGGTTTCCAGAAAACCCTCGTTCCTTCCCAGCACCTCTAAACTCAGCTGGAACAATCTGAAAGTTAAAGCGTCCCGCCTATCCAAATCCAAATCAATCGATACGACACATCTCGACGTGACCCGGTTACAAGCTTTAAGGTAATCTTAGGAATTTGAATTTCCTGAATTTTAAACTCAAAGTTCCTCAATTTCAGCAAAAAGTCTCCACTTCAAAAACAAGCACATACCAGTTTTGACACCTCCAGTTTGAATGATGATACTGATGAGTTGTTGTGATAAATTATAGATACATTTTTGAATTTGAATAAATCAAGAACTTTTTTGTAGTACCATTTTCAATTTTGTGCTCTACGCCGCTATATCCTCTTGCTAATCACTCTCTAACAGCGATTTTCTTAACTCTCGGACTCTGGAAACTATGTAAACCACATAAATGGAAAGCTGACAGCATGCCGTGCAGGAATATGTAAGCAGAAGTTTTTTTCATGGCTCGGTGGAGCGAAATAAAAAGATCAGAATATTCAAAATGTTGAGGAAGGAGAGTTTTGAGTTTGGAATAGAACTGTAATAGTTCTTAGATATCTATAGGAGATCCCCCGCCACTAAAGAGACGAATCTCGACACCGGACTTACAGGAAAAGAGGATAAAGATGAGGAAAGAGAGTTTTGAGTTTGAATAAGAACTGTAATAGTTCTTAGATATCTATAGGAGATTCCCCGCCGCTAAAGAGACGAATCTCGACACCGGACTTACAGGAAAAGAGGTTGAAGATAAGGAAAAGAGAGAGTTTTGAATTTGAATAAGAACTGTAATAGTTCTTAGATATCTATAGGAGATCCCCCGCCGCTAAAGAGACGAATCTCGACACCGGACTTACAGGAAAAGAGGATAAAGAAAAGGAGAAAGAGAGTTTTAAATTTGAATAAGAACTGTAATAGTTCTTAGATATCTATAGGAGATTCCCCGCCGCTAAAGAGACGAATCTCGACACCGGACTTACAGGAAAAGAGGGTAAGAAGGAAGGGTCAAGATAAAGAAGGGGTCTCAAATGAGGAATGAGAGATAAATTAGAACGACCTCCATGGAGGCCGAGATGAGGAATGAATGACTCAATAGTGGTCTTCTAGCTGTTATAAGTAGGGGGCGGGGCATAATGTTTGGGTAAGATTTCCCAAGAAGATATGGAGGCAGGTGTTGTTATGTGTAGAATTCGAATGACCTAACACTAAACCGAGACAGATGTGTGAATTAGTTGACATGTTTACAATTGGCTATGACATCTGTTGTCTGCCCGATCTACTGGGAGTCAATAACAAGAATTAGGGAAAAATGAACCTTTCAAGGGGCTAAGACGGTAATTGAAACCCCGACGCATGGTATGAGGGGGAGTTTGATAAGAACTGACCTGTGTTCATGGGACTTCCTTATTCCTAGCCACCTCGCTCCATTGTGACGTCAATCCCTCTGGTGTCGTCCATCTGGTTGTTTGCTGTGTTGCTGGCAAGGTGTAGATGGTCTTAGCTGAAAACGTGTCAATTTAAAACGCAGAATAAATTTCGAATAGAAAATGAAGGAGGATATTATTATTCTAGGTCAGGGGAGAATGATGGAAAACTGGTCTACTAACAGTTAAGTGCGGGGCCTAATGACCGGGTCATGTCGGATGTCCCAAGAAGATATGGTGTATGTGAAGACGAGACAAAAGACCGACAAAGACAATGTGTGAATTAGTGGACATGCCGACATTGGCAGATGACATGTGCTGTTTGTTTAATCTACCAAGAATCAATGACATGGGGGAAAGGGGTATCCGAGAAGAAAATATAGGGAAAAAGGGTTTGATTGATTGAAAGACGGTAATTATTCAAAACAAAGAAACTTTATATAGCTCCTCCCAATTTTCAGATATGCGTCTTCAAACATTGCTTTTTCAATATAATTTTCGACTCTCTACCCACCATCAATTCAAACATTTTTTAACTCACCTAATTCACACATTGTCTCTGTCGGCCTCTTGGCCCTTTTTCAAATACCCCATATCTTCTTGGGAAATCTGACCCAGACAATATGCCCCGCCCCCTACTTATAACAGCTAGAAGGCCAGTATTGAGTCATTCATCCCTCATCTCGGCCTCCAAGGAGGTTGTTCTAATTTATCTCTCATTTACTTCGGGACACCTTCTTTTTCTTATTTGAGACCCCTTCTTTATCTAGACCCTTCCTTCTTACCCTCTTTTCCTGTAAGTCCGGTGTCGAGATTCGTCTCTTTAGCGGCGAGGAATCTCCTATAGATATATAAGAACTATTACAGTTCTTATTCAAATTCAAAACTCTCTTTCCTCATCTTTACCCTCTTTTCCTATAAGTCCGGTGTCGAGATTCGTCTCTTTAACGGCGGGGATCTCCTATAGATATATGAGAACTATTACAGTTCTTATTCAAACTCAAAACTCTCTCTCTCCTTTTCTTTACCCTCTTTTCCTATAAGTCCGGTGTCGAGATTCGTCTCTTTAACGGCGGGGGATCTCCTATAGATATATAAGAACTATTACAGTTCTTATTCAAACTCAAAACTCTCTCTCCCTTTTCTTTATCCTTTTTTCCTGTAAGTCCGGTGTCGAGATTCGTCTCTTTAACGGCGGGGATCTCCTATAGATATATGAGAACTATTACAGTTCTTATTCAAACTCAAAACTCTCTCTCTCCTTTTCTTTATCCTCTTTTCCTGTAAGTCCGGTGTCGAGATTCGTCTCTTTAACGGCGGGGGATCTCCTATAGATATATGAGAACTATTACAGTTCTTATTCAAACTCAAAACTCTCTCTCTCCTTTTCTTTATCCTCTTTTCCTGTAAGTCCGGTGTCGAGATTCGTCTCTTTAACGGCGGGGATCTCCTATAGATATATAAGAACTATTACAGTTCTTATTCAAATTCAAGACTCTCTTTCCTCATCTTTATCCTTTTTTCCTGTAAGTCCGGTGTCGAGATTCGTCTCTTTAACGGCGGGGATCTCCTATAGATATATAAGAACTATTACAGTTCTTATTCAAATTCAAGACTCTCTTTCCTCATCTTTATCCTTTTTTCCTGTAAGTCCGGTGTCGAGATTCGTCTCTTTAACGGCGGGGGATCTCCTATAGATATATGAGAACTATTACAGTTCTTATTCAAATTCAAAACTCTCTTTCCTCATCTTTACCCTCTTTTCCTATAAGTCCGGTGTCGAGATTCGTCTCTTTAACGGCGGGGGATCTCCTATAGATATATGAGAACTATTACAGTTCTTATTCAAACTCAAAACTCTCTCTCTCCTTTTCTTTATCCTCTTTTCCTGTAAGTCCGGTGTCGAGATTCGTCTCTTTAACGGCGGGGGATCTCCTATAGATATATAAGAACTATTACAGTTCTTATTCAAATTCAAGACTCTCTTTCCTCATCTTTATCCTTTTTTCCTGTAAGTCCGGTGTCGAGATTCGTCTCTTTAACGGCGGGGGATCTCCTATAGATATATAAGAACTATTACAGTTCTTATTCAAATTCAAAACTCTCTTTCCTCATCTTTACCCTCTTTTCCTATAAGTCCGGTGTCGAGATTCGTCTCTTTAGCGGCGAGGAATCTCCTACAGATATCTAAGAACTATTACAGTTCTTATTCAAATTCAAAACTCTCTTTCCTCATCTTTACCCTCTTTTCCTATAAGTCCGGTGTCGAGATTCGTCTCTTTAGCGGCGAGGAATCTCCTACAGATATCTAAGAACTATTACAGTTCTTATTCAAACTCAAAACTCTCTTTCCTCATCTTTACCCTCTTTTCCTGTAAGTCCGGTGTCGAGATTCGTCTCTTTAACGGCGGGGGATCTCCTATAGATATATAAGAACTATTACAGTTCTTATTCAAACTCAAAACTCTCTCTCTCTTTTCTTTATCCTTTTTTCCTGTAAGTCCGGTGTCGAGATTCGTCTCTTTAACGGCGGGGGATCTCCTATAGATATATGAGAACTATTACAGTTCTTATTCAAACTCAAAACTCTCTCTCTCCTTTTCTTTATCCTCTTTTCCTGTAAGTCCGGTGTCGAGATTCGTCTCTTTAACGGCGGGGGATCTCCTATAGATATATAAGAACTATTACAGTTCTTATTCAAATTCAAAACTCTCTTTCCTCATCTTTACCCTCTTTTCCTATAAGTCCGGTGTCGAGATTCGTCTCTTTAGCGGCGAGGAATCTCCTACAGATATCTAAGAACTATTACAGTTCTTATTCAAATTCAAAACTCTCTTTCCTCATCTTTACCCTCTTTTCCTATAAGTCCGGTGTCGAGATTCGTCTCTTTAGCGGCGAGGAATCTCCTACAGATATCTAAGAACTATTACAGTTCTTATTCAAACTCAAAACTCTCTCTCTCCTTTTCTTTATCCTCTTTTCCTGTAAGTCCGGTGTCGAGATTCGTCTCTTTAACGGCGGGGGATCTCCTATAGATATATAAGAACTATTACAGTTCTTATTCAAATTCAAAACTCTCTTTCCTCATCTTTACCCTCTTTTCCTATAAGTCCGGTGTCGAGATTCGTCTCTTTAGCGGCGAGGAATCTCCTACAGATATATAAGAACTATTACAGTTCTTATTCAAATTCAAGACTCTCTTTCCTCATCTTTATCCTTTTTTCCTGTAAGTCCGGTGTCGAGATTCGTCTCTTTAACGGCGGGGGATCTCCTATAGATATATAAGAACTATTACAGTTCTTATTCAAATTCAAAACTCTCTTTCCTCATCTTTACCCTCTTTTCCTATAAGTCCGGTGTCGAGATTCGTCTCTTTAGCGGCGAGGAATCTCCTACAGATATCTAAGAACTATTACAGTTCTTATTCAAATTCAAGACTCTCTTTCCTCATCTTTATCCTTTTTTCCTGTAAGTCCGGTGTCGAGATTCGTCTCTTTAGCGGCGGGGGATCTCCTATAGATATATAAGAACTATTACAGTTCTTATTCAAATTCAAAACTCTCTTTCCTCATCTTTACCCTCTTTTCCTGTAAGTCCGGTGTCGAGATTCGTCTCTTTAGCGGCGAGGAATCTCCTATAGATATATAAGAACTATTACAGTTCTTATTCAAATTCAAAACTCTCTTTCCTCATCTTTACCCTCTTTTCCTATAAGTCCGGTGTCGAGATTCGTCTCTTTAGCGGCGAGGAATCTCCTACAGATATCTAAGAACTATTACAGTTCTTATTCAAATTCAAGACTCTCTTTCCTCATCTTTATCCTCTTTTCCTGTAAGTCCGGTGTCGAGATTCGTCTCTTTAGCGGCGAGGAATCTCCTATAGATATATAAGAACTATTACAGTTCTTATTCAAATTCAAAACTCTCTTTCCTCATCTTTACCCTCTTTTCCTATAAGTCCGGTGTCGAGATTCGTCTCTTTAGCGGCGGGGGATCTCCTATAGATATATAAGAACTATTACAGTTCTTATTCAAATTCAAAACTCTCTTTCCTCATCTTTACCCTCTTTTCCTGTAAGTCCGGTGTCGAGATTCGTCTCTTTAACGGCGGGGGATCTCCTATAGATATATAAGAACTATTACAGTTCTTATTCAAATTCAAAACTCTCTTTCCTCATCTTTACCCTCTTTTCCTATAAGTCCGGTGTCGAGATTCGTCTCTTTAGCGGCGAGGAATCTCCTATAGATATATAAGAACTATTACAGTTCTTATTCAAATTCAAGACTCTCTTTCCTCATCTTTATCCTTTTTTCCTGTAAGTCCGGTGTCGAGATTCGTCTCTTTAGCGGCGAGGAATCTCCTATAGATATATAAGAACTATTACAGTTCTTATTCAAATTCAAAACTCTCTTTCCTCATCTTTACCCTCTTTTCCTATAAGTCCGGTGTCGAGATTCGTCTCTTTAGCGGCGAGGAATCTCCTACAGATATTTAAGAACTATTACAGTTCTTATTCAAATTCAAGACTCTCTTTCCTCATCTTTATCCTTTTTTCCTGTAAGTCCGGTGTCGAGATTCGTCTCTTTAGCGGCGGGGGATCTCCTATAGATATATAAGAACTATTACAGTTCTTATTCAAATTCAAGACTCTCTTTCCTCATCTTTATCCTTTTTTCCTGTAAGTCCGGTGTCGAGATTCGTCTCTTTAGCGGCGAGGAATCTCCTATAGATATATAAGAACTATTACAGTTCTTATTCAAATTCAAAACTCTCTTTCCTCATCTTTATCCTTTTTTCCTGTAAGTCCGGTGTCGAGATTCGTCTCTTTAGCGGCGAGGAATCTCCTATAGATATATAAGAACTATTACAGTTCTTATTCAAACTCAAAACTCTCTCTCTCCTTTTCTTTATCCTCTTTTCCTGTAAGTCCGGTGTCGAGATTCGTCTCTTTAGCGGCGAGGAATCTCCTATAGATATATAAGAACTATTACAGTTCTTATTCAAATTCAAAACTCTCTTTCCTCATCTTTACCCTCTTTTCCTATAAGTCCGGTGTCGAGATTCGTCTCTTTAGCGGCGAGGAATCTCCTATAGATATATAAGAACTATTACAGTTCTTATTCAAATTCAAAACTCTCTTTCCTCATCTTTACCCTCTTTTCCTATAAGTCCGGTGTCGAGATTCGTCTCTTTAGCGGCGAGGAATCTCCTACAGATATTTAAGAACTATTACAGTTCTTATTCAAATTCAAGACTCTCTTTCCTCATCTTTATCCTTTTTTCCTGTAAGTCCGGTGTCGAGATTCGTCTCTTTAGCGGCGAGGAATCTCCTATAGATATATAAGAACTATTACAGTTCTTATTCAAATTCAAGACTCTCTTTCCTCATCTTTATCCTTTTTTCCTGTAAGTCCGGTGTCGAGATTCGTCTCTTTAGCGGCGAGGAATCTCCTATAGATATATAAGAACTATTACAGTTCTTATTCAAATTCAAAACTCTCTTTCCTCATCTTTACCCTCTTTTCCTATAAGTCCGGTGTCGAGATTCGTCTCTTTAGCGGCGAGGAATCTCCTACAGATATTTAAGAACTATTACAGTTCTTATTCAAATTCAAGACTCTCTTTCCTCATCTTTATCCTTTTTTCCTGTAAGTCCGGTGTCGAGATTCGTCTCTTTAGCGGCGAGGAATCTCCTATAGATATATAAGAACTATTACAGTTCTTATTCAAATTCAAAACTCTCTTTCCTCATCTTTATCCTTTTTTCCTGTAAGTCCGGTGTCGAGATTCGTCTCTTTAGCGGCGAGGAATCTCCTATAGATATATAAGAACTATTACAGTTCTTATTCAAATTCAAAACTCTCTTTCCTCATCTTTATCCTTTTTTCCTGTAAGTCCGGTGTCGAGATTCGTCTCTTTAGCGGCGAGGAATCTCCTATAGATATATAAGAACTATTACAGTTCTTATTCAAACTCAAAACTCTCTCTCTCCTTTTCTTTATCCTCTTTTCCTGTAAGTCCGGTGTCGAGATTCGTCTCTTTAGCGGCGAGGAATCTCCTATAGATATATAAGAACTATTACAGTTCTTATTCAAATTCAAGACTCTCTTTCCTCATCTTTATCCTTTTTTCCTGTAAGTCCGGTGTCGAGATTCGTCTCTTTAGCGGCGAGGAATCTCCTATAGATATATAAGAACTATTACAGTTCTTATTCAAATTCAAAACTCTCTTTCCTCATCTTTATCCTTTTTTCCTGTAAGTCCGGTGTCGAGATTCGTCTCTTTAGCGGCGAGGAATCTCCTATAGATATATAAGAACTATTACAGTTCTTATTCAAACTCAAAACTCTCTCTCTCTTTTCTTTATCCTCTTTTCCTGTAAGTCCGGTGTCGAGATTCGTCTCTTTAGCGGCGAGGAATCTCCTATAGATATATAAGAACTATTACAGTTCTTATTCAAACTCAAAACTCTCTCTCTCCTTTTCTTTATCCTCTTTTCCTGTAAGTCCGGTGTCGAGATTCGTCTCTTTAGCGGCGAGGAATCTCCTATAGATATATAAGAACTATTACAGTTCTTATTCAAATTCAAAACTCTCTTTCCTCATCTTTACCCTCTTTTCCTATAAGTCCGGTGTCGAGATTCGTCTCTTTAGCGGCGAGGAATCTCCTACAGATATTTAAGAACTATTACAGTTCTTATTCAAATTCAAGACTCTCTTTCCTCATCTTTATCCTTTTTTCCTGTAAGTCCGGTGTCGAGATTCGTCTCTTTAGCGGCGGGGGATCTCCTATAGATATATAAGAACTATTACAGTTCTTATTCAAATTCAAGACTCTCTTTCCTCATCTTTATCCTTTTTCCTGTAAGTCCGGTGTCGAGATTCGTCTCTTTAGCGGCGGGGGATCTCCTATAGATATATAAGAACTATTACAGTTCTTATTCAAATTCAAAACTCTCTTTCCTCATCTTTACCCTCTTTTCCTATAAGTCCGGTGTCGAGATTCGTCTCTTTAACGGCGGGGGATCTCCTATAGATATATAAGAACTATTACAGTTCTTATTCAAATTCAAAACTCTCTTTCCTCATCTTTATCCTTTTTTCCTGTAAGTCCGGTGTCGAGATTCGTCTCTTTAGCGGCGAGGAATCTCCTATAGATATATAAGAACTATTACAGTTCTTATTCAAACTCAAAACTCTCTCTCTCCTTTTCTTTATCCTCTTTTCCTGTAAGTCCGGTGTCGAGATTCGTCTCTTTAGCGGCGAGGAATCTCCTATAGATATATAAGAACTATTACAGTTCTTATTGAAACTCAAAACTCTCTCTCTCCTTTTCTTTATCCTCTTTTCCTGTAAGTCCGGTGTCGAGATTCGTCTCTTTAGCGGCGAGGAATCTCCTATAGATATATAAGAACTATTACAGTTCTTATTCAAACTCAAAACTCTCTCTCTCCTTTTCTTTATCCTCTTTTCCTGTAAGTCCGGTGTCGAGATTCGTCTCTTTAGCGGCGAGGAATCTCCTATAGATATATAAGAACTATTACAGTTCTTATTCAAACTCAAAACTCTCTCTCTCCTTTTCTTTATCCTCTTTTCCTGTAAGTCCGGTGTCGAGATTCGTCTCTTTAGCGGCGAGGAATCTCCTATAGATATATAAGAACTATTACAGTTCTTATTCAAATTCAAAACTCTCTTTCCTCATCTTTACCCTCTTTTCCTATAAGTCCGGTGTCGAGATTCGTCTCTTTAGCGGCGAGGAATCTCCTACAGATATTTAAGAACTATTACAGTTCTTATTCAAATTCAAGACTCTCTTTCCTCATCTTTATCCTTTTTCCTGTAAGTCCGGTGTCGAGATTCGTCTCTTTAGCGGCGAGGAATCTCCTATAGATATATAAGAACTATTACAGTTCTTATTCAAACTCAAAACTCTCTCTCTCCTTTTCTTTATCCTCTTTTCCTGTAAGTCCGGTGTCGAGATTCGTCTCTTTAGCGGCGAGGAATCTCCTATAGATATATAAGAACTATTACAGTTCTTATTCAAACTCAAAACTCTCTCTCTTCTTTCTTTATCCTCTTTTCCTGTAAGTCCGGTGTCGAGATTCGTCTCTTTAGCGGCGAGGAATCTCCTATAGATATATAAGAACTATTACAGTTCTTATTCAAACTCAAAACTCTCTCTCCTCATCTTTATCCTCTTTTCCTGTAAGTCCGGTGTCGAGATTCGTCTCTTTAGCGGCGAGGAATCTCCTATAGATATATAAGAACTATTACAGTTCTTATTCAAACTCAAAACTCTCTCTCTCCTTTTCTTTATCCTCTTTTCCTGTAAGTCCGGTGTCGAGATTCGTCTCTTTAGCGGCGAGGAATCTCCTATAGATATATAAGAACTATTACAGTTCTTATTCAAATTCAAAACTCTCTTTCCTCATCTTTACCCTCTTTTCCTATAAGTCCGGTGTCGAGATTCGTCTCTTTAGCGGCGAGGAATCTCCTACAGATATTTAAGAACTATTACAGTTCTTATTCAAATTCAAGACTCTCTTTCCTCATCTTTATCCTTTTTCCTGTAAGTCCGGTGTCGAGATTCGTCTCTTTAGCGGCGAGGAATCTCCTATAGATATATAAGAACTATTACAGTTCTTATTCAAACTCAAAACTCTCTCTCTCCTTTTCTTTATCCTCTTTTCCTGTAAGTCCGGTGTCGAGATTCGTCTCTTTAGCGGCGAGGAATCTCCTATAGATATATAAGAACTATTACAGTTCTTATTCAAACTCAAAACTCTCTCTCTCCTTTTCTTTATCCTCTTTTCCTATAAGTCCGGTGTCGAGATTCGTCTCTTTAGCGGCGAGGAATCTCCTATAGATATATAAGAACTATTACAGTTCTTATTCAAACTCAAAACTCTCTCTCTCCTTTTCTTTATCCTCTTTTCCTGTAAGTCCGGCGTTGAGACTTGTCTTTTGGGCGGCGAATTCCGGATGATCGTTATAATCGTTATAAATTTATATTATTTTCAAAATTTTTATAATACATCAACCAAAAAGAATTGCTTTCCTCCGAAAAAAATTTCCTATTTGGTGGGGATTTGGTGCTCGTTTTGTGTTATTTAACATCATTTCTCACGGACGTTCCAATGATATGAGTCCCTTCACTGACTTCATTTTAATCAAATCATTAATAATATTTCAAGTATTTCATCACAAGTATTATATCACTGCTGTTTTCTTTTTTCTCTTCAATTAATGCAAATAGATTTGTCCGTGCTTGTTGTCGTATTCAAACGGCGAAGACGGAGGGCATCTCGGAATCGCACGGTCCATAATGTGCCATACACTCTGCATATCTTTCTGATACCCTTCTTGGTATTTGACCAACGTGATCAAAATTTCGCCGAGCCATTTCATCCCAGCAGACAGCTTTGCAGAAGGGTCATTGTGCTGAAAATGTATTATGTGTATAATCGACTGTCTTTCAGAAAAGACTTACATAACTTTGCTTCGTATCGTTCAGTGCATCACTGTTATTGAACAGCTGTGCATGATTGTTCTTCCTCCTTCGTCTTTGACTTCTCCGGCTTCCCCGATTTTCCAGATTTCTTCACCTTCTCCGTCACCTCCTTCAGATTACTACTCTTCTTCACTTTTTCATCTGAATCGCTCTCCTCTTCTCCCTCTTCCTCTCTACTTCTTGCCGGTCTTGGTGGAGGTCTCGGAGGTTCATCAAGTAGCTTAGCCATACAAATGCCCAGGTAGAGTGTGATGAGTTGAGCCAAAAAGAATGAGATGTAGGAACCAATAACACCGTCTGAAATTGTATTTTCGTGACGAGTCCTAAAATTGAGACTCACACTTATATCTAGGCCATTTTTCCCTCACATGATTCATCAATATTCCAAAAAAATGCGAGGGCCAAATTATTTCTGTGATTTCTACGCATATGAAAAACATTGGACCGAGTACGTGAACTTGGCAAAATAATTTGAACCAGAATCTTTTAAGACAGCAATCAAAGACGAGAAAGGAGTAGCACACGAGTATAATCTGAAAAGATGTTGAATGTTCAAAAAAAACTTTTAAAAGTTTACTTATCGCCGCAAAAATATCATAAGAGAATTTTCCCAGACCATCTTTTCTGTTCTTGGAAGAGAGTTTCGAGCTAAAATGAAGAAAAGTGTATCTGTTTGTCCAGATTTCCCAATTACTGATCAATAAATGCAAGCAATAAGCCGATTGGAGATACAAGTAGTCTTAAAGCGCAGAATATTAGAAGGGGTGCTGAAAATTTTAATTTTCAGAGTTTGGGAGACACTCGACTACTATAAATACCTTTGCTTTGTACTTAAAGACTTGTTGGTTTAGATCCACGGATGCCATTTTGTTTTGTTAGGGAATGCTTGGAGAAATGAAATTTCTTCTAGCCTCCAGATGACATGTACGCTATGTAAGGTAATGTGCAGGGTCAGAAAGTTTTGAGTTTTTTTCGCGTTTTTGCTTTTTTTCTCCATAATGGGAAGTTTTGTAGTTGGTATCTTTTTTGTACGAGATTCCTAAAAACTGAGTTATGACCATACTTAAAACTCATGAATATGATTACCAGGGTGTTTTTATCAGGATGTTTTTTCTTGGTTCTAATTAGAATAATCGTAATTAAAATCATCGTAAACCTTTAGATTAGCGAATAGAACGTCGAGAATCGTTTTTTTTTTGGTTAATTTTTTATGAGTTTCTGGAACCTCAAAATTTCTCTGGGATACAGTTTTTAGGGTAATTAAAATCCACCAATAACAAACAGATCTTTATATGAAACGGAACATAAAACACTTAAAAACAAAAACCTTTTTTTTATTACTCCGTTTCCGGGGCCGAATTAGGAAAATTATTGTCACATGAAATTCCTTCTTCCATCTTATTATTAGCACGAACCTTCTGTGAACGTTTGCTACTTTTACTTGTTGACGCTTCCCGGGGACCTGAAAGAATTGTTTTATTAAATCTTAATGTAAATTCCTTACTGTCGTATTCCATTTTTCCTTCTTTGATATGGTTTCTGTAATAGAACCTTCTTCGATTTCTAGATCTATTCTTGTTAGTAGATGACGCTTGTGAGCATAATGAGAGTTGAGATGCTCTTACAACGCTATTTTTACGACACGACTGATATTTGGCGAGTGGAGTCGGATCTGGTGATGTTTGCTCTTGATCTGAAAGTTTAAGTTGTATTGCAGGAGCATATAATTTTTTAAACAACCATTTTCTTTGCTAGGTTGGTTACTCTTTTTCTTGTTTTGTCGAGGAAACCGTTTTCTTCTCTGGTCACTACCGTTTCCATCAGGAGTTTTTCTTGCGTTGTCATTCAAATCTGATGGTAAAACCGATACATCGATTGACTTTTGTGAAGGCACTCCTGTGTTCTTGATTCTTTGTTTCACGGGTTTCGCGTGCGAAAAAGCTGAAAAACAAGCATTTGAAAATTTTATGATATTAAGGAATTCGTCTCATAAATTTCAGACATGTCACAGGCCGGACCGGGCCAAAATTAAAATTTAAAAAAAAGAAAATTTCAATATTCTCTTCAAATTTGAGTACCCATTTTTAAATGCATACGACTGGGCCGGGCCGAGAAGTTTAGCCCTGACCGACCTTTTTTTGACAAGTCTCATAAATTTAAAGTGTCTCAATCAGGGTGCTCCAATACTTCAAAACTGATTAAAATTGGTTATTGAATAAAAAAATCGGTGAAAATATTTGCCGGGTTGAAAAAATATATCGGTTTTTCTCAGTGGGAAATAGGTAAAAATCGATTTTCTTCGATCGTATTTTGGAAAAAAAAATAATTTTGTTTGGTTTTAACCAGTTTTCGATAATTATAGAACATTCCTCACCATTGTTAGCAGGGGCGTTCGAACCACCGTTATCTTTGTTTTTCTTGTTTGACCCGTCTTGCTTTCCTTTTTTAGCACTTCCAGTTTCAAGTGGTTGCGAATTATTGTTCTCCATTTTGATATCATTCTTAAAGGAGGTTAGTAGGCCTGGAATCCATTTTTATTCAAAAAAGAAAATGTGATTACTCTTACTTCGTAACCTGATTTTCAACTTCTCGTCGTTTTCATTTTTCCACTCAGGATTATCATCTCGGAATAATTTCAAGAAAATTCCATACTGACTTTTAATTACATCTTCATTGAACTCAATAAATATCCCTTCTTGGTTTCCAACATCTTTATCCATTATCATTTTGGTTTGTTTTCCAAAAACGTACCATTGACGATTTCTTGTACTCAATTTTTTGGACTTCTTTTTATCTAATTTATGAAGAGTGATCAGTTTGACATCTTCATTAGATTCGTATTCATCACGTCTTGTTCCATCAGAGCACACCATTCTCCAGTATTTCACAACATTTGGATCAAGATCACTGCGAACGTGTAATTTGATTGACTCGCGGGAAAAGGTGATGAGAGTTTGTTTGCTGTTATCGATTTTATGTTTCATATGTCTCAGAAAGGGTGTTTTCGTCGCATTGAAAATTTCTGTTACAGAAGTTATAAATGTTTTATACTCATCCATTTGTATAACTCACTTCTACAGTCATTAACCAATCCTTGTTTATATTCTGGAGTCTCCTCAGGTTCCAAGTTCTTGTTGACGTCGTTTGTTGTCTCCTCAGGAGTCTCCTCAGTTTTCAAGTTTTTTTTGGTGTCGTTCTTTATCTCTACAGGTTCCTTCTTAGGTTCAGCAATGCCTTTATTGATGTTGTTCAGTATTCTTCTCTGTTCTTTTTTAAGAAAGAAAAAATCGTGCTGGTGTCTGTAAAGAGAATGCGCAGATCCGAATTGACTGTTGTTGTGGAACACTTTTATCTGAAAGTTATTTTATTTCATAATTCAGAGATTATTCAAAAAGTCTTACGTTGAAAAGTTTCCATGGTATATCATCAGAAGAAGGACTACTGTCGATTGGTGGTATTGGTGGATTTTCTGAACTCATAAAGTGAAAATTAAGAAAAAAAAGAAGATTATACTCACCTTTAATACTTTCCATCACTTCCAAGAGTGTAAAAGTGATTTTTCAACCTTATCATTCGTAAAAGTTTCACATTTATTGCCGGATGATTCGGTTCAATTTTGATTGAAGTGCAAACAATGAGTAGGTCTTATCATTCAATTTTATTAGTGCAAAAAATACAATATTGGCTGATTGCTATCAGAAAGTTTCGAATATTTCTTTAAAAAAGGTGGAAGGTTATTTGTTTGTCAATAAAATTTATGACAGTTTGTATACTCTCTTCGCCGTCTTGTTTGTGATGAATACTTCATATGTAGTTTGAAAGTTATGAATGACATTGTAATGTTTATTTTTGATAATAAGCGCCGCAAAAAATGTACAGGGTCAATACCTTGTTCGGAACAGCATATTTCTTTCTGTGTCCGTGTGAGCCTGCAACGAATGCGTCATTTCTCGGAGCCTCTTTTCTTCATCGCCTCACTGAAAACAATATAAAATTGAAGAATTATCATGAAACGCACTTGGAAGAACTTTCCATGGCCAAGAAACCAAAAAATATAACGTTTGACAAACAAATTTTGTTACACATTTCATAGATAATATTTCCAAATTTCCGAAATCCCCCTTTAAAGGCGCATAGCACAAAAGTTTTAACTAATACATACCTCTCCATGCTATTTTTTGAATAATATTCTCGCGTTTGTCAAAAAAGGTAAAAAGAAAAAAGAGACATGCGAGAAGCAGTGAGAGGGCTAATCGCCCCCCCATGTCTGAGGCATCTGAAAAATTCTGAAATAACGAAGTCGAGTTATTACAGATTTATTGGGATAATCAAGGACGATATAATTGATTTTATTAATTGGTATGTAAGATAATTGGTATGTGATAACATAATGAAGTAGAATACGTGAATATTCATATTAGCTCGACACAGTTTTTACAATTGCGCTCTATCGAAATGCTCGCACACAATTTCATTTTGGTTTCGGTAGAGAGCGGTTGTAAAAAGTGTGTCGTGCTAATAGCAAACAATTAAGGTTTAACAGTAAATTTAACATTCATTAAATGTTTCTCCAAATTGAAAGCAATCACCGCACTCCCCTCATGTCCTCTGTGAACTATAAAAGGACCGTTCAGTGATATCATCGGTTCGTAATCCCAAGCCTTTGAGGTGCAGGGGTAATTGCAAATGAAGTCTTGACCAACTGAGAACTGAATATCATGAAACACGTATCGCCGATAGTCGATTGCAAACATCACCGCTGGAAATTTGATGTTGAGTTCCGCCAGGTTTCTGTTGGACTCCAGACTCGCCCAACTCTTGAGCCAAGAGTTGAATCCTCGAAGACCCATGGCTGGACATAGTATTGTGATTTTATCTTTTTCCAACGTCTTCAATTTCTCGACAGTCATTGGGAACTCCTTTCCAAAATGTATTTCATCTATATCTTGAGTTGCATCGACAAGAGGTTTGAGGTCCGCAGTGAGATCCGCGTCTGGTGTCACATCCAACATGATGGTTTTAAGAGGTAGGAATTGTGTAAAAAGTTGTATCAAAAGATCATAGGATGTACCGATGAAACCAATGATTTTGTAGTTTTCAAACAATTTCTTGATTTCGTTGATTCCAAAGATAGACTCCGCGGACGTCAGGCGAAGTCTCACGTTTTTACTGTGAAAGAATTCCGAGAAGTGCTCCAGCCAATGAAACATATTTGTGTAGTCCGGCTTCACAAGTGCCACTCTTGGATTCTCATTGATAGCGGTTTCGACTATGGGGGGCTCCAACAATAGGCTCTCAGGATTTGGAGAGCTCCAGAAGAACTTGATAGGAGCCAAATCGTCTAGCATGGTGGTGAGGGTTAGGCTGTCATGGCCAATGCAGACGTCGAGCGACGAAATGACTTTCCATTTTCTTCTTGCGTTGTTCCTGGTGGCAGGTGAGATCAAGGAGTATGGGAGTCTGGAAAAGAGAAAATTGAGATTTTGAAATAAAGCATAGGCTTGTAAAGTGATTTTCAACAGTACCAATAAACCCGAGTGTCTATCATGGGGTCATTAATTATCCCACAGCTCTAGATTAGCTTTGTAAGTTAATTAAACCCGAATCTTCATTTTTGTAGTTGACCACTTTTTTGTACGGGCGGTTGGTTCAATGGCACTCCAATTAGTCAAATTCAAATCCCTCAAGAACGCGTCTAAGGCGCGCCAGTCTTTGTGTCACTGTGCCCAAAAACCACCAAAAACGGAGCGCGTATCAATTTTGGACAAAAAAACTGTTTGAGAAGTAAATTTGCGTCAAAAGGGCGCCAGATGCTGAGATTTCTGAATTTTGACAAGGTTTTGACTGGAAATAGCGGATTTTTGTTTTTCAAGTTATGTGTCAGAAACGAGTCTTAGGCGCGCCAGCAGCGATTTTCTGCTGTGCATCTAGGAAAACGCGCCATTGATGCTCAAAATATACAAAAAAGATTGCCGACTGTGATTTTGACAATTCTGAACGCGTCAAAGGTTCGCCAGATCAGAATTTCAAATTTGCAAAGCGCGTCTAAGGCGCACCAGAGAGATTTCTAGATTGCTGAAGGTAGCCTGGCTGTCGTGCCTTTGTCGCAATTGCTTACAGTTCGCATTTATGTAAGTTTCTGTAGATTTACTGTGGAAGACTCTTAAGCTGGGGTGACTTGGACGCGTTTTTTTTCTAAAGTTGAAATTACTCGAAACACTTGCTTTCCTATGTACTTCTTACTTAAAACTTCGATTTTACATAAAAATATTCCAAAAAAAAAATTCCAAAAAAGTTTTTGCCACCGGCGGGACTCGAACCCCGGTCGTTTTACTACCGATGTCAACCTTGACTGAAACCTTCTCGCCGGATGGAAAAGTTCTCAGATCTTGCTCGAATTTTTTGTTTTTTCTGTCTATCTGTCTGTCTGTGTGTCCCGTAAAGCTCAAAACTCACAACTCAGAAGTGCTCATATTTTCGCAGAACTCAAAATCCGTTAGTGCTGGAACAGCTTTCACGCCTTCAGGGGTTTCAGACATTGCTCAGGAGAACAAGATGAGGTAGATCTTCTGAAAATAATGGGATTATAGGGTAAAGGGTAACAAATGGAGAGCACGGAGGTAAAAAAAAGGGGAAGCGGAGAAAAAAGGGCAAGTACGGAAATGGGGAAAGAAGAAATGTCTGCGTCTCTAATTTGTGCTCCTGGCGCTGTGATGGTGGTGGCAACGGAGCCGAGGCGTGATATATATGTTTATGAATTGATTTTCAGGGAGGACTCGACGGAGAAGAGGGCACTCTCACTCCCACGCACTCACACCGAAGGGAGGGGGGGGGCTCCATGTCAAAACTAAAACAACATAAGATAATCCTAAAATGAAGGGCAACGAGACTAATCTCCGTCGAGCACCCCTGCGTCTCATACCTGACGAGGACAAGGGGCTCAGGGGCAGAAGGAAAAAAAGGAGGGGGGACTCAGAAAATCACCATAGAGACCAGGAGAGCGAGGGGGGAAATGAAAGAGAGAGGAGTAATATGAACCTGCAAAATAATAATAATAATAGGGAGGTAAAGGTATATCATTGGTTTTATTAACCAAATTAGAAAAATTAAAAAGGTAAAATCAGGTTATTAGAAATAAATAATTTATTGAATAATGTAAAATTAAGAAAAATGAGAATGGAAGAAAAAGAGGATAAGGATTTGAAAAAAAAAGGGAAAGTTGGAAGGTTCAAGGTGGTCTAAAAGGCTTACTCTAATTGCCGATATACTAGACACTCGATTTTTCTAAAATTAAATGAAAAATTTGATAAAATTTGAATATTTCTATCATAAAATTGTGATCTTTAAATTAAAGACTTTAATGATGAAAAACATGAAATATGATACAGATACTATTTTTCTACTTTATAACATTGTAATTGTCAATTAGACACTGAAGTATACTAAGGGATTGCTGGTATATGAGAGGGAGAACCTAACTCCCTTCAATCTCCATGTTATACGCGGAAAAATATACCAAAATATTGATTTTTCGAGATCTATGCCTACGACGTACTCCCGGCCGAATAGCTGATTGTCATTGTACTCTGGGCAAGGATAAAGTTTCAAAAATGCAAAAATATTTATAAACTTGTCTAGCAGAATTCGACTCAAGATCGGTAACTTCAAATCCGTCGAGCAATTCATCAAAGCCTTCAAATAAGTAGCTGAACAAAGTGCGACTGAAATACAGCTTAACCGATTTGCTGTGAAAAACTTCAGAGATGTGACAGACATAGTCCTTCCATGAGTAGTTCTCCTTATTCAGACGATGAACGATTTGATCTCCTTCGGAGGAGATCAGATTTAATGACATCAGTGGTTTCACAGGATAACTGAAGTCAGTGAACTCGAAGTTCAACTTTATTTCATTCATATCCGTAGCCACGGACTTCGTGGTGAGAGTGCTTATGTCGAGGTCGAGCACAATGTGATTTGTTTCTCGTCTCAAGTTTTTGGCAAACTTTTTTGTGGAGTTGGATATGAGTGAGTATTGGAGTCTGAAATAAAATTTGATTTTGGAGGGAAAATTTCCGGGAATTTTGAAGATTTCAAAAAAGTTGGTTTGCACTATGTAGAGTATGATTAGAACATTACAGGGCTGTGGAGTGAAGTATACAGTTTGGCCTTTTCAATTGAAAATGACCCTTATGGTATTACTTATTGTCCCACAAAGTGAATTATGTATCGACAAAATAATTTCTCCATCAAATCGTCACATTTTAGTGCAAATTAGTGTCTTGAAATGACCATAACTCTCTAGATAGTATCTGTACAAAAAAGTTGTCAACTACAAAATTAAAGATCTAGGTCTGGTCTACATTCTTAACCCAAATTAGGATCATGGTACAATCATGACACGCTTTTAAAATTAGTCGACACCGTATATGATTAGAATGCTGCTAAAATGGACAAAGTAGGAAGACCGTCCATGTAACTTTTTTGGGACCGCCCGTACAGAAAAACGGTCAACTACAAAAATGAAAATCTGGGTTTGATTAATATATCTAGCTAAAAAAAGGGCTTGTGACGCCACGTCAAGCACTCAAACTTTGACAATACAATGCATGCATGGTTACACAACTTCAGAGCAACAAATTTCGTCTTTATATCAAAATTTTAGTTTCCCAAATTTCCAGACTGCAATACTCCTTTTCCACCTTGGTTTTGCATGTTTTATACATATTTCACTTTGTGGAACATGTATGTGATACCGTAATACCCCTGGTCATTTTCAACTAAAAAGGCCAAATTGTACTGCGTGGTACTGTATATGGTTTGTACTACTTCTTCTAAGGATTAGTCATAGTAAACTTTGAAATTACTAAGATGGCAAAAAAGCTTAAAAAATGTCTCCAAATACTTTCAAAAATGTTTGAAAAAAAACTCACAACTGACTATTGGTCATCGCTCCAATAATGTATCTTTGCATAGTGAAGGTCGACAGGTGGAACGGGAAATCTTCATCGGCAACTGCTGGAGTAGGATCAGACATAATTCTGCTATGAGCTGAGAAGAAGTTCTGAAGAATCACGACTTGTATAAGGTGTAATTGAATTAAAAATGGACAGAGAATAACAACAAATAACAAATTATGAATGGAGAGAGAGACGGCTAGACAATGATTTTGTATGTCTGGGTAACAGCGACGGCGAAAAGAGGGTGACAACAAAATATAAAAGGAAATAGATATAGAATTGGCTACAAAATCTGAAATCGTTTAAAATCAAGTATTCAAACCCATTCGATAAGGGATTTTCAACTGTGACATAGAAAACAGGAATAATTATTTTAAATGCACACTTTATTTATAATAGATTACATAATGTTGGTTGGGAGGTATATAAAATGAAGTTAATTGATTTTCTGATAGTAAATTTTACGCTGATTCCGAAAATGTGGTTAGTTTTCGAAAAGGACACCTGGGAAATAAGGTATGCAGGTTTTTAGGAACTTTAGGGCTAAATTATGTGTTTATTCCGGTCTAGCGCAGATGTAAGAACTGTGACGAGTTAATAGAGGCAATTTAGTAAAATTATCAATTATAGTAGTAAAAAGGACTAAATTGAAGCATAAAAATTGAAAAAAAAACGCCTAGTTTCAAAAACGCGTCAAAGGTACGCCAGAATTTTCAGAAATTTAGAACAATCAAAGAATTGACAGAAAAAGCGCTCAAAAGACCGGAAAAAGTGACAACCAGTGAGGAAACAAAGTAAAAAGGGGGAAAAACGCGTCAAAGAAACGCCAGAAATATTAGAAATTGGGAACAATGAGGGAAATCAAGAAGTTGACAATAAATGCGCTCAAAAGTCCAGAAAAAAGTGACAAAAAGTGAGAAATTAGGGTGAAATTGGAAAACGCGTCAAAGGAACGCCAGACTCTTCAAAAGCCGGTGATTTGTGATAAAATATGCTATTTTTTCAAGAAATTAGTATGAAAAAAACTTATGAAAATTGGTAAGGGGATTTTGAATATAATAGAGATGGGAAAGTTTTGGTGATTAAGATGGAAAAAATCAACGATTTTGGAAAATTATAAGTTACCTCAGGATTCTAACATATTCGGAATCAGCGTAAAAATATAATTATTTGTGAGCATAAAATTTGATCCACCTGACATCCGACTCCTGCTCGAAAACCACCGTAGCCATCTTCCCATCCACTCTCGTCAATTCATAAGCTCCACTAATATACGCCCATGTAGACTCTGGCACGACCGCTCGAAATCTCTTCCCTTCTTTTGACAACACTCTCCTTGGAATTTTCGCAATAATTCTCTCCTCTCCATTCTGGGGAAATGTCTTCTTTTCATAACGAAGTGACAAAAACTCCAAGTTGACGTTGCTAGTCATTTTCATCCATTGTTTAATGAATCCCTGGGCTCCGACTTCCATAATTTTTGAGGAAAGGACTTCGATAAACTTGCTATCCAATTCTAGCAACTCCTCGGCTTTGAGTCCAATACGTTTTCCGAATTTTAGAAAGTCAAGGTCTTCTGGAATGAGTTTTAGGATATCTTGATCAAGATAGTTTATACGGATGTCCTTGGTTGGCTTAAACGTTTCAAGGAGCTCCACCAAGTCCTCTCGAGATGATTCATCTGCACCTACACCGATGATATTGAATCCATTGAACAATTCCTGGATGGACTGTACCGAAAATCTTGAGAATCCGTTTTCTTTAAAGAATAGTTTGACATTTTGACAGTGGAAAATATCTCTGAGATGACACAGCCATTGTTCCCAGGAACAGTAATCCGGCTCCTTCCACATCTCCGTGACCTGATACTCCTGATTGATGATTGCATGGGATTGGATGGAAATTGGATTCGGCAAAGGGATACGGTCATCGTCTACATTTTTCTTGTCTCTCCCTTTAAACATCACAAATCTCACTTCCATATCGGGGGCGTCTTCCGACTTGAGAATGACTTTTGTGTGGTCGATGTGGAATTCGAGGGAGGAGAGTTGATGATGAATGGACTCGACTTGGGTCTTGGTGCTGGGGGAGCGGAGGGAGTAGGCGATTCTGGAAGAAGGAGAATTATAGGAATAGATAGATTAATCTTGTTAAATTTCATTAGTAGCGGAGATATGAACACTAAAAAATCGAGCTTTACCGAAATTTTCAGAAATCACAGGGTCCATTTGCCCTTTTTCTCCAAAAAGATGATTTGCACTGGAAAAATGTCTTTTTCAAGCTAAAACGTATTCAAAATGTCATTGTTTGATACAAAATCATCAATATTCGTCATTTTTGGTTGGATCAGCCTTTTGCCCTAATTAAAGTTAGTTTCCATTTTGAAATCCTGGTTTTACGTACAATCTAGGCAAAATTCAACAATAAGTGATTGACTTTTAGCTCTAATTGATTCAAAAAACTGCAAAAATGGTTGTTTTTCCACTAAAAAGATTGTCAAAAAGTCGAAAATTGACAATTTGTTTCAAAAATGCGTCAAAGGTACGCCATACTCTTCAAAAAGTCGGTAATTTTTGATTTGAAAATGCTATTTTTCTAGGAATTGGTAAGAAAACATTCATGAATACTGGTATGGTTACAGAGCTAAAACGTGAAAATTCTGAATCTAGTCGATAAATTGTTCTCAATTGAAAATGGGAATATAAAAACGGAAATATATTGGGAGATATTAAGGTTTTAGTGAATCCGATGTAAGAAAATCGGCGGTTTTGAAAAATGATAAGTTCCCTTGAATTGATATTAAAAAAATTAAATAAATGTTTTTACATGATAAACCTAAAGATTTGAAATCTGATTCCAGAATTTCCATTTTTAAAACTTGAAAGAATGTTAAAACTCACAATTGACTAGTTGCCATTTCCTCAATCACATTTTTCCGTCCTTGATCGGACAAGAAAGATAGGTCATCGGGATCAAGATCAGCCATGATATACCTGAAAAATCAAATTTATTTTTTTATTTTTTCAAAAATAAAGTATTTTTAGAAAAAAACAACAACAACAAAACGTATCCAATTCATGTGAAAGAAAAAAAGATAACGAGAAGAGGAGAGAAAAGAGGGCAAGAGCCCCTCGGGGGGGGAGCAGCGGAGCACACTGATGGTTGCTCCTGGCAACGGACTTTTCTTAAGCTGTTCAGTGCGCGGAGGAGCTGAAGAAGGACAGAGGGACGGGCGGGATGACGAAAAAAGAGAAAGTGTAGAGAGGGGAGATTAGAGGGAAGAGTATTAGTGCATTTTTCTTCTTTTTTTTTTGAAATTTGAATTCGGATTTTAGATTTTAGATTTAGAAAGCAATCAGGGAGGAAACATGAAAACTGAACTAAGGAATGTTAGTTATGGGACGTGACCTATATCATTAGAAAGGTGAGAAAACGCTGATTCCAAATATATATTCAGTTTTTGCTCTCGAGGCCTGTTATTCGAGAAAAAAAACGTCAAAGTTCGGAAAAATAGAGAATTATTACATTTTTAACCCGCGAAAAGTGCAAAAAATTTCAAAAACTTTGACCATGTTTTCTCTCAAATACCAAGCCTCGAGGGTGAAAACTGAATATATATTTGAAATCAGAGTTTCTTGCGCTTTCCAATAGTATAGTTCATGTTCTATAACTCCACGGTCACCTGGCGGCCTTCCCTAGTAATGAAATTAGACGGAATGTCATTGTTTTGAAAGGAAAGGGTCTTTGTTCTCAAAATGTCCTGAATTGTTGTGTAATTAGTGAATTGTGGACTACCGGCCTAGTTTATTATATAATAATCCAATTGATTTCTTAATTTGGTAATGCACCATTCAAATAATGAAGGTTATTACTTTTTAGACCAGTACACAAGAGTGCGAGGTGTAAGACCCGCAACGAGAAGATTTGAACTTTTTTCGAGTCGCGTTGCGTCGCGGTTTATTCAAAAGATAGGACAGATACACAAGTCGTTTTTTGGCACTTTGTCAGTACTGTATTAATTTTTGTGTTAGTTCATAAAAACATAAAAACAATCGCATTTTGGTATGTTTAATTCTCTTTTTTAATCAGGGAAGGTCAGTCTGGAGTTCTGGGACATGACTTATATCATTGGAAAGTTGAAATTTCGCTGGTTTCAAAAATATACTCAATTTTTGTCCTCAAGGCCTGGTATTCAAAAAGAAACGCGGTAAAAGTTGGGAAAACAAATGGAAAATTACTACCTTTCTGACACGGGGAAATTTGTTTGTAATTTTTTTGTTGTTGCAATTTTCGCGTGTCAGAAAGATGAAAATTCTCTATTTTTTGAATTTAGTCTTCATTTTTTTTCAAATACCAGACCTCCTGTGGAAAAACTAAATACAGATTTGGAATCAGCATTTTCTCAGCTTCCCAATGATATAGATCACGTCACATAACTCCAAACTGACTCGGTGACCTTCCCCAGTAAAACTCAGTAATAAGAATTTTAATGATAACACATCACGTCTAAAATTAACTCAAAAATAATGCAAATACGCTTCACTGCACATTCTTACATTGTTAGGACATAACCATTTTCACTCCATTGCATTTTAAACCTAAATTTAGAAATGAAACCCTGATGTTTCAATTCTTATATCATTGTCGTCATGTCCAGTGGAGCGCAATGATAAATATGTAAGGATTTCAAACATTATTGTCAGTTTTTCAGCACAATCATGAGCTTCAAAGTGCCAGAACTGCCAGACCACATTTCCAACAACCTCTTCTACACATGCATGTCAGAACGGTGTCAGGAATATATATTTGGAGCGTTGAGAACTAATTCGCTGTGAGTTACTAGCTATGGAATATCATGGAATCAGATTAGAGTTATAGGACGAGACTTATATGATTGGAAAGCTGAGAAAACGCTGATTCTAAATATATAATCAGTTTTTGCTCAGGAGGTCTGGTATACGAGAAAAACAAGGTGAAATTCAGCAAAAACGGTAGATTAAAAGTTTTTTGCAACATTCAAATCTTGTATACCTTCTGATACCTTCTGGAAACATCATCAAATTTCATGATTTTTGGACATTCAGACATCCGGACACACCGACACACAGATAAACACAAAAATTGTGTTTGTGACGCAGCATTATGCTGTAACTCTAATGTTTTCAACGAATTGTGTTGGAACAAAATATTAAAATTTCTGCGTTTCTTGTTTCAAATCCCTCTAACTTTTTGAAAACACTTCCAAATCTTAAGGTATTATATAATTTCGAAGGCCTTGACTTGATTTTTCATATAAAAAACGTTTCGAAGTACTCGGAACATTAGGCCTCAAGCCTAGTTGGGAACTTTGACCTCGTTTTTCTCGAATACCAGGCATTGAGGGCAAAGTCTGAATATATATTTGGAATCAGCGTAGTTTAATCTTCCCAATAATATACGCCACGTCCCATAACTCTTTTTTTGTTAGAAATTCTTCACTTTTCAAAGAAATTTTTTTAGAATCCACTACTCCCTCATCAGCTCCACCACCAAACATCAAGCGGAGTCTATCCACCACACCGCCCGCTACATAGGCTTCCAGCTAACCCACAATGAGGTCACCATCTACTCAGATATCCCTGATATGACATGCATGAAGTTCACAATTCCTCCTCCTCCGATACCGACGAGATTTCGGAAGTTACGTGCTCCAACTTCCATCGCAACTTATTCATTCCGCCAAATGACTGTCTGGACTAAGCCGGAGTATAACTGGAAGGAGTGGATGACTCATCTCGCGGATGTTTTGCACTGCAGGAAGATCAAATTGGTGTTTGAGGAGGGCGCTGACAAGTATCAGGTTCTAGGATTGAAAAAGATTTTCGAAGAATTTGAAATCCTGAGTGTCAGAGTGGAAAGGAATGATATTGAGTTCACAGGACAGGTCTTAAAGATGCTCCATCCTACTGAAGAGCTTTTTGTGAATCCGACGAACGCGGAGGCTTCAAATTCTATAATTAGAATCCGGGGAAATCTAGAAGTTCTGGAGTTCGGCGACCAGTTCCCCTTAACAATATCCCAATTGGAAAAGTTGGATAGTCAGAATATCAAGATATGGCTACTGATGGTCACTGACTTGGATCTCAATACCTTCCTGAAGAAATGGATCTCCCTCAAAACCAATCTCAACTTGAAACAACTTATCACAAGATTCGGATTGGTGTCAATTAGTGAAGGATACCAGCAAAGGATACTCAATGGGATACCGTATTATTTGGTGAAGCAGAGTGAGGAGGACAAGGCGATATTGGTGGTTGGAAAGTATCAGATTCAGAGGAGAGATGGGCGGAGAGCGATTTTGACGTTTGATACCACTATTTTTCCGGTTAGGGTTAAGATGGTTATTGTTGATTGAGGTTACGATTATATTTACTCTAAGGGCGGATCGTTTAAAATCGGTTAAGATTGGTTAAAATAGTTCAAGATCGGTTAAAATCGGTAAAGATAGTTTAAGATCGGTTAGCATCGGTTAAGATCAGCTAAGATTGGCTAAGATTGGTTAATATCGTTCAATATTAGTAGAGATCGGCTGAGATAGTTCAAGATCGGTTAAAATCGGTTGAGATCCGTTAACCTATACCATTGAGAAGCTCATAAAACGCTGGTTTAAAAAAATGTATTCAGTTTTGATCCTTGAGGTCTGGTATTCAAGAAAAACTAGATCAAAGTTCGGAAAAGAAATGGATAATTGGTATTTTTTAACACCCCAAAACCGAAATGTAAAAATTTGTCATTTTTTCAGAATTTGACCTAGAGACACTCTACCTGACTCTATTTCCTGGTTTCCATCTTGTAGCTACCGTATCTCTTTAGGGTAAATAACTATCTAAAAGTAATCAACAGGTAAAATGTGAAAAATTTTAAGGGCTACGATTTTGTAGTTGAACACTTTTTAATAACACTATTTCTCGAGGAGATACAACACCTATTAGATTAGGTCCTTCAGGAGATACTGTGAGAGGGTGCAGACATGTTTCTCTTTGCCTCTTCTTAATATTTTTGGTGACTTTGGTCGTTTTACACGAATACCAGGCCTCGAGGGAAAAGCTGAATATATTTTTGGAATCCGCGATTTCTCAGATTCCCAATGATACAAGTATTTTTATAAACGATACAGGATCCAGGCTAGAGTTCTATTTTTGTAGTTGACACAACTGTTTTGTGCAGGAGCTCCTTTATAAGACGGCAAGAAAATCTCTCCCAAAATAATGACGCGTTTAATACCTATAACTCTCTATGGAGTGCTTGCACAAAAAATTGGTCAACTACAAAAATGAAGATCTGTTTGAGATTCATATACACCAGAATTGTTTCAATTATCGGATAAATAATGACACCGTAACCCACTGTCCAACTTATACGATATCATTCTGACTATTTCTTTGCTTTGTTTGATGATACATGGTAGTATTTAATGAAGATTGTCAAAAAATTACACTGATTATATAATTTTCAGTTGATATTGAGAAAAATTGTATTCAATTTCATAGAAATGTACCGTAAGAATAAGATTTAGTTATAAAAAAGCCCGTCCGATTTGAACTTTAGTCAGTTTTTCAAAATGCAGAGTAATTAGAGGGTGTCTTACTAACTACGGTATGCTATTTTTTATTAGTTTTTTTGTTGTATCCTGTTTATTTCAATATTAAAAACTTCCTTTTTTGTTATATCTCATATACACACCTCAAATGCCCTTCACCTCTATTTTTCATTTAACCTCCTCCCCCAAATCTCAATTTTATCACCTCAATAAATATAATTAAACCTATAAATTATATATTATTCCAGTTTTCTTCAGATTCAAATTCTAGGTAAAATTCTGTATCGAGAGGAGCAAACTAAAGGTAATCCAAGTGGAACCAAGCATAAGATAAAACAGAAGAAAGATATAAATCCATCAATTTTGACGTTTTTCAAATTCTGAAAACAGATTCAGAATTCTCACGTCTATAGCTTTCTAGTCATAAAAAATTTAAGATCTTCCGGTCATCTGGACACACAGACAGACACATCTAAAGATCTCCTAGGTAAAAAAATGGGCAGATCAAACTAGATCTCGTTTTTGAAATGTAATTTGGAATAAAACATGATTCTGAATAACAAAAAATTAAGAAAATCTCAAAAAACAAAGATTTTTTCCCAAAAAAAAATCCCAACTACCTAATGAAGACAAGAATCATCAAATTACTCTGCTTTCTCTCTCCCGGATCATCACACCCCTAATTAGTGTATGTGCGTGTGTGCAACAGGAGGGGGACCAGCTAAGCAATTCGAAGCCTGTGCTCAAGGCGGCGTGATAAAAGAGCATCAAATAACAGAAGGAGGGGGAGGAGGACATGCAACCATGAATTAGCGCGTGATAATTAGGAATGGAGAAGGGTGTTTGGCAAAAATATATAATAAGAATGAGGGGTTTGAGTGAAAAATGTGAAAAAATCGTTTTAGAGGGAAAAAAGGCGCCAAAATCATCCCAGCTCGCTTGTAAATCTACACCAGCTCATGTAAATGCAAACTAAAAAAAACTTAATTGGGAAAACAATTGTTGAGAGGCAGATTATCTTCTGAAAAGCTTACTTTTCTCTGAAAATCAAGTCTAAAAGTCTGAAAATAACAGAAAACACAACACAATTTTATTTTCCGAGTAATACAAAAATCTCATTTTTTTCATTCGTTAGACTTTTTCGTGCTCTTCTTGCCAGACTTCTTAGACTCCGGCTTTTTCGATTCCTCCTTTTTTGATACTCCCTTTTTTGATGGCTCCTTTCTCGACGGATCCTTCTTCGACTTTTCCTTCTTCGACGCATCTTTCTTCGACGGATCCTTTCTCGACGGATTCTTCTTTGACGACTCTTTCCTGGACGCTTCTTTTTTGGATGAACTCTTCTTTGGATCCTCTACTTCGTCCCCAGCATCTGTCTTATCCATGTCCCTCTTTTTCTGTTTCTTCGTCGCCACTTTTGTTTTTTGAAGCCTCTGTTGTTCAAGAAGATCCCGCGGCACATCGTTGTCGGCTCGAGTCTTTCTGGCCTCAGTTGGGTGCCATTCCTTGAATAAATCCCGTTTGGTGAGATTGAGCTCATACGCAGTTCCGTTGTTAGGACTAGCTTTCGATAATTTGATCGCGTCTGTTTTTGCCTCGTTAACACTTCTTTTCAGAAAGATCACACGATCTTTATAGACGTCCGAACGTTTCCTTTTTTTTCGTCGTTCGTAAGAGGAGCCTTGTGTTCGTAATCTCCCTGACCGATCTTCAGAAGGAACCATTCGAAGAAGTCGTAGCTTGGCATACATGTCAAATTCGCCTTTTCCATTAGATAAAAAGCGACGGAAGTAAGGACGAAAAACAACTGAAGTTCATTCTCAACGGCTCCGAAGCGTACATTTCGAACCGGTCCGATTACTGAAAAATAAGAAATTCAAAGAGGTTGAAAAACCGGTTGGTGTCGAAACGTCCCTATGGCTAAAAACATAAATAAAATAACTTACTATCCCAAAGATTGATCGAATCACGAGTTTCCAATAGGTGTAATCCATTTTTGATGGCCATGATTGTCCCAGCACGTCCGGCTCCGTGTTTACTCATCACACACACGTTCGACTGGAATATAAATTGAAAAACTTTTTAAAATATAAATCAAAAACCTTATAACTATCCGCGAATCTGATGATGTCTAGTGCACATTTCGGTTTTGATTTAATAATATATTTATTAACTATGGCACCCTTCTCAAACCAGCGTTTTGTCAAAAGCACATCGACTGCGTGTTTCTTTTTTGTATCCTTCTCTTCTATTTCAAGTTTGAAGAGTACATGATGTTTTTGGAACGTCATGTCTGGGACTTGATCAATTATTTCTCTGGTCGTCACTGTCAATTTTCCATGAGTCATCGTTCCATCCTTTGTCTGGGAGAAATATTCAGCACAGTCTTGATACTCTGAAATCACTAATCTTATTGAAAAAAAAAAAATGCAAATGCAGTCCTACCCTCATCTTTGTAATCTTTCAGTTTAAACTCGCATAGCATCAACACCACTCCAATGTTACCTTGCATCAGCATGGCTAACGTTTTCTCAACTGTCGATATTTTTCCAGGGAACTGCTCATCTGTTGGCGCCTGAGATGCCCACCAGTCATATTCTCCAAACTTCATACCATTTACATTGATGAAGTTATTAGTTTCCGGGAATCCTGTTAATGGGAATCTGTGGGTTCTCAGACAAACCCGATCTGGACGCCTGGAAATGAAAACTTTTTGAATAACGTTGATATTCAAGAAAAGACTACGACGCACATCAGGATTTGAAAGGTGCTGACATTAAAACAAAATTAACGACCCTTTCCAAACCCTAATGCGCGTTTAGCACAACAAAAAAAAACAAAAACTCACCACCGCTCATTCACATTCTCTTCCTTTAGCTCAGAGGTAGTGTTACTTGCGTTGATTGTATCATAATACCGGATATACGTCTTTGGAAACTCCGTTGGCAACTCGACATTCACCACCATACTATCTTCGAACGCTTTTTGCGTATCAAAAATGAATTTCATCCTTTTACCGATTTCTTCTGAAAAAAGAAACGAAAATTAGTCAATGGGAGTCATTTTTCACCATCGGTCCATTGAGTAGGTTGAAGTTCTTCATTGTGTAGATTTGGAACGGATGCAGCGATCGCCGTACGCATGTTTTCATCTGATGGAGCAGGAGCAGGTAGGTTGACTGCTGGAGCAGCAGCGAGGAGAGCATCTGCGGCAGGAGCAGCTTGAGCATTGGGGGCAGCTGGAGCATCGGGGGCAGCAAGAGCAGCTGGAGCAGGATCCACACCACTTTTACCTGAATAAAGAGAAGTCTCAAACTGGGCAAAATGTTCAACTTACTTTGTGTAGCTCCTTTTTCGGGGTGTTCCGGTCCTTCGGGGTGCTCCAGATCAACATCGTGTGGCTTCTCTTGTTTATTGCGTACTCGATAACAAATAACACCACCGATACAAGCAGCAGTGCAAAGCACTCCAACAAACACTCCTACACCAATGAGTACTTTTCTGAAATTATATTTGATAATCTTTAAGTTATATTTATGTTTCTTACTGTGTAGAGTTATCCGCAGTGGTTACTTCCAGAGCATTCATATCCGATGTTTCCGGGTGAGCACGATTCTGGACATCCGATGAGTCAGTTGACGTTGGAATGACAAATGGACGAGCTGGTGTGGGAACCGGTGCAGCCATTGCACTAGCATAGGACAAAAAGAAGTCGTCAATAGCCTTCAATGAGTCCACAGCTTCCATGAATCCATATTTGGCAAAGCCCAAGTCCAAGTCCTTCAGAATATCGAGTTGTGACGATTCTTGATCATATTTGCGGGAAAACGCGGCATTCAACTTCTCCATGGCATCCTTAGCAGCAATCACATCGAGTTTGACTCCTGGAATTTTGTTGGCTTCTTCTAGAACTATTCCAGTATCCTTGAATGTTCCTACTGCTCTTTTCTTCCGAATATTCTCAAATCCATCGATTTCCTTTACAAAGTCATCGATTCCAGCAAACATCTTCCTAAGATCAGCCAATTTCAATAGAGCCGATTGATTCTCCGGAGCCAACACCGACGATTCCTTGACAATCTCATCAAGTTTCTGCATTAGTAGGTCCAATTTGTCCTTCGACTCATATGCCATATTGATAGCAGCCAATCCTCGGACAGCAATACCAAGATTCTTTGAAACTTCTAGAGAATTCGGGAGCGACGTCTTCAGAGACAATGCTTCGCGTATCTTCACCTCCTTCATCTTTTCAGCAGACGTCTTGGCAGCCAACAAATCGGTTTTAGAACCCAAGATTGTACTGATGATTGGATTCGGTGCAGTTGGAATTTGGATTGTTCTTAGGTCTTGAATAAACTCGATAGTACTCTTCACTGGCTGCTTCTCTCCCATTTTGAGACCATCAAGGCACGTATAGATTTTCAAATAATCCGGAATGTTGATGATGTTGTGGTGATCTGTCACCGATTTCAGATTGATTGCTGCAGTCAACGCTGATGTATTTGTGATAACGCCTACAGTAGTCGTGAGATCCGCCAAAAGTTTGACCACATGCTCCTCGAACTGCAACAATGAAGCATCTTTTCCAATCTTCTCCATCACATTCCGAACAATCGTTTTGGAGTCCTGCTCCGACTTTCCAGAAGTGTTAAACATATTTTTGAAAGTAGTAAGGTCCTTGAACTGATTGATGTACCCAAAACTTGGCAGGCCACTCATTTTTTCGTTTAGCGCTTTTACTGCATCATTGAAACTGTTCAAGTCTTTGATGTCGTGGTCCGGATACATTTTCACTTCTTCGTCACATTCCTTCAGTTTGCTGATGCCGTTTGAAAACGCAGTTTGATCTCCAGACACCACCTCCGACAGTTTCAAACCAAGTGAACGGATCATTTCGAAATCTTGCTGACTTGCATCATCTTGGAGAGTGGACCAGGATTGTTCAACAGTTTTCAGCACGGTAATCAATCCATTAAGTTGGGCAAACGACTGTTTGAGATTTTCCGACACAACTGAACTCTCCGCAATTCTCTCCGCTACCCAATCGGAATCAATATCAACACTCAACTTCTCCAAATCTTGTGAACCATTTGGAAGACCAGATGTATACTCAATGGATTGCATTCGTGGATGGTTACGAGCTTCTACCAATTGTTGGATAGATTTCAATGCCTTTTGAGCACCAGAAGATCGTGATGATGCTTCGTGAAGTTTTTGAAGAGTAGATACTAGCGATTGAATCTTTTCATCCTCGTAGACAATTCGAGTTCTCAATTTACTACGAACTTCGTTTTCCAGAAAGAGCAAATCGACAAATTTTGAGGCCTCAATGATACCTTTAGATTCCACCAATGAATCGATTGTTTTGTTGAAACTATTAGCAGCACTCTCCACAGAATTCAGCTTCACAAGAACCGTTTGCACATGGGAAACTGCTTCTTGGACATTCTCATCTGTTATCTCGTTTGCGAGAAGTTTGACTGAAGAGTATTCATTGGCCAAAGTATTGACATTTTGCATGAAAAGTGTGAATCCAGTTTTCAGCTTCTCCAGATTCTTGACTTTCTCCAAAATTGCTTCATACTCCGTTTTCCCGGTCAAGTTCGCAAAGGATTCCAGAACTGTTGCATTTGATCTAACGTCCTCTAATAACACCAACCGATTCTCCAACTCGATAACATCAATATTAGAATTCAACGAATTTGGTAGCTTCGCTATCCCCTCGATTCCGTTATTGATAACATCTGAATCCAACTCCTCGATATCATTGATTGTTGTTGTTCCCATATGTAAAATTTCCGAGAGAGCAGTTTCATGAGGAATCGATCCATCAATCAAACCAATTTCCAGGGAGATTCCATTCGTAAGACGAGCCAGTTTCTGGTAGTTGTCAACGAGAGAAGGAAGTTTTCCTCCTGAAATAAAAAAGTAAGTTTCATCATGTCTAGGAGTAAGTAAGCGCGCTCTACAGACAGTCTCTTCATCGAGTTCTCAATAGAGCGTACTTGCTCATAAACCCTTATTACCTTTGGAAGCTCGTCGACGCCGGATGACCACTGGTCTTGGACTCGAAACGTTTATCATCATCTTGAAACGTGGATGCGTGTAATCCGGTGGAAAATCCGATGACGTGAATTTGGATAGCAGCAGAATCAGCATAAGTATCGACCAGATATTAGAAGGTCTCTGGAAACATCTGAGTTTTGGAAGACAGGGGGAGAAAGGAAAACTTACAAATCTTTTAGCCATTGTTCCTCGCTGAGTTTTTGCCAACAAAGACGACGACGGAAATAGTTAGTACTGATTTAAATTAAATTTTTGAAAAGGTAAGGAGGAGGGAATTTAGGGCAGTGGGTTAAGGGGTAAGTAAGGCAAAATAGCGTGTGAAAATTTGAAGAATTTTTCAAGAGAACAGTTCACGTGTATAACTATGGTTTTCTGAATCATTTTGACATTGTGTGACATACGCCCATTAATACCTAATTTTGAGCATCATTTTTGTAATTGGCAATTTTTTTGTAAGGATCTCCTATAAGGCGATTTTGACATTTTGCTTCAAATCAGTTCTCACGTTTCAGACGCGTCTTAACTATATTTGGTGTCGACTAATTTAAAACACGTGTTATGATTATACCTCAATTTTTGCCAGGTATGTTGACTAAACCCAGATCTTCTTTTCTGTACGGGCGGTCTCTAGAACTTTACAGCTTGCAGAAGGAATTTGAAATGTTTTAGCATTGATTTTTTTCAGAGAATCAGAATCTCACCTTCCAATATCTAGACGATTCTTATGGTGATTTTGCACTAGTTCTGTTCAATTCGAAGATCTTCACTAACTAATTTTTTTTCACAATTCCAGAAGAATGTTCCATTTCGCACCCTTTCTTATGTCAAAATAATTCCATCTTTGAGTTCACCCGAACGCATCAAGAATCTACAAACGCCATCGGAAGATCATAAGGGTCACACACTTGTATGCATGATCTTATCACCTCCTCCTGCAAATTTGTATTTTTTGATTTCCTTCATGGTCATTTAATGTCACATGAAATAATTTTTGTGTGACTTGCAAATGAGTTTTATGATGGATAGACTTTTGGAATTAAATGATCTGTTCCATTTCCCTGACCCCCTCCTCAACCGAAGATCTAAACACACTATTGTTACCTATCTCTCATTTTTCTCACCTCACATCTTGTTTCTTCACTTGCTACATCTTATATCTCTGCCTCCATCAATTGTTCTCCCTCTAATCTCTATCTCTTTCACCTTTTTGTACGTCATCCTCTCTTTTTCCTCATTTTTTCAAAACTTTCACTCTCATCGAGGAAACTAGGAGACTGAGGAAAATTCAGGTTGTCAAAGTGAAAAGTTCCAATACCTTGCTAATATTCACTCGATTAAGTAAGTAAGTCGACTAAGTAAGTAAGTAAGTAAGTAAGTAATTAGTCGGTTTTCGTGAGAAATGTATTTGATTATCTGTAACTTTAATGATAGTGTCCCTACAAAAAAATGGTCAACTACAAAAATGATGTACTATTTTTGCTCTGTAAAACCCATACAAAATGAATTTTGTCGAACAATCAGATGGCACCGAAATACACTATTTTTTGTCCCATAATTATCAAAAACAACCTTCGTTTTCTTCATCTTCTCATCTTCTTCTTCTTTTCTTTCTTAAACTTCACATTGTGACTTTTCCTTCCCCCCCTCCTGTCATATACGGCGGCCTCACATGGTATTCATATGATCCGCCTTTGGTGACTTCTTGTGATACAAATTGTGTATTTTCTAGTAATAAATCATTCAGTTCCACGTAGCCAGAAAAAAAGTTGGCATTTGTATTTCGAAATATTCCGTAGTATTAAAGCCAGCTGTTCTGTTAAATGACTGTAATGTCTGACATCTTACAGATCAGCAACAACAAATCTGCTCTCCAAAGCTTACACTCTCCTGAAAAATGGCAGAGGCCATCGCCAGCAATCAGGTATATCAATGTTCTTTACTAGCTTCAAGTTATAAATTTTCTATTTCAGGTATCAGAACTCGATCTCGAGCGTCTGAAAATCTCCGACACCACACCACAAACCAACACGGGAAAAGGTAACAATGCACCTGTGGAAGAGAAGACTGAAAAATCTGGAAGGTCATGGAAAGAATCCGAAGAGAAGGCTGGAGTCGAAAGCAACAATGCTCCAATTCCAAATATAGAAGAGGATACCACCGAAAGAGATCTGGGACCACATGTCATCGGGATCATCATGGATGAGTACAGGCCGATGACTGAAGAAGAGATACGGGAGGCGAAAAGGGAAGAGGAGAAGAGGAAAAAGGTATTGGATGCAAATAATATTGGAGGTGAGTGAGCATCATTTGAATTTACGAACATAAAAATTTCCCAACACTTGTTCCAGACCCCGAAGACATCGCCGGAGTTGAAGAATCCGCGGTTTACCCCACCATCGCAACGGAATTCCCAGGCATGAAATGCTGCCAAGTCCGTTGGCACTATGTAACCTCCAAGGAGAAGAAGATGATTTATATTCCATTGAAAGGCAAAGATTCTCAACTGGTGGAAATCAGGCACAGACTACTTAATGGTATAGAACTGGACGATGAAGCTCAATGTATTTATAAAGAGCACTTGGAGAACAAATTCAAGTTTGAGACCGCTCTAGACTCTAGAGATGGAAAAGTTAGATTAACTGAACAACGGTCTACGGATACGGAGGACGAATCGGATTCCCCAAAACATCTTGTACTAAACGGACTGTACAAAGTGAGCAGGAAAAACTCACGGATTCATGCAGTGTATTGGAAAGAAGAGCCGATGAAGCTGGTCAGGGGGACTTATTTCAAGTTGAATGGCCAACCGATAGAGGAGAAGTTGGCCAAAGATATTGAGCGTCATTTGGACAGGTTTTGGGATGAGAAGTGGAGAATGGAACAATCGGTGAACCATGTAGAGTCAGGTAGGATTATATAGCAGTTTAGATCCGACCATAAGTATAATTCCAGAAAAGCTTTCCGTCCCATCTCCCCTCCACACTCATGACAATCTTATCGAATGGACATTTCTCTTCGAACTAACAATCCAAAGCCCCAACCAGAACCCCACTAGCCTAGTCAGTTACCCCGAACTGGCTAACTGGACGGATGACTACCCCAAAATCGAGCACCTGGTGTTTGTAGTGCATGGAGTTGGGCATAATGGAAAACAGCACTCAGTGGTGGATACCGCCAAGTTGTAAGTTTTTTCCTTAAAATAGCGTCTAAATTGCAACTTTCAAGGCTCACCGAAGGTGTTGACAACGCTGTCAAAAAAAGTTCCGGCATACTATTCCTCCCAATTCACTGGAGATCACTTATCGAAACTGAGCCGCCTTGTCCGTGTAAAAATGATTTGGTAAAGGATTTTAACCCAGTTATCAAGCATTTACTGCCTGATGTGGATTTATACAATTGTCTATATCATGGACCAAAAATCCGACAGACTGTGATAGAGAGGATTAGGAATGTCTTCAAGAAATTTAAAGAGAACAACCCGGATTTCACTGGTACTGTATCATTATTCGGTCACTCTCTTGGATCAGTGATTTGCTATGATATCTTGACCATGAAATCCTTAAAGTCCGAGAGAAAATCCCTTGGCTTCAAAGTCGACAAGCTCTTCACGGTTGGCTCCCCGCTCAAGAAGTTCCTTAAGAAGCGTGGCGGACCCTCTAGACAAGAATTTCAACAAGCAATTTGCTTAATCCGCATCTACAACGTGTTCCACCCACATGACGTAGTGGCAAGGAGGCTAGAGCCATTTGCGAGTGAGATGTACCGAATGGCGGATCCCCTGGAAATCCTTACTCGCGATGAATTGGTTCCTCCTCCCAATCGGTCTTATATAGTACTGAAATCGGTGGCAAGTGCGGTGTGGAATCCGATGCGGTGGACGTGGATGAATTGTAGTGAAGCGTTGATGAGAAACAGGAGACGTTTGAGACAGGAATTGCCCTACAGGATTGATTATCAGTTGCAGGTAAGTGAAACTCTTTTTTTCTGGTGAGTGAGATACAAAGCTTATCCAGTAGAAGCCTTGTATCTCGGTATACCGTAAAAACTGTAATAGAAGCGCATGCGCCTCTGTTTTTCAATCTGTTCGTCCGATTATTTTTTCAACTTTTAAGAGAACAATTTTCAACCAAACTAACATTTTCTTGCACAAAATTACACGAAAACCCCCAAATTTGCAGAACGAAAAAATTGGGTTTTAGTTGTGTTTTTTCACGAAATTTGATAAAGAATGACTGAAAACCGGAAAAAATATTTGAAACGTATTAAGAGGGCGCCTCAAATAAAGGGATGCTTCTATTACAGTTTTTACGGTATTTTGATCTTTCCCCATGACATCAGTTTTCCATTAGTGTTATACTACATAAGCTTGCAAACAGGGCCGCAACGTGTGCCGGTACGGATGACGTTTTGTCAGTGTACATATGTCAGTGTACCAGCTAGAATTGCATTTCAGGTCATTTTTAGCATACTTGTCAACGGGCCGAAACGAGCCGACACGGGCCGGCTCGTACCGGGCTAGAATGGCTTTTTTGGCCATTTTCGCGTTTTTTGGCACTTTCTCCCGGCTCGCGGCACATTAACGAATAGTCATCCGGCCCGTAGTAGATCACGGACATAGAACTCATCGAGATCTACATTTTGGTATATTTTTCAGCTAATAATATTCATTTTGACGCGAGTTACGAGACGCGAGTTTCCGGCCCGTGTCGGCCCGTTTCGGCCCGTTGACAAGTATGATTTTTAGTATTTTTTGGCGTTCAAACCTGGACCGCTACACAATAACCATGCGCCATCCAACCCGTATAAGATTACAAACATAGAACTCACTGAGATCTACATTTTGCTATTTTTTAGCGCAAAACATTGAGATTTTCTAGAAACACGACCGGTGGGATGAACTTCAAACGCACTCCATCTACTCGTCACATGTTGGCCTAGCGTCCTTCATGGTGAGCACTCTGAGAAATCTTGCAAGTGGAGTTGTGCTGACACGAAAGAACTCAGCGGAATCGGAGAATGGGGAGGAGGTACTGTACTTTTAATTAAAAAATCTCACAATTGTTTTTCCAGAATGACTCTAACAACAATCATACCATTTACGTTTGGATGCTGAAAACTAATCCGCGGTGTCGTAAGAGAAAGAATACAATTCTGGCAATAAGGCAGAGACGACTGTTAATTTTAGCAGAAACGGTATAATAAAAAGTAACAGTATTCAATATGTCAAGTTATTTCAGCAAAACGTATGTCACAACAAAGACGTCGTCAGAGTTGGCATGGACCTTAATCTGTAAGCTTTCGGAGCTTCCCAATATTATTTATTTTATTTTCACTTTTCAGGAAACAAAAGAATCCAAGATGCCGAAACAACTTTTTGATAAAGTTAAAGTCAATCCAAAAGCAGTCTGTAGCACCACAAATTGAAGTTGGTGTAACCTAATATTCTTTTTTTTAAGCATTTTCCTTCTACGTGTAAATTGTGTAAATATTATTACTGGTTTTCTTAAGTTTTCTGGTTTTATGAATACTGTATATCCAAATAAAACGGTTTATTTTTAAAAAACATATGTAGTCTTCACAAATATACAGATTTCATTTAACTACTCTAAAAATATTGACACTATTAGACAGTCAGCGGTACAGTAGCTCGCTTTCCAAATAAACCAATATTAAAAAAACTGGAAAAACTGAAGGAATCCAGGTTGCTTCAGTGCTTTGCTGTAAATCACATGTTCACAAGGGTTGCGAAATGCGGAATAATTCTGGAATAGTGTAAAGAATAATTAGTTAGTAAAGACTTCAAAATTGAGCAGAACTAGTAGAAAGAAATTGCTCTTAAACTCACTTTTGGACTTTATTCAGTGGCATAGATGCAAGAAGCTTTTGATTCTCATAGTTCTGAAAACATAATTCAACGGAAAGCTTTTTATTTTGTTCCCTCACCTGTTATTTAGAGGAGGTATCAACCAAAAGCATAACCAGAAAATGAGCAGTGCACTGTCCCAGAACAACAATTGCCTTTGTTCCATCCACTCTTTTAATTTTAAAGGCACCCTTTATATTCCGCCGTGTAACATCATAATTTCGACTTATTTGAGTCCGTTCTTTTTTTGACATCTTGACTTTTACAATTCCTTCCATTATACGTCGTCGGTGGCCTCGACCAAAGGCAATTCCCATTAATAATAATGTCAACTGTTCAAGATTGACATGTATGGTTTTTGAAATCCAGCCTCTCAAAAATTGATTCATTTCGTTAGGAAGTAGTATCGACTTTTTGATGTCAATCTTCTTGGCATTCAGTTTGAGCAGTTGCGGGAGTCTAAATGTGTAGTAACCTCCAAAGCTTAACTTTTCGAGGAATTTTTCGTTGATAAGATAGTTAACATGGCTTGAAAACATACCATCATGAGAGAATTCGAAAATTAGCTCTTTTGTGGGGCTGATGACCTCGAGAAGTTGTTGAAGATCAGTTGAATAGAAAACATCGGCTACAGTAAGACTGACAACTTCAAATCCTTCGAATATTTGCTTGAAGCCACTCAGGATGTAAATATGAAAACTTCTTTCAAATTTCAATTTAATCTTCTTGCAGTGCAGAACTTCAGTCAGATGGAGAACCCAATCTCTCCAGGAGAATTCAGGTTTAGTGATCTCAAATTCTCCACTCTTATTCTCAAAAGTTACTTCAATAGAATCGGGAAATGGGATTCGTATATCTTCCCATTCATCTATTTCGGTATCTGGTAGGAGAAACCAAATATTCCTCATATCTTTGAAATCAGAGCAAACGCGTACTGAGACTCTTGTGATACAAAATTCCAGGTAGCTTGCTGTCCGGTGAACTCCCTTAGCCATGTTTTTGGTGGCGGTGCTGATCAGAGAGTGGATGATGCTGAAAAGGCTGTTTTTAGGAAACTAGAAATACAAAAATGTGTTCATATCACTTACAGCTGGTTTGTGCTCAAAGCATTTACAACAGTTTTTTGGCATAGATAATTCAGAGCGAAGAATGGGAAGTCTTCGGGGGTTTCGGAGTCCATGATTCTGAAAAACAGAAAAAAAGTATGTTTCAAGTTTCAAATAAGTAAGAAAATGCCATACCTCTGTGTCGTTTTTTTGCCAACGGGAGACAACGGGCGGCTCGATCGATAAGCTGAAGGCAGATGAGGAGATAAGAGGAGAGCCGCTGCAGGGAAGATGTTACCAGGACAACTAGAAAAAAGAAAAAAAGAATGAAAAGAGGACACGGAAAAAGTATCATGGCTTAACACACTGCTTAACATGGGAGGATTAGAAAAGGAAGGTGAGGGAGAAAGGACGGCAATCGAATAAAATGAGAGTATTGGATAAGGAAATCGGGATTTTTAAAAAGAAAATGAGGGGAACGGACTCTGACGGAAACAGATGAAAATGAACACTAATCCAGGAGGCAGAAGGCGAGACGCAGGTGAAATATGACGCCTTCTCACCTGGACTCGTTTATTCAGGGATTTTGAATATTTGAAACATTTTTTTTTCCACTTCTATTCTTCTTCTTTTTTTCAGAATAATGGAACCGGCGCCCTCCGAAACCCCCGATCACTTCCCATACTTTGCCCTGAATTATCTTTGCCAAAAAGGTGTCAAAGGTGCTTTGAGCACTAATCAACTGTTAGTGATTTTTCTATAAGTCCTTACTTACTACAAGACGAGCATGTTTTTCCTTTCAACCATATAAATAATACAATGAATAAAAACATGAATCATGTAACTGGTCAAGCAAAATATGTCAAGCTGGACATTCGGACAAACTTACACACAAAAAGACAAGCAACTCTCGACTCTTTTGTAAAAAAAACCCCCCAATTTAAACATTCTATCATACGAAACCATTTATTTATAATAGAAAATTATAATAGTTCCAGTTTTGGGGTGCCAACACGAGTAGAATGACGTGGAAGACACCATTATTATTTTGTTGATTTTTTGAAACGCTTGATATGATGACATGATGGAAATCTGAAAAAATTACCCAAAATTTCTCAGATTTTGAATTTCGAAGAAAAAGAACTCACTGAAATTTGAGAGTTTTTACTCTAATCTTATTGAACGTCCTTCGGAAATAATTCATTTTGTTTGAATTTTAATCTTGCACGTTTATGCCATCCTGAAAACGGGGGATTGAGAGATTAGGAATTGGAAAACACTTACTTTTATTTTGTTGCGTATTATTCGGCTACTATAAAATATTCCCTATTGATACTGATTCGATGTGGAAGAGGTATGACGGAAAAGTAGGGTAGTGGGGTACTGGGGCACTCGTGGAAATTGGAATTCTAGAAAACTCCTGGGAAATTCCACGTAATAAAATGTTTTGAATGTCAATGGAAATCTGGATGAACAGAGACAGAGACAGAGTTAGTACATCTTGTTTATTTGGGTCAGCTTCTATTAAAAGTGAAGGACCTGACACAAAATTAACGAAAAAATAGAAAAGGCATGAGATTTTTGAAGAATTACATGGAATTTTCTGCGGAATTTTCTAGAATTTCCATTTCCACGTGTCCCCCACTACCCCACTTTTCCTTTCTACCCCTCCCCTATAAATTCAGTACCGAAATTAAATATTTTATAGTAGCCGAATAATACGCAACAAAATAAAAGTAAGTGTTTTCCATTTGCTTATCTCTCAATCCCTTTGTTTTCAGGATGGCATATGCGTACAAGAATAGAATTCAAACAAAATGAATTATTTCCGAAGGACGTTCGATAAGATTAAGAGTAAAAACTCTCAAATTCCAGTGGGTTCTTTACCAATTCAAAATCTAAGAAATTGTAGGTAATTTTTTCAGATATCCATCATGTCATCATATCTAGCGTTTCAAAAAATCATCGAATTGTGCCGTTCACGTCATTCTAGTCGTGTTGGGACTCCAAGGCTGGAACTATTTTAATTTTTAATTATAAATAAATGGTTTCGTATGATAGAATGTTTACATTGGAGGCTTTCCTTCGTCCACATGGGTACAAGTTTGTCCGGATGTCCAGGTTGACTAGTTACATAATTCAGGATCGTTTTTGTACCAATTGTCCAATTTAAATAGAACAATTTAGCTGATCCTTATCAACAAGATGTACTAACTCTGTCTGTGTGTCTGTTCGTCCAGATTTCCATGAACGTTCAGAACATTGACGTGTAATTTCTCCAGAATTTTCTAGAATTTCCATTTCCATGAGTGTCCCGCTACCCCACTACCCCACGTTTCGCTCTTACCCCTCCCCCATCAAATCAGTACCGAAAAGGAATTACTTTATTGTAGCCGAATAATACGCAACAAAATAAAAGTAAGTGTTTTCCTCTCTTTATCTCTCAATCCTTCCGTTTTCAGGATGGCATCTGCAGTACTAAGATTTCAAGCAATATGAATTATTTCCGAAGGACGTTCGATAAGATTAAGAGTAAAAACTCTCAAATTTCAGTGAGTTTTTCTTTTTCTTTGGATTTCAAAATATAAAAAACTTTGAGTAATTTTTCAGATATCCATCATGTCATCATATCAAGCGTTTCAAAAAATCAACAAAATAATAATGGTGTTTTCCACGTCATTCTACTCGTGTTGGGACTCCAAAGCTGGAACTATTATAACTTTTGATTATAAATAAATGGTTTTGTATGATATTATGTGTAAATCGGGGTTTTCATATGGAATTGAGCCAAACAACGAGAATTGATCGTCTTTATGTGCATAAGTATGTCCGGTTGTCCAGGTTGACTAATTACATAATTTAACACCAGTTATTCATGTTTTCCTTCACTTTGTACCTTTTTTGGTGGAACCCTCCAGCTGACCCTTATAAACAAGATGTACTAACTCCGTCTGTGAGTCTGCCTATCCAGATTTCCTTAAACATTTTCGAGTAGAATTTTTCCAGACTTTTCTGGAAATTTCATTTCCACGAGTGCCCCACTACCTACCCCACTACTCTATTTTTTTCTCCTACCCCTTCACCATCGAATGCGTTCAAAAAATGTTGACTTTCGGACAGTTAGGGTTTCTAAGGTTACTGTAGCTTCCCTGAGGTTACTTCTGGTTTCAATCTGAGTACTGTAGCTATATTGTAACAAACTAAGAACTCCTTACTGTATTTATTCAACATAAAAAGTATAAGAATAACATTTTTTCCAAAATTAAGACAAATTTTCCAACTTTTCGCGGAGCTTTTCGATGAACGCCTCCTTGTCCTTGACCTTTCTCGCCAGTTCCCCATTTGACTCCACCAATCTTAAATGAATGTCTGTGTGTCTGTCAATCCGGATGTCCCAAACTCACCCCTCAATGATGTTGTCCTTCTCCTCAAGTTGAATTTGTTCTTCAGTTAGCTCTTCGTAGAAATCGCTGAAAAAGTGAAAAAAACCTTTTTTGGAAACTGGGAACCTAGAAACTCACACTTTCAACTGCTCGAATTCCGCTTCCAGCTGTTTGGCGCGTACGCGGTACTCCTTGAAGTCTCTTTCGAGTCTTAAATATGAAAAATGGGAAAAAATAAAAAGTATGTAGAAACAAACCTGTTGCAAGAGTCGTGGTACGCTTTAAGACCTCGTTGAGTCTCATAGTTGAAAAGGTGACACTTTTCGATATCGGTCTTGTGTCTGAAAATGTCAAGCTACAGCAGTCCTTATGAGACTACAGTAACTTCAATAGTCTCATCAACCGAGTGAAGCTACAGTAATCTAGGAGAGACTGCTTCAGTAACCTAGTAGGAAACAGTCATTTTTTGTGTTTTTTTCCCAAAATTTGTCGATTTTAAACTAATTTAGGTCAAAATAACGTTTTCAGAAGATTCTGGGGTGAAAACTCCTGAAAACACCAGAAAATGACATTTTTTTAAATGTATTTTCACCGTTTTCTCCCGCTTCGGAGAAGTTCTAGGACATTCAGACGTTATCGACTGACAGACTGACACAGAAAGGCAATTTTGACTCAAAAGGAGCCGAAATTTGAGATTCTAGGGTTGAAAAAGACAGAAAAACAAGACATGGATATCCGGACACTACAGATAGACAGATAGACACCTAAAACTGCAAAATTTGAATGATTTTGATCCAAAATGAGCCGAAATTGAGCTCGATGCAAGTTATCATAGTAAGTGAAAATACAGTAATCCCAGGGAGACTCAGTAAACTTTAAAAAAACTTAATCCCGGTAAAGCTAGATTTGTAAATCTACAGTAATCCAAGTAAAACTACTGTAATCTCTATTCCCTTCTCTGCTACAGTAACCCATCTCACCTCTGGATGGTGGCGTAGAGATCGCGTCGCTTCGCTGTTTGTTTCGGCGGGTTTTCTTTTTTGAGAATTTTCAATTCTTCGAATTTCCTGAAATTTCTTTCAGTTAAAGTTTGAATTGGCCAATTAAACTAACTTATTGAGGTCCTCGATTGCCATTTTCTGTGCCACCAATGTAATTTCATAATACTGCTGCTCCTGCTTGAGTTTTTGATATTCTGCTTCGAGGATTTGTTCATCCGTCTTCTTTTCGAACGGGTGTTGCACTTGAAGAGTGCCCGGGGCGCCAGAAACCGTCCGAGTGGATGGAGGTGGGGAGCCTGGTGGGAGCTCGATGTCGACGAGAGCTAATTCTCGATTCATCTGGAAAAAAGGTTAATTTGGGGGATTAGGGAGTGATGGGCACGATAAGATATCATCACAGTGATATATGCCACTGAATTCCAAAAATAAATGAATAATAAATGAAACATAGAAAAAATGTCTTTGTTTCTTCAAATTGATATAAAAATCAGAGGAGAACAGAAAAAAAGGAAATTTGTTGGTGATAACGGTCATTAATAACTGTGCTAACAGAAATCAGAACCACCCAGATTAGAACCGGCCCGGTTTGAAACTGATACAAATTTGAATACCAAAACCATGTCAGGTAGTTTTAGGAGGACATTAGTAGGTTCTGAGACTCGTATCGGTTTCAAAACGGGCGGTTCTTATCAGGAAGGGTACTGGCAGCAGTATAAGCCATGGAAGAAAGTAACCTGGACGAGGGACAGAACTGGGACAGGAATGGGACAGGGACAGGGAATGGGACAGAAACTGGACAGGAATGGGACATCTTATCATGGAGAGTACTGGCAGCAGTACAAGATATGAATGGAAATAACCTGGATGGGGGGGGGGGACAGAAATGGGACAGAAAGGAAACAGAAAATGAAGAAAAGTGTGAAAAACAGGGCAATGAGACAATTGGGAAAACATGGGCGGTTCAGAAAATGCCATGGATGAGATAAAAACAACAAATAACAAAAAAAGCAGTGAAAAACGGTGACCAAATAAGTGAAAAACGCCACAGAAACGGGATGTCATGGTACGGGAAGCCAAGACCATGAGCAAATGAGTGTTTTGGTACAAAATCGGTGAAGATCGGTTGAAATCGGTTCTAAACGGTATTATTCGGAAAAAATCGGTAAAAATTGGCTAAGATTGGTCGAATTCGATCAAATTCTGTCAGAATCGGTCAAGACCGGTAAAAATCGGTGAAAATCGGTAAAAATCGGTCATGATTGGTGAAAATCGGTGAAAATCGGTGAAAATCGGTTGAAATCGGTAAAATTGGTGAAAATCGGTAAGGATCGGTTCTCTCTGGAGTCCGGTTTTAAGGTGACAGATCGAGAAGTACTTTAGTCATGGGGAGAGATCTTTAGAGATCGCTTGGAACGTAGGCTTATCTAGCGGACTTACAAAAGCGGGGAAACATAGAATATGGAGCAACATGATAGAAATATGATCGCAAGGATATCTAAGGACACAAAATCGGAACTCTTGAAAAGCAGGAACCTCGCACAATCAGAATAAGCGGTGAGCATAATTATGAAATTTTTGGACAAAAATCAAAACTCAATTCAAATAATTATCTTCCTGGTGATAGTAGTCATACATTAACGACGAATCTCTCTAATTTTTGTCGTCAACTCCCGAATCGTTGCATCCAACTCGGTGTTTTGTGCTGACAACGCCTTGTGTGTTTGCTTGAGTCTGAAAAAAATAATTAGGATTTAATTAAGTAATAATTAATTAAGTCATAATCAAAGTTTTATGCTCCAGAACTCACTGTGAGATTGCCACATCCTTCTCCTCCATCAATTTTCGAGCTTCTAGATCGTTTAGCTTCACCAGGCTCTCATGTTCGTCGATGATTCTAAATAATAATTGAATTAGGGTCTGTAATTGCTGGAATTAGTCTAAATTCGATGAAAATTGTCAAAAAACTAGCTGAAATCATTAACAATAGCTAGAGCTTAGTTGGAATGCCTTCAAACTACAAATTTTTTAAAAATTGACAGAAAATCTGTCAAGAGTCGGGAGAAATCGCCTATAACTAGTTGCTGACGGTAGAAGTAACTTATACTGTCAAGAAATTGCCAGGAATTGACCTGACATCGTCTAATATAATCACTAATCTTTAGGAACACACTGAAACAGTTTTATTTTCTAAAAAACCGCATAGGAATCTATTAAATTTGTTTAACAAAAATAAAAATCATGCTCCCCCCTAAAATCTGTATAACAAATATTAAAACTCCCAAATCCCAAAATCCCCAAGCTTACTTCTGAATTTTCTCTTTCATATCTCCTTCCGACATTTGTAGTGCCGCGTTGAGTCGGAGAAGTCTGAAATTCATTTCATAAGAATCAATCCAAAAAGCCCCTTGAAAAAAACTCACTTTTCCTGTCTTGCCAACAAAAGGCTCTTTTTGGCATGATTATTTTCCTGCTCCATTTTTAGGTTAGACAGGTCTTTGGCCAACTCAGCCTCCTTCTGCTCCAGTTGGCTTTCCTCCAGTACTGGGAACTTTGCTTCGTTATAATCTCTGAAAGAAAACAAATAATTATCGGAATCTCTGCCAGAATTCATTAAACTTACGCCACAATCTTCACTATTTTCCTATTTTCCACGTCGCATAGGTTGCTGATCTCCCAAATGTAATCCCACAGGTTTTTCACCTGGGCTACTGTAATTTTGGGAGGAGCTGGTTGTTGCTGCTCCTTCTCCAAGGCTCCCGGCTGCTCCACACATCCTTTTCGTCTTAGAATGGCCTTGAGCCTCTTTCCTAGAGTAGGGACCATCTGAGACTCCTCCTTTTTCGTCTTCTTCGAAACCGTCCCCAGATTTCTAATGAGAAACAGAGGCTTAGGTGGAATAGGTGCTTTGGTTGACGCGAATTCTTTCTCGAACATCTTGTTTTTCTCCTCCAGAATAATGACTTTGGTCTTCTTCGGTTTAGATTGGGGCGTGCACAGATTGATTATCTTCCCGTTTGACATGCTCTGTGGAATTTTCACTGGCGGATTCTTGGTTTTTCTGCTATGAAGCGGTTTAGACGACGAAAATTCCTCAAGAGCCGGTTGTTCGGGAATAGGAGAGAGCGCAGCTTGACTTAAGGGTGGTGGGGAAATCTCAAATGACGTCGTCTCGATTTCCTCTGCTATTTCCATTTCCACCATCTTTGTGTTGAGAGGCCCCAGGATCACTGGACCATTTTCATCCTTTTCCAGCTCGTTTGATCCATTCTTCTTGTCGAGGCATGGAAGATCAGTTGGAGGCTCGAACATCTCAGACCACAGCTTCTTATGGAGACCAGGAGGTTTAGCAAGGATTGATGGCGTAGCTGTTCGTCTGAGATGGGTAAGATTGGTTAAGATCGGTTAGGATCGATCAGGATTGATTAAAATCGGTTCAAATCGTATATTATTGTGTGAAAACGATTAAGAATGGTCGATCAGACATGTCTTAAACTGTCAAAAACATTCTAAATTTTCAAAAACCCCCAAAATTTGTATAACTAGTCGCAAAACTATTCAAACAAAGCTCATTACTCAAAAAACTGTCTAAACTTGTTTGAAACAGGCTCAGATCCGTATGGAATCACAAAAATGGTAAAATAATTACTGAAAGCTGATAAAAACTGCCTCAGTTAGGCATGTTCAAAACTACTAAACATCGATTGAAATCTCTCCAAACTGCCGCAAAATGAGAAAACGCTTTAAATTCAGCCCTAAATCCAAAAAAAGACACCCAAACTCACTTTTCAAGTGTTGATTGCCCAGATGGGAGCTTTTTGGGAAGACCAGGAGACGTCTTAGGTGTCGTGAAGTCATTTTCCGCTTTTTTAGGCTCATCCAGGATCACTGGAGGTGTCGGTACTGCAGAAGACATATGGCTATTTGCAGCTTTCCCGGGCTCATCTGACATCTCAACTGGAAATTCTGCTACTCCAGCCATTTTCAACTTCGGTTTGAGACCAGGGAGCTCAAAGGTATTTCCGGCCGTTGGCGCATATTTCTCAGTCTCAGGCACAACATTCTTGTTAAGACCAGGAGGTCGCTGGTGGAGTCCAGGAGGCGAGGGAAGGATTGATAGTGATACCGATATTTCAGATGCCGTCGCGCCGATTTCTGCCTTCTGGATGTCAGTGGATAAATTCTGTGGCATTATTGCCATAGCTAGTTCCTGTTGAGACTTCTTGCCTTGACTCAGAGTTTCATCAGGAGGACTAATCGGCTCAGACTCCTTGGACAGAAGCTTCATCTCAAATGACGTGGAGTCATTTCCAGCTTTCTCGGGCTCATCTGACTTTTCCACTGCAATTTCTACTACTCCTGACATTTCTGACTTCTGGTTGAGACCAGGGAGCTCAAAGGTGATTCCAGCCGACTCAAGACCAGGAGGTGGCGCCAGAGACAGTTTCCGGTGGAGTCCAGGAGGCGGCGGAAGGATTGATAGCAATCCTGATGCTTCAGATGTCGTGGAGCCGGTTTCAGCCATTCTTACTGTAGCTATTCCCTTTGTGTCCAGACTTTCCATTCCTGACGCAATTGATTCCTCTGACACAAAATTCTTTCCAAGTCCAGAAGGTCGCTGGTGGAGTCCAGGAAGATCGGCAAGGATTGATAGCGATTCTCCATCTTCAGGCGTTATCTCTTCACCCTTTTCTATTTTTTCCATCACAAAAGACATAGCAAACTCCAAAGACGACACTTCCTTGTCTAGAAGAAGCAAATCTTCTGGGACCATCGTGGAGCCGTTTTCAGCCTTCTGGGTTTCGGGTAATGCATTTTGTGCCATAGCGATTTCTTGTCGAGGCTTTGTGTTCTCAGATTCCTTGGCTTGCAGCTTCTTGTGAAGTTCAGGAATCTCTTTCAAGATCGATTTCAATTCTGCCAGCTCAGACTTGGTAGGTTCTATACCCTTTTCCACTTTCTGGGTCACAATAGACAACATTATTTCCAATGACATCACCTTCTTCTGAACAAAACGCACATCATCTGAGACCTCGCCGTTCTCCGCCGTCTCTAAACTCTTTTGCAGACTTTCAATCAATCTGGGGAGATCCGATTCCAAAGAGGACATGATATCTGGCGGAACCCTTGGCGCCACTGGTACCTCTACTGTCACGTAGCTATTATCACACTTTTGGTACCTGACGACTTTGTTGGTGAGAATGGAGCGCTTCTCAAAGAATCCTGGTGGCGCTGCTAGCTGTAGAGGCTGGAATGACTCCTGGGGTTCGGGGATTCCTTTCTCTTTCTCTTCCTCCGGATCCTGTCTCAATCCCAATGGCTCAAAGTACTTCAGCTCCAATTTCCCGTCATTTCCATTTTGAAACATCCTCAACATCATCCCTTCGATCTCTTTCCTATCCTCCACTGGCACCAAAAACAGCGCAGAATTCGCAATAAGATCCCGAATCGGTTTATGCTCCTCGTTCCCAAAAAACTGTTGAACCCATCCGAGTTGCAACAGGAATCGAATAGTCCAGACATACAGATAAGTGACATGTTCCGGGAAACGATCCGTCTCATCGAGGAGATTGTAGTAGACGGCTGTTTGGTAGAAGTGGGAAATCTGGAACTTAAATGATGGGGCGAAGTCTTGGAGAGCGTAGTCTGGAGTGATTCGACGGGCCCAGTATTTGAGGAAGCAGGCGTCTTTTCGCACCATGGCACAGTCGTCACGAACTTTTGTCCAGGAGTGGTAGTAGCCCTGGAAAATTGCAAAGTTTTAATGATTATGATTAGAATTTTGTCAAAATCAGTTGAGATAGTCTGAGATCTGTTTCGATCGGTTAGGATCGGCTAAGATCGGTTGAGGTTCGCCATGGTCGGTTGAGATCGGTCAAGAACTATGAAAATTGACAGAAAACGACTTTTAGTAATGGAAAATCACGAATTTTGTTACTGGAATTTGCTTAAAACAGTCTGAAATTGCTCAGAACTATTTGGAATCACCAAGAATGCGAAAAAGAGCTCAAAACTTGTATAAATTACTCGAGAAAGCTCAAACCGTCTGGAAAACCCTAAGAATAGCTATCAAAGCCAAAACTGTCTAAAATGGGTTATCAGACCTCACAATTGACTGAAAAACTCTCACAATTGACTAAACAAGCTCAAAATCAACTTCAAAACTCCAAAACCCCGTAAAAACACTTCAAAGCCGTCTAAATTTTCGAAAACGCCTTCAAATCACTGTAACTGCATGAAATAGGATAATATAGGACCGAAACAGCTCTGGAAGCTAAAAATGTCTGTGAGAGTTCAAAACTGACCAATAAACCTCCAAAATTCGACTTCAGAAAAACAAAATCAACTCAAAGAGCTCAAAAACGCTCGAAAAATGGGTAAAGCCCAATGAAAATAGTCTCAAAATGAAGGAAACCACCTAAGCGCAATATTAAAATAGTCTGAAATACTAAAAATCTCTAAAACCAATTGAAATTTCTTTCCCCTCAAACTCACAACATCTGTCTTTGCATACTCCTCCAGAATTCTCATAAATCTCTTCTTCAACGTCTTCAAACACTCGGGTCCATGCTCCAAACACGGCTCCTTTCTACTCCAATCGACACCGTTCACAACAGAGTGGAAGAAAAATGCGGCGGCTTGGAGGGGGTCAATGACCTGAGTGAGGTCCGGAGCACAGGTCATACGGTAGCCCGAGTGGGTCTCTTGATCCATTTTAGTGGCGGTGTACATCGGGTCCTCGACGAGCTGGAAATGTTGTATTGTAGGTTGTAGATCGGTTAGGATCGGCTGAGATCGGTTGAGATCGGTTGAGATCGGTTGAGATCGGCTACGATTGGTTCAGATCGTTTAAAATCAGCAAAAATCGGGTAAGATCGGTTAAGATCAGGTAGGATAGGAAAAAATCGGCTTGGATCGGACAAAAACCTTCTGAAAACTATGAGAACTGACAGAAAACGCTAATTAGCCCTTGAAAATCGATAGTTTTGGTGCTTTTAGACTGTTTTGAAATGAATGTTTGCCTGGAATTTGCTTAAAATAGTCAGCAGCTGCTCAGAACTATCTCAAAATTTGTATAAATTGCTCCAGAAAGCTTAGAATTGCTCGGAAAAGACCGAGATAGACTGTCAGAGCACAAAACTAACTGAAAGGGCTCAAAAGTTAAGCCTATCTAAGCAGACCCCTCCCCTTCAGCTAAGCAGCTCCATAACTAAACCCAGCACAACCTACCGTAAGCAAACTCTTATCGCAATCGAATTTTTCCAGAAACTCATCCAACTGCTCAAACGACACCGTGAGATCCAGCGACTTGTCATCATCTTTCTTCCTCCACTCCCCATTTTTCACATTCAGAATGCCTGAAACCTCATCGTTTTCCAATTTTCAAAGCACTTATTGAACTCACGAATGTGTTTTGCACTCATCTTCGTGTTTTGCCTCTTGAGAATCAGAGGGACGACGTCGAGGACATCTTCTGCGAATACACGATAGGATTCTGGGGAGAGGGCAACTTGGGGAGGAATGCATCGAATGTACAGGTTTTTCTGGTGGTTCTTCTGGAAAGATGGGCGGTCGGTGAGGGGGAGAAAAAAGATAAACAGACACACAAACAGACACATTAACAGGCAACAGATATATCAGTTGAGATCGGCCGATGTCGGTTGAGATCAGCTAAGACCGGTTAAGATTGGTTGAGATCGGCAACATTTGGACATTTGGACAAACGGACACACAGACTCTCGACAACCAAAAAAGCCAGACAAAAAACATGCAACATACAAAGACTTTGATTTTGAGACATTTGGACATTCGGACAAACTGACACAACGACAGACAGACAAGTAGAGACAGTAAGACACACAGACAGACAGACGGAGAGACCGATTTTACAAATTTTTGGAAAATTGGACAAACAGACACACAGACAGACCCCTCTAACACAAAACAAGTCAGATGAACCACATGCAACACACAAATCATTCGAATTTGAACATCTGGAAAAACAGACACACAGACAGACACACAACGGACAACATACGGAGTATTCGGACATCAGGACTTCTGTCAACATGGACACTCAGCTATCCCAAATCTGAAATCCTACGGACATCCCGACAAACAGACACACAGACTCCCACCCAACTCACCGACATCGTCGCCATATTGCGAAGAATGCCCGCCATTCCTGAGCAATCATTCACATTCCGCCGACAATTGTTGGAGAGCATTCGGTGGAATATATCGATATCCTGTTTGTCGATGAGGGTGAATGTGTACTTGTGCAGGGCCATGAGTTCATCAGTGAGGTAGTCGACATTGCATCTGAAGAGGGTGTCCTGGTGATAGATTTCGAAGTCGCGCTGGAAATTTTTTGGTATAAATTGGTAATTCGGGGGATTCGGGGATAATTGGGTAATTGGTTCGGTGAATTGGCAGTTCGGGAAAGATAACTTACAATCACATTGTGACTTTTGCTCTCGATTTGATAATCTTTCGCGTATATCACCCGGTAGCGGGTGTCTTTGTGTTTGGCTGCCATATACCCCAAGTGTCTGGAATGAAAACTGGCTTGAGAAACAAAAAACTAGTTCGAAAACATAGATTCAGAGAAAACGAGACTGTTTCGAAATCAGTTAGAGATTCTAGACGCAGATAGTAGCAGATATGAATATGAGGGACAGAGAGTGAAAGAGAGAGAGAGAGAGAGAGGGGCGGAGAGGATCTGGCGCGATGCCAGGAATTTAAACAGGCTATCAAATAGCGTGACATCTCAAAAGCCAGAAAAGGTAGTGGTGTGATTTTGGTACCGTTGGAAAGCCCACGAAAAGCTGAGCCAGGATTCGTTAAGTTAGGCAACAACGCGCTCAGGATACGCCAGCCAACGTATATATTGTTGTTTTTGAGCGAAAATCATTGCCCAAAACAAGCCAAAGTTGTGTTTGGGGTTGAAACTTTCAAAACTCTCGATTTTCACGTTGAAAACAGTCTGAAATTGATCAGATGCACCATATTTTGTAAACGCGTCCAAGGTGCGCCAGACAAAGTATATTTTGTCTTTTTGGTGGAAATCATTGCGTAAAACAGGTCAAATATGTGCAAGGGGTTAAACATTTCCACTAATCTCAATTTTTACTTCAAAAACTGCTTAAAAACAGTCGGAAATTGGAAGTTCAAAGCTTTGTTAACACAGTTTACATAAATTTATTTAGTACCGTCTATCTCAGAACTCACGATTGGGGGTTTTTGGATTTAACAACTGAAAAAATTCATGTTTCGATATCAGTTTGGCTAAATTTTAAAATTATACCAATCCCTAGAATTATTGTCAAACATGACATTCAGGATTTTGAGTTTCTTGCTTAAAATCGAATTCCTATACTGTTTAAATCTAACCAATTATAAATTACTATCACTACGCTCACTATGCTAATTTTTAGCCTTAAGTCGAAAAATCCAGACTTTCTCCAGCTCCCTATCCCCCATCTACCGACCATCAATCACTATGACCCTACACGAATAACAAAACCATATTCAAATTGCACACACGTGCACCATCTCTCTCCCCCAATTTCTTTTTCAATGTAATAAAAACAATATAGCATACGGAAATGAGAGAGCATCATGATAGAGAGAGAAGTCCCCGCGCGTGCCCTCTTGTGGTCGTCGAGGAAGTTATAAGTGAGAAGACAAGACACTCTCTCCTGTTATGATTGGGAAAAGGGGGATGGTTGACCAATGATGCAAGTGCGCGCCAGGGATAATATGCAAGAGAAGAGGAAAAAAGGGGATCCTATGATTGAGGAAGGCTAGTTGGGTAAGGGCAGAGGTTCAAAAGAGACGCAGAGGTTAAAAAGGGGAGGAGAAATGCTAGCACGTGCCAGTGGGGTACGGTAATAGGGAAGAGGAGGAGCATTAGGCTTGTTAGGGAGGAACAATGGATTGGTCTAAAATTTTTCAGATAGGGAAGAAATCGCGCTCTACTGATAAGAGCGATTCAAAAATCTGAAAACTTGAAGTATCCTAACTACTGGAATTTCAAATTTTCACGGTTTGAATGGCTGTAGGATTTTGATTTTTTTTTAAATTTTGCGCAAAAATCCGGTTTTCAGTCAGAAAACTTGGAGTTTTTTCCTAAATGTTTGTGAATTTTAACAAAATTCAGCACTGATAATTGGTTAACTTATTGATTACAGGCGAGGGATGAATCAGAACTAGATTCTCAGCTGAAAATTCAAATTTTGAACAAAAATTGAATTTTTTAGTTAAAACTTTCGTTTTTTGAGTAAAAAATGACTTTTCAAAGCTAAAAAATGGTTTTTGTAAGGGTTTTGCTATTTCGGTGCCAAACTAGACCACATAATGAATACCATCTTGAAAGTGACTGAAAAAAGGATTGATTTAAATATCAATACGCTAATTAGGCTTAATGACAAGCAGATTTCTAATAAACGACAGTCTGATATGGTTAATGGGTAAGGGGAAGCGCCCACTGGCCGCCCATGTTCTGGAGTCGACGGGTGTCAATAGTGAAGGAAGTTATAAGTGAGAAGACAAGACACTCTCCTGTTGTGATTAGGAAAAGAGGGACGGCTGAACAATGATGCAAGTGCGCGCCAGGGATAATATGCAAGAGATGAGAAGTAGGAAGAAGAGGGGATCTGGTGACGGAGAGGAACATAGATTCAAAAGAGAAAAGAGGGACAGTACATGGATGTGCTCCCCCTCACCCCTACCAATTGGATGGCGTCATAAGTTAGAGAGTGTATGGGAGCTAGAGGGGCCAGCAGTACTTTGAAGGTCAGAGGGACAGCCTCAGACGACGGTAAGGGTCAATTCATTGCACATACCTTTCACCCTATGCCCTGAGGGATCCATTTTCAAAACCGAGACGTTTAAAAACTTTAATATTGTCTTGTTTCGAGTCGTCCTGGTTTATATACCCAGCTATCAAAATTTATTTTTCAAAACTTCAAAAAACGTGTTTCTAGACCTAAAAAACGTCAAAACCCGAATTCTGAAGTCAAAATAGTTTTTTACTTATCAAAATAACCTGAAAATCTCGAAACTCCACTTTACGCTACTATAGATGCACCACACCTCACGAAAAAACGCACAGTTTTTCATAAACTTCGAAAAAACTGTTTTTCCAGAAAATATTTTCCAAGAATTGATCAAAAACCATACAGAACAAAGGTAGACCTTCATTTTTGTAGTTGACAACTTTTTTGTAAGGACACTCCCTAGAGAGTTACTTATCAAAAAAGTAATATCTCCCTCAATACGTCCTATTCCTATTTCGGTGGAAAATCGAGAGATTTTTGAGCAGTCCATATAAAAATAACCGTAACTCTCTAAAAAGCGTCCGTACAAAAAAGTTGTCAACTACAAAAATGAAGGTCTACCTTTGTTCTGTATGGTTTGGACATAATTTACTTTGTGGGACATGTCTGTGATACCGTAACACCCTCTGGCATTTTTAGCTGAAAAACGCCAAATTGTATAGTTTACAACACACACGGTACTGTAACTATGTTGAAAAGCAATGATTTCTAAGAATTGATATATCAATAATTAAAATAAATTCATTCTCATTAGTCCTCTGGTATTCTCGTTAATTGTCGTCGAGCCGACGGCAGTCTATCCTCCACCATCCCCCTAATCCTCCCCAAGTACTGTCATTTACTCACCGTCCTCTACACTCTCTAACCTGTGACGTCATCTTAGGCAACAGGCGGCCTAGCGGGGTTAGCACACTACCTGCCAAATCGATACCTGTGCCTTCAGTCGCCACCAGTTTTTTGACAGGAAAAATGTGGTTTTTGCATGTAAACTATTGAAATTTATAGCATTTCATCGACGTTATAGATTATTACCAAGTTCTTTGATTAATTCTGCATAAACTTTCCCAGAAATACTCTTTTTTCCTACCTAATAATCCATTTCCAGACAAAAAATGACTTCAAAGCCAGCCGAATTCAACTTCTCCAAGCTACCACTCCTGGCTTTGGAACAAATTGTCAATGGAATGCATCTCACCGAAATGTAAGCAAAGTTTGGTCAAATTTCAACTTTTTGTCTCAAAACTGGTCAAATTGGGATTTTTCTGACTTAAATCTATTAAATTCCGACTTTTTTGGATTCAAATCCGTCGAAATCATTCTTTTTTTGGCTTAAAATCCGTCAAATTCTAACATTTTTGGCTTAAAATCAATCTAATTTTTACTTTTTGTTGCTTTAAATTTATCAAATTTTCACTTTTTGGCTTAAAATCCGTCAAATTTCAACTTCTGTGGCTAAAAATCTATCAAATTCCGACTGTTTTGGCTTAAAATCAATTTAATTTTTACTTTTTGTTGTTTTAAATTTATCAAATTCCAACAGTTTCGAATAAAAATCCGCCAAATTCCAATGTTTTTGTCATAAAATGTGTCGAATTCCAACTTTTTTGGCTAAAAACAGATCAAGTGTGTCTTTTATGGCTTAAAATTCATCGAATTCCTACTATTTTGGCCTAAACTCCATTGAATTCAAACTTTTTGGCTCAAAATCCACATTAAATCCACTTATTCAAACGTTTTTCCAGTGTAAACCTGTCTCTCTGCTCAAAACGGAGCAAGAAAACAGTGGCGAAGGCTCGAACCATCCCAAAGACTCACATGAGCATAGACATCGATCGTAATCATTTTCGAATCTGTGTTTTTACTGCTGGCAACCAGGAGACTGTTTCAGTCTGGACTTTGGTGGATAAGAATGCAGACGAGGGGGATAATCGAGAATTTAATGTCGATGGAATTGAGGGTTTGATGAGGTTAGTTGATTTTATCCCAACACTTTTGTAGTTGACCACTTTTTTATAACTCCTCCCTTCTCTTGTTGAGATACGCCAGATCAAACAACTGTAGGCATACTGAAAATGTGTCACTTTATTAAAAATCTACTAAAATTGCGCGGAAAGTAGTCAAAAATAAAAACGAAACATTGAAAATGACAAAAATCGAGGGGCAGAGACGCAAAGAAACGAGAGGCTCTAACTGTCTGCGCGCTCTTTCTCTCTCTCCTAAACTTGTAGCTATTGTATCTCTTTAGGGTAATTAGCTATCAAAAAGTTGTTAACTAGTAAAATATGCAAATTTTTACGGGCTACATTTTTATAGTTAACAATTTTTTCATAGCTTTGCACCTCGTCGAGATACGGTGCGTAAAAGATGCAATGAAAGAAAAGAGAGTGCAGATAGTTAGAGTGTCTCGTTTCTCTGTGTCTCTCATGTTTTTTGGGTTTTTGAGGGTTTCAGTGGTTTTCTAGCATTTTTTCAAACATATATATCATATAGTTTGAGCTAGTTGTCACAAAATTGCATGTTTTATGAAAAATCTAAAAATCTAAAATTGTTTGAAAAATCTAATCTAAAATGTTTGTTTCCGCAATTTTCATAAATTAGTGCTTTTTGAGCATTTTTTACCGAAAATGAAAATCATAGATTTTTTCGATTCAAAACGCTGAAAACCGTAATGAATCGCTTAGAAATAAAGTTTTTGTGAAAAAGAGAGAGACGCAGACTGTTCGAGTGTCTGACTGTCTGCTAACTCTCTCTCTCTCAGAACTTGTAGCTTTTGTATCTCTTTAGGGTGATTAGCTACCAGAAAGTTATTAACTAGTAAAATATGCAAAATTTTACGGGCTACATTTGTATAGTTAACAACTTTTTTATAGCATTTCCTTTTGTTAAGATACGGGGCGTTAAAGACAACAGACAAGTTAATTCTCGACACCAGCCCAAATCGTCTTGTCATTTCAGAACCAATCCCAGCTCCACCGGTACCTATTGCGAAGCGTTCAACTTCACCAGCACCCCACAAAAAATTGCTGCCTCAATGGCGCCGATCATCTCCCATCTTCTTCAAGCACTCCCAAATTGCGTAGTGAAATTTCTGACCGTAGATTTCCTCCGTCTTGTTCACTTCAACTTTGAAACCGCGTTGGCTCCCGTGAAATCTGCGGAGATTGTGATGATAAAGAATCAATCCATGAGGTATCAGTCAAAGTACTTCTTGACTAACATCCGGATCACCAAGACCTACGAGAACCTCTATCAGAGTAAAGTGCCAAGCAGTGTCCAGTTTCCTGATAAGCTCGAGTGTTCTGATAAGATCGAGTGTCTCGATGCCTCATTCATCCGTGGAGACTTCTTGTTACGCCTTAACTGCAAAGATGTCTTGCTAAGAAACGCCCAATTCAGTGTGAATGACGTCATGGAATTCTTGAAGAAATGGAAGAACGCCACCGGCGACGAAATGGGAAGGATTCAATGTATCAAACTGGAGTTGACTACTGTCGTGCTGACGGAGAGGCACTTTGAAGAGCTTGGAGCAGTGAAGTGGGATACGAAAAAGTATCGGACGTATTATTACAGGTTAGCGTGGGAAACAAAAAAATCGGTTTTTCTTAAAGAACTCTTATTTCTTTTTGAAGAAACGATCAATGGATCAACTGTGCTGATGGTGTGTACATTCAACAAGCCGATGGACTGAAAGGGGTCATCAAACCGTTTCACCAAGGACTCTACTTTCTTGTCTGGAGAGAATAATTTAAACTTTTTTGGCTTAAAATCTACTAAACTCCAACTTTTTTTCGCTCAAAACAGGTCAAATTCCATCGTTTTTTCGGCCCAAAATAGGCCAAATCCGAAGTTTTTGGTTTAAAAACCGTCAAAATTCTAGTAGATTCTATTGCATATCGATTGCTTTTTTCACATGTTTTTATTTTTCAGCTCGATTCAATAAATTTGATAAAAAAGTTATACTCACAATAATAGTGAAACTGTACATCTCAAGGTGTATTCAAATAAATCATCGTCCTTAGAGTTAGTGGGCGGAGTTTCAGAAAACGGTAAAGATAAGGGTACAGATATATGTACAATAGGACGGGATGTAGGGGAATGAGAAAGGTTCTGGAGTGGGCGGAGCTTCAGGAAATGATACAGACAAGTGGGCGAAGAAATTTTACATGAATACATATATGTAGAGTAGGAAGGTATGATTGGAAATTAAAAAAAAATATGAAAGAAATGGGCGGAGCTTGGTAGCTCAGATTTTCAAAAAGATAAAATAAACGGGCATAGAGGGAAACAATGAGAATAGGACATTGGATATCCGAAAATCAAGGCGAGAGCGAAAATAGTTCTGTATCAGTGAGCGGACTCACAATCAGGAAACGGTACAGATAGAGAAATGGAGGAAAGTCGCAAGAATATAACTACAGTAGGAAGGTATGTCAGGAATTGATGAAATGAGACAGAGGTAAGTTTCGGAAGGACGAATCTTGTAAATTTTAAAAATGAACAATACTAGAGGGTAATTGTAGACATTTTCCAACCTGAATAAATACAAGATTTGGCTAGGAAGATTTTGATTTTTTGTAAATCAAATCTAGATCTTCGCTTTTGTAGTTCACTACTTTACTGTGGGGGTTCTCCCTGTCATAGACTGTATCTCTCTAGAGACGGCTCATACCAAAAAGTGGTCAACTACAAAAATGAACAAACTGACATGTATGTACTAACTATCATAACTCACCTCTCATAAGTTCAGTTCCATTTTCCCCATAAGGGACGAAAATGATCGTTGGTCATCTGTTGAGGAATGATGGAGCCGGAAGAGGCTGAACAGACCCAGGGATACGTCTGCTTTGTTTCTTCGCTGAAACATGGCGTGACTGTGACTACTGGTAGGCTGAAAAAATTATACTAAAAGGCTAATTAGGTTCACGTGAGTTAATTATGTACCTTGAAGCCTTTTGCTTGTTTCGCTGAGCTGCTTCAGCTTTCAAACGGGCCATCATAATGTTAAGACGTTGCATTCTGAAAACATTCACATTTAAAGAGTATAAACGCCTAAAATATATTTTTAAAAATCGAAAAATCGACGAATTTCCAAAAAGTACGCATTCATTAACTTGCTGGGAGAGGGGCGCAGTTGGGTGATGAGGATGGTTACCATCACAACGGCTCTTCTCCAGGACATCAGAAGCACGTCGCCGCCCCGGTTTCCCTTTTCCTCACTCGACTCATTACCTGCGTCTCCTCTTTTAACAAATTAATCAAAGAGTCATTTGTTGGAAACTCGACCCTGAAAGACCCTGAAATTGACGTTTTTGGCGAAAAAAAGTCTGAAACTCGATTTCAACGAAAAAAAGCAAGTTTACAGACCCCAAAATTGAGATTTTACGCAAAACATGGTCTGAAAATCTGGTTAAGAAAGAATTTTTCAGTTTTGAGACCCCAAAATTGAGGTTCAAAATTGAGGTAATCTCATATGATCTCGATTATCAAAACATTTAATGTATTATGTTCTAAAACTTTAATCTAACATTGTATCCCGTTAAAAATTACAAAATAAACATTCTCTGAATCTCGAATGTCACGCCACCTGCTAGGGGATTATAGAAATTTTGAAATTTAAATATAACCCAGCCATCCTCTCAACCGTTACCACAAAAAAGAGCAGCTGCAGGTTGGTTGGTGGCGAAAGGGGAACGGGAGGATTGAAGCCGTGGTGCTCGACTTCGGGATATGTGAAGGGGGAAGGGGGTTAGGGCTCATTTTGCTCATTTTCATTTAATAATTTGGTTTTACCTTTTGTTTCCATAAAAAACGTCACACTCTAGGGTTTTTAGAAGGAAATTTTAAAACATAATCCAATAATAAGACAGTTTCAGACAATTTTAGACCTTTTTTATGTTAAAAAACTCTGAAATTCGGGCGAAAAAAGACTCGAAAACGCCAAAGAACCTCCAGCTTTACATCTTCCTTGAAAAAACGTTATTTTTAACCTCTCATAGTTTTATCTGGCGCTCCTGTGGCGCTTTAGAGAAAACTAGCTTCTTTTTGCCTGAATTTCAGCGTTTTTCAATATTAAAATGATCAAAAATGTTTAATTTTTCGGGTTTTTTTCACTTCTGGCGTTCCTTTAACGCTCTCAAGAATTTTCTGAGTCGGAGACAACTTTGATTCAATTTTGTGTGCTTTTCAGCACAAAAATGGACAAAAAACATTATCTCTAAGAGTTTTCACAGACAGCTGGCGCTTTTACTCAAATTTCAGCGTTTTTAAACATAAAAACGTTCTAAAATTGTCTAGGAACTGTCATTATTCTAATATTCCCCCATTCTGTTCTTATGAAATCTTTGAACCGGGATCTTCCAACAAAATAACCAAAACCATTCCATAGTTATTATTCAAAAATCCCACACAAGTTTTCCTAATCACTCTCCTCTTGCTCCTCCACTCTCTTTTTCGGTTTCCACTTCAATTGCTTGTCTCGTCTGCGTCGATTCTCACGCATTCCCGCACACTTCCATCGCTCGTTTATCATTCAAACACCGTCTCACTTTATCCGAATCCTCCGAATATGCGATGGGATACTGTTCGTGGTAGAATTGTTGGTAGTAATACAAGAGGGCATCGTATTCCGGGAGATCAGGGATACACGCTTCGTTGGCGATTCCAGTGGTGATACTGTAGATGATGAAGAACACTTCTTTGGCGGTCTGGATGGCGTTGGGGAGGACATCGACGACTGGTTGAATGACTGGAATATGATTTAATATCATATAAATCTATGAAATGAAATCTTTTATTCTCACGAACTGTTCCAAGGGAGCTCTGTAAGGTTTCTGGTTTCAAAACGTCACAGTTTTGGAACCACTGCTCCCGGGACGTTCAAAAACAGTGATGTTTCAGAAGTTTTGAAAAAAAACTGGGATATTTTTGCTAAAACTTGAACACCAAAGACTTCAAAACGAGACGATTCGCAACTGGGTCTCCGTTGCGAAACGTCTGGTTGCGAAATGACCGGTACAAGCCTATAAACGGGTACAGGGATTTTGACAGATACCCATTTTCTCCTCTATCATCTCCTTAATTGCTGTTCCTACCAAAAAGTGGTCAACTACAAAATTGAAGATCTATGTCCATTTTATGCATTCTGTAAATATCAGGAATAGTCGACAGTTTGGGAGGCCTAAATCATATCCCCCCACTTATTTCTCTCCCTCCGTCTCTTCTTATTGCGAAACAGTTGCCTCCTCTCCCCCACCTGGCCGAACACAAGGGTATTCCTAGTCCCCCGTTTTTCTACGTGTTGATTATCGGTTTGAACACTATTTTTTTTATTGTTTCAAGTTTGTTTTCAGAGGGTAATTATATATTTTTCAAATTTCCTTCGGTATTTTTTGATAATAGACATTTTTGACCGGTTTATGTAATTTTTCAACCTTTTTTTGCAATTTTTTTGTAGTTTTTGATATTTGTAATGAATATTTGTGAGGGTTCTTAGTCATATTTCAATGATTCCCAAGTTTTTTAGCCATTTTTATGACAATATTCAAAAATCGCAACCGATTTTAGTTTTCTAATCGATTTTTTTTATTGAAAGAACTTGAAACGTTTATGTTTGTAAATTTTATGTATTTTATGGTTGTAAGCTCTCAAAACTACTTTTGAATCGGTCAAATAAAGGTTAAGGCTAGAGTTTTACTGAAGTTTAGACTATATACGAGCAATTATCTTGAAATTTGCTTGAAATTAACGTTTATTGGAAAAATCTGCACGATTTGTGTCAGTTTTGTGATTTTTCAAGACTTCTGAAAATTACTCGTTGTTAGGCTTGAATTTTTAAATTTTAAATGTGCTTAAGAAAACTTTCACCTAATTCCCGTGGCCTTCGGTATCCAATTTACTCTGCTTAACATTCCGAAACTGACACATAAATATGAATCGGAAAATTGCAGGAGAGAAACAATACAATTGTTGGAAGCTTCAACGAAATAATTTTAGACATGGAAGAAGACATGGAAGAACGCCTACGGGAGATGCTAAATTTGTATAAAACAGACCCAAATTCTGCATTGGCAATAGGAAGGGAAGTGATGGAAGCAGGTAATCGAAAAATATTTAACTTCTGAAAAATATTTAACTTCTAAACTTTTAAGAGTTTGTTGTTTAGTTTAGAGGATCAGAGAATTTCGGCGAATTTCATGATCTAATGAAAGACTTTTTTCTGAACGTTCAGTTTCCCAAAGTTTCCAAATTTCAAAAACTTAAAAATTAGTACAACTGGTTCACGGCCTCCCACAGAGGTCCTCTCAAAGTACTGTGCGCAGTGCATTGAGAGGGCCTCCGCTGGAGGTCGTGCTGGTTGAGTGTGCTTTCAAAGAAATCATAACTAACTAACTATCTATTGAATCAAAGTTTCATACTCCATAACTACAAATGTTTTTTGCAGTGGAATCAACGGAAATCCCTGCTTATCTTCGGAAATCTTGGGAAGCTCAAACATTATTTGAAGAGCCCAAGGAATTTTCGGAAACCGAATTTCATGACTTTTCAAACATAACAAGTGGATTCAGTTGGGAGGAGAATCTGGATAAATGGATTCTGACAATCGATGGAAAACAATACGAATCCAACTACTCACATTTGCCGGCAAAACTAAAAAAGAAGAAAAATGTGAAATATTTTGTGATGGAAAGAGCTGGACCCGTAGAAGCATGCAATATGACCAATATTGCAAAGTATAAAGTTCGTGTTTAGTGTCATTGTCTTAAAAATCTCTTTTACATTTCAGAAGGCTTACAACATAGAGAATCTCGCAATTCGTTGCTTCAAACCGACAAACAAGAACGACGAGAGCTTCTATATTCTACTCGAAGATATCGTTGATCTCGTTGAAAGTCTATCTGACGAGCCGGAGGAGAACTACCTCCTACGTGCGTTTTTTTTTCAAACAGATCTGGAATCGAGCACAATTAATTTTTTTAGAAACTTTTAAAAACATATTGGAAGAACAACCGGATAATTTTCATGAAGCAAAACGTTATGATGAGCTCAGCACGTTCTTCGAATCGCTTGATATAGATAAGACTCAAGTTACTGTAAGTTTATTTGTTTATATGTGAAAAATAAGGTTGAGGATTCAAATTTTGATTCCAAACACTGGTAGCGGAATCAGAATCTAAATTTTAAAAACCAATTCGGTAAAAAAGTTGGACCAGCTCTCACGGCATAGTCCATCTCTCTTTAAAGCTTCATTTTTCACAGAAATGTTTTTAAGTTAGGTTATTTCGATAGAGAAAAACGCGAGCTTTCGAATGGTATAAAAATTTTCCCGATCTTTCCAAAACTGACAAAGTTATAAAGGAAAAAAATTGTTGGAAAAATTTTTACCAACCCAAAAGATGGACCAACTCTCACGGAATGGTCCATTTCTCTTTAAAGCTTCATTTTAGACGGAATCTATATTCAGACGAAAACACAACATAATTGTTTATTTTATAGTTGCATAGAGTTAGCTACTTTAATTACCAGTTATTTCCAACTTAATCCAATTTATTTGCAATATGATAACATAAAAGCTATTAGATCTACTTCAGACTACAGGGTTTTCAAATAATCAGACGCCTCTTAAAGCCTAGAGACAATCTATAAAGCATACTTGCAAACCGGGCCGAAATGGGCCGACACGGGCCGGCGCGTAACTCGCTTCAAACTCACTATTATGAGCTGAAAAATATACCAAAATGTAAATCTCGGCGAGTTCTATGTCCCTGACCTACTACGGGCCGGATGGGTATTCGTTAATATGTCGCGGGCCGGGAAAAAATGCCAAAAAACGCCCGGCCCGCGGCACATTAACGAATAGTCATCCGGCCCGTAGTAGGTCACGGACATGAAACTCGCCGAGATCTACATTGTGGTATATTTTTCAGCTCATAAGACTCAGTTTGACGCAAGTTACGCGCCGGCCCGTGTCGGCCCGGTTTGCAAGTGTGCTATAAAGTCTTAAAACATCTTAGATTCGTCTGCAATTATTCAAAAGATCCTTTTCAAACCATTTTCTTCTTTTCACGGCAATATCTGTGGTTTCAGATCATCCCTGATTTCTATCAAGACTTGACCATGCAAAAAACTCGTAAAGAGTTCTTCACCCCTATCAAAACTTTCAATTCATATGGGACAGTTGTAATGGAGACATCTGAAGCCATGCTGCATACATTTCTCCATATAGTCATTGGAATCGACTGGTTCAAAGCAGAACAGAAGATTGGTACAGATTCAATGAATGAATTCAAGAACAAGTTTTTCGCGTTAATGAAAACTTATGAAGACAAATCAAGAGTGAGTTTTTTTTGAAACTTTATACCAATTCTAACTATAGACAATTCAGATCACTTTCGTCTCAAAGCACCATGTCGATAAGCAAATTGAAATCATTCGAAAAGATGAAGTATACAAACAACTCGTTCGAAAAATCCCTGAATGCTTCAAAGATGGCCAAAACATGAATAATGAAGTTCCTTTGACAACCCATCATGCGAATCTCACCTGTTACAGTCTGCCAATCTATGCCGCTCGAATGAAAATTTTCAAGCTATCGATGCAATGGTATTCTCATATATTCAGTTGGATCAATAGCTTCTACTTGCATAACAAACTAAGTCAAAAAGTGATTTTGATGCAAGCATTGTTTTCCAAAATGCCACCAAACTATGAAAGTCCGGATGATGAGTTGGTAGGTGTCTTCTCTTTGTGTATTCTGACTTCCGAAGTTGCAGAAAAAGGACGCCGAGTATTGGACGGAAGAGACTACGGATCTCTATAAAGAGGTGATGGCAGGAGTTGTCTCTGGAAAACCAAATGTGTTTGTGACTAATTATGAGACTGTAGTGAGTAACAGAAGGATGAAAACGTCAAAAACTTCTCAGCAGAAGAGTCTAGAGGTTCTACTGGCCGAGTATTTCTTGGACAGTTCTAAAGCCCCGCCTCCAGGATCGGTGAATAGCAACGCAATGTGCCCTTCCACGTCAACTCTCAGCACCCCCGCAAAGAACTCTGAACCTGTAGCCGCTAAAACTCCTGAAGCTCCACCCCTTCCGCTCTCTGAAAAACATGAAACCCCGCCCACAAGAGCTCCAGAAGCCTCAACATCTCCATCAACATCAGAACCCAAGACCCCCGCAACTATTTCTAAAATTCCACCTGCCGAGAAGCCTGTTAGCCCTACTGTAGCCGATAAAGCTCCGTCCCTTGAGGAGAAAAAAGAAAATGACGCCACTCGCCCCAACGATGCCAAGTATTGGAGGGATAAGTGCTTTACAGCTGGAGAACATTGCTCGGAAGCTCAGAAAGCTCAAAAATCTGCAGAGAAGAAAGCGAAGGAGTATGAGACCAAGGCGAAAAGGACGGAAGAAGTGGAGAAGGAGATGAAAAGGATGAAGAAAGAGATGGAGAAGCTGAAAAAGGAATTGGATGAGGCAAATAGAACAGTTCAGAAGAATAAGGAGAAGGAGATGAAGTTACGGGAAGAGTTGAAGAGGTGAGTTTTAGATTTTGTGGGTTTCACTTAAGGCTAAGATTATACGGCTAAGGATTGTCTAAGGTCCGTTAAGATCTATTAAAGTTGGCTAAGATCGGCTGACTTCAGCTGAGGTCGGTTAAGATCGAAATATCATAACTGTTCACAATACCCCTCAAACGCATTATCTTTTTAAAAAATTAATTTCAGAGAGAAGGAATCATCGGAAGCGGAAAAACTTATTCTAGAAGCAACCAATAAGTCTCTTGAAGACAAAAACCAATGCTTGAAAAGCGCCCTTGCTCGCGTAGAGCTAGAGAGGGATGAGGCTCAAGGGAAGCTTCAAGAATTCCAAACCAGTCAACCATCTACCTCCGGACCATCTAGCTACAAGTCGAAGCTAGAAGAATTGATGCAGATAAAAAGGGAATTTGAGAAACGACAGCTCAAAATACAATCTAAAGATATGGCCAAGGTTTTGACAACTGAATCGGACGATCCAGCGATAAAGGAGATGGTTAATCAAGAAATGAGTGTATTTATGAAATCCTATGACAACTATCTCAATGTCTTGCTTCAAAATATCCTAAATTTAAATGTAATATTTTTAAACTTCCAATAGAAATTTTATAATTTAATATAATTTCAGAAATTCCTGGGCACCCGACCTCTCATCCCCCTCCCAGCCGAGCCAGTCATCCCTGAAAAACTATGTGACGCGTACCTAGCTCATATCGACCCTCACAAACCACTAATCGCCAAAAATGAGTGTCACTTTTGCTATGGTCTCATCGAGCCATCCGCTAGAACTGCTCACTGTGGGCACGAGAAATGTGAAGCGATTTTGCATTTTGAGGTACGGGAGTTTAAGAGAGCATGTCTCGCTCAAGCCACCAGGCCATTTTACACATGCGCCAAGTTGATCCGTTTCGGCTGATTTTTTGTAATTAGTTGAAATCAATTATAAATAAGAATTCTAGTTTTTCATGCGCCAGAATACCTCCCTATCGAAGACCCATGAAGCTATCAGATATGAAATGAAACGAAAGTTGAACCAAACGACAGAAAATGACATTTATCTAATTGCTTGTATTTTTGAAGTGTATTCCAGCATTTTCTCAAAGTTTCATAAACTTTAAGTCAGGATCTGTAAAGTTACGTGAGCTCAAATATTTTGACTTGAAAAAATCGAGGAGATGTCTGTAACTCGCTGAAACATGGCCAGAATTGTCTGAAAAATTGTGGAAATACTATTCCAACTCTGAATAATTCAAATCTAAAATATTTTTGATTTTCGTCACCCAGCCATTTTTTACCATGGAGGGGGTACGTTGAAATGCATCAAATTGTGCCACTTTTTGGGTCATAACTCGGCTAGCCACTAAAATCTGGAGAAAGTCATTATATCTTCAAATAGCCCTCACAAATATGTATCTTATCATCATAAATTTACTTCGGACCACAGTACTTCGACCATCCGAAAAATCCAAAAAACATGAAAAAATTGACAAATTTTTCAAAAATGTGATTTTTTCTATATGATGCAGGAGAGTTAGAAAAAAGTAATTATCTTGTAAAATGCACAAATTAAGGCTGGCGATCCATTTCTGAAGAGATTTTGATCCTATCTCTCGAAAGAAAAAATTTCATTTTTCAACTTCAATCGATCGTTTCGGTAGGTTGACTCAAAGGGGGCGGAGCCTAATCTGGTATGGTATGAAATTCTTAGAATTCCTAGGGTACTAACATATCAAAAAATCAGCCAAAACGGATCAACTTGGCGCATGTGTAAAATGGCCTGTAGGCCAATGCTCGATCCAGTCAGAGATTGTCTCTTAATATCTTCTACATAAATGATAAATAATTTGTTTCAGTGCGCCCGTAATTGGTACACCACAGGCACGACGAGTGTTGAGTGTATGTATTGCAAAGAGCCGTTTTTGGATATCAAGGCGGTCAAACAAGGAGCGTGGCGATGCTGAAATGGGTTTTGTTATAATTGATGTGATTTTTGATTTTTAACTGTTCTGTTTTTGTGAGTTCGCAATAAATTCAGTTTTTGGAAGTAAGCTTGTTTTAAAAACCTTTGAAATTTTGTTTTTCCATAGGGAGGTGAATATTTCAGACACCGATGGATCTCCGAAGGACCGAGATGTGAAGTCACTGTGAGATCACACTAATAATCTAATTATTTAAATAACTCTTTATCTTTATTTCTGAAAGTTCTTGTATCCTTGTATTACCGTCAAGGCTGTCGTACGGCCGGCCGCGGCGTTTTCTTGAAAATTTCAAACAGTCGTAGTCGGCCCAAGAAAGTGCTGGCACCAGTAGGGGTCGAACCCTGGTTGTCAAATTGGTACCAAAAATTTAAAAGTATATCATGTTATGTTTTCCCTTGAAACCCTAGAAAACCGCGACTGTTTGAAGATTTCAAGAAAAAGCCGCGGCCCTTCACGGCCGGCCGCGATTTCTGACATACTTGATTTCCGTATCAATTAATAACATTTGACCACATTTACAACACCCTACTACATAGCCCTATTCGAAAAGCGAGGTGACCCAGACACTCGATATTTTCTTGGCAACATGCCAAAACATTCTCATTGGTGTGCGAGGTCACACAGACACCAACAGAGGACCGTCTGGTGTCATATCCCTCTAACCTCCCAAAGTACTGCTGTCACCTCTCCCACTTTGGGATTTTAACACCATCTAATTGGGTTATTCGGCTCTAGAAAAACTGTTTTTTTTCCTTGTCTTTTTCGGTATATGAATCGAGGGAAAAACTTGTTTATTTCCGGACGCGAATAGCCCCATAAGAGCTATAGAAGCTCCGCCCACAAATTTCCGTGATTTTATGGACCATTTCAATCCTGCTCGAGTTTTATCGTATTCTATTATAGGATTCATATTTTCATACATTTCTCATTGAAAATCATCCCCCAGAAACTTCCCGCCCCCAAGCAGTTCTGTATGCTGCAATCACGCCCTACTGAACCTACTCATCGTTGCGAGACCCTCCGCACCATCTGTGTCCCTGCGCAGTGTCACACAAACAACCAACAGAAGACCATCTCTCTAACCTCCCACTGTCCCCTTTCTCACACTCTCTAACCTCAGCAATCCTTTTCGATCATTTTAATAAATTTCGTTTCAGAAACTATGTCTACACCAGCAAGTGACGATATAAAACGCTCGAAAGCTGTTCCAGTCAGGAAGTTGCCGAATAGAGTGACGCAATTCAAAGAGATCAACACATCGGAGCTCGAACTGGAAAAACACAATGTGAGTTTATTTTTCGGTGGAAAAATTGACATTTCGATTTGAAAAATATTGATTTTATACCAGAAAAAGGCATTTTTCTGTTTTCTTGTCATTAAAACTTGAAAATAGAGGCAGAAAAGTTTAATTCAGCCTATTTTCTTCCAAATCAGAGCAGTTTTGGGAAGATTTTCAGTCAATTTCAGCCAAATTTTCACCTATTTCTCTTCAAACCTAGTTCGGGTGGTTCTATTCCGGTCTGGGTTCCTGTAATAACGTAACATAATTATAGGAAGCATACATGGCGCGTTACGAAAACGGACTTCTTTTTACGAGTCGTCAGCTGCAAGGCGATGACTCAAAAAGGTCATATTTCATCTTTGATGGGAATGATCTAGCAGGAATTCGTACTGGATCGGATGGCAATACGGATAGTCTTCTTGCGTTGATGGTGAGCCTTTGTGGAAATTGTTTATGTTCAAATACGGTCCCCGTCCAAAATCTATTGTATTTTGCTTTTTCCAGTTGAAAATATCCAACTTTGAGAGTGTGGCATGGTAAAACTAACTGTCCCACAAAATAATTTTTTATGGGGCCAAACAGACCAAGAATAAAACTTTATTTTTGTAGTTGACACTTTTTTTGTACGGGCGATCCCTAGTAAGTTACATCTCGATAAAGTAATTCCTCTCTCAAATCGACCTATTTTAGTGAAAAACAATGTAACTTTTGAGCTGTTCAGTTAAAATGACCATAACTCTCTAGAGACCGCCCGTACAAAAAAACTGTCAACCACAAAAATGGAGCTCTACTCTTGATCTGTTTGGTCCCGTAAACAGTTATTTTGTGGGACAGTTAGTTTACCTATGACACATTCTCAAAGTTGGGCGTTTCCAACTAAAAAAAGCGGAGTATGCTAGATTTTTTGCCGGTACTGTAAGGCGATTTTAGAAAGAAAACCCCGACAAGAAACTCTACATTCGCTATCTGCCACCACCTGTTGCCGGGAAAAAGGAAATGAGATTCTTCATAAAAGAAGTCGTCGAAGTCCTGGGAGCAGCTCTCAATCAGCAGCATGCTGAATTTAATGGTGAGATCTTCAAAAAACATTGGTTTTTATCTGAAAATATTTTTCAGCGGAATTTATGAAGCAATTGAAAGCTAAAGGAGTCAAGGACTTCTTGAAGACAATGGGAAGAGGAGAATTGGAGATGGGTTTTGAGAGACTCGGGTTGGATAAGAGCTTGGTGACGGTGAGTGGGAAAAATGGGTATTTGAGGATCGACGGTTCGGGTTTATTCCTTTTTTGAGCAAGAAAGTAATTTTCAAGTCAACATTTTTGAAAATAAAAACGAATAGGAAATGCTCGTTTTCAGGCGAAAAATCGATTTTTTTTTCCTTTTTCACTCAATATCGGTACATTCTAGCTCCACATGTCGTTTTTTTTTCGCATTTTTCAATTAATTTCAGCTAAAACCTGCTCATTTTCTGCCAATTTTAACAGAAAACAGTCATTTTTAGCAAAAAATCGGGGTTTTCAGTCAAATTCTGCTCATAACGGCTCATTTTTCATTCACTTTAGACCTACTAACCTATATTTTCCATTTTTGCTCAGATTTGGTCTATTTCAGGCCATTTAAGCTAAGAATAGAAAACATTTTGATAGGAAAGTGTTGGAAATCGGTGAATTTGTTGTGTAAGGCAACATTTGGTCTCGTTTTTCTCAGATACCAGGGCTCAAAGACAAAAATTGCATATATATTTCAGATCAGCGTTTTTTCAGCTTTCCAATTATATATGTCATATCACATACCTCCAAACTGAATCCATGGCCCTTCATTTCTAAATGTTCAGATAATCCCGGATCTCGACTTCGAAGGAAACCACGCTCTACACTGTAGTCATAGTGACAGTGCCCTCTCATTCCGCACACCGATGGGAGAGACAACCTACTATCCATCACTATTCATCTATAATCTATTCACTTTCTGGGCGTCTCAAGTGGACTGGTCTGTGGAGGATAGGGATACAAGGAAGTGCAATGAAGTGATAATGAATAATATGAAGAAGTATTTTGAGATGAATGAGGTATGAAAAAATTTTTATATTATTTTTCACAACATCTTTCATTTTAGGACGTTATGCTTTCCAAGGAAGAGATAGACGAGAGCACTTCGGCTGTCTTCAAGGCGATCGCTGAAAGTCGGAAATTCAAAATGGCTGAATCAAAAGACCTCTTTGGAATTGCTGACCAGACAATCACATTCAAGCAGTACCAAGATATATTGAAGAAGCGGAAACTAACGAAAGTAGATCTCCGACCACTAGGTCTCCCCGAAAACGCAAAGGAGATGCCTGCATGGATGGGATATTTAGGAATTAAAATTGGATTTGTCAAGCAGTTTTTGAGATTCAACGCGAATCAAGAGGCGGTGAGGAATGTGATGACAAGATGCTTGAAGTACGCGGCGCCGATAGAGAAATGGGTTGAAGTGGAGGAGTTCTTGGTGGATCATTTTTCGAAAAACGCTGGAAATGAGGAAAAGGGAGGAGGAGAGGAAGAAGATGAGGAGAACAATGTTGTGGCAGTTTCACGTAAGTTTTGGATTTGGAATTTGTTTCATTTGGAGCTAAAAAGAAGGTTGAAATGCTGTATCTTATCAGAACTCATTTTAATTTAATAGAAATGTAAAATTAATCAATTTTCTGGGATCAGCACAACAAAATCTTACAAATCTTGTTAGTAATGAGTATAATCTCCGATTCGGTTTTGTGCATATTTGAAGCTTGGCTCTACAATTTTTCCGAAAACTAAGATTTTCGAAACAAAGTCATTTCTCAATCGTTGACAGTCAAAATATATATTTGTCTAAAATTTAAGGTTACTGTTTTTATGTTTTTACTAAAAATCAACCAAAATTGATGAGAAATGATAAAATTGAATACATTCACACATTTTCGACGAAAATTCTTTAAACCGTCAAAAATTTTTAGTTTTTGCTCCAGGCAGAAATCTCTGCTCACAATTGAATTAGGCGTGTCAAGACTTGTTGCATAACCAAGATATGTCTTTAGTATGCAACTTCTACAGTACCCAGTAATCGGGTTATTGTAGTTTTCTGAGTGAGAGCTTGGAATTACCGACATACATAGGAAGTTTGCAACAGCGCTTGTGATTGTCAAGCGATCTGATTAATTGTTAATTAAACTTGCAAATTAAAAATGGGATATCAGTTTTGTAATTTACAACTTTTTTTGTACACGTGGTCCCTAGCAAGTTATACATCTGCAGCTGCACATTTTTGACTAAAATTCCTATTCTATTATTCCAGAATTCCAAAAGAAGGCGGACGAAGCTGAAAAGCGACGATTGGAAGTTCTGAAAAAGAAAGCCCTAAAAAAAGGAAAACCTCTTACACCCGTCCAAAAACCTGTCGCCCAACAGAAACAATCTCAAATACCAGAAATAGCACAATACGTCATGAATACCTATATCCGTAACAATAAAGGACAAAGGATCGAAGCTCAAAACGTGTCAACCAAATTCGGGGAGCTCACTATTGTGGAAGTCGAAGAGCCAGAGCCAACACCGAAAATTGAGAAAGAAAAGTCTCTGTGTTATCAACTGGGTTATCATGAGGATTGGAGTCAGCAAGACCACGGAAAAGAGTACGAATCCAACTTTCACCATGTCCCATTGGAATATCGGAAGAGACACAGTGTGAAGTACTTTATGATGGAAAAACGAGATATGGGAAGACCACTGAAGAGTCAATATTTGACCGATGTTCGCACATATGTGGTAGGTTTTTTTTTAAAGAAAATTTGTAATGGAAGCATACTTGCTAAATTCCGGGCCGGTCCGAATCTGAGTTTTTGGATTTTTCACTAGAAAACGTTAATTCGACATGATTTAAGTAAAAAATGAAAGAAAAATGAAGAGATTTCAGACAAAAAAAAACATCAAAAATGGTCATTTTCGACTATTCTTCAATAACGCGTCAAAGGCGCGCCAGAAGTCGAGCTTGGATGCTTCCGGCGCGTTTTTGGGCCATTTTCCGGGCAAAATTCTGATTTTTAGTACATTTTGAGCGAAATTTTCGAGGTTTTCAACGATTTTTTCAAGATAAAATTGACAAAGTGTGTTCTAAAACCTATTTTGCAGCGAAACTTTGTCGAAATCTTAAAAATTTGAGAAAAATACGTAAAAAGTCAATTTTGAGACAGAAACCTAAAAATTTCCATTTTTGTCCTGAAATCTCTCTATATCTTTTTTCAGAACCTCTCGTTGCAAAAACTGACTACAGATTTGGAATCAGTGTGAAATTTCCATAAAATTCTAAAGATCCTCACTGAAAATATCAACGCGATTTGGACCATTTTCCAGTTCTCTATAAATATAGAACTTTATTTTGGTAGCTGACAACCCTTTCGATATATTTCCCCTATTATTCCACAACATAATATTTCAGAAATCCTACAACATCAAAGCAGTTCCAATTCGTTTTTTCAAATCAGAAAACCGCGAGAAGGAGGACAGTCTATTCTTCAGAGAAGACGTATATGATATGATCGAGTGCTATATTGACAAAAATACCAATGCTCGTCTTCGTCGTGAGTTTTTACTTTTGTTTTGATAAATTCTAACTAATCACAATTTTCAGTTTTCCTGGACGAGCACAATCAGGAAAAGACAAAGAATACCTATGCAACAGTCACCCTGAACCGGTTCACTCGGCTGATGAGTGCGTTTAACCTTGATATGAGTAAATTTGTGGTGCGTTTTTAATTATAATTGACTAATTATCATTAACCAAATTATTCAGGTAATGGACGATGTCTATCGAGATTTGACTACCACAAGAAGTGAAATCGAATTCTTCGCTCCGATACGAACTCTTGGTCCAGATGGAGAAATTGTTATGAATGTGAAGCAGGCAATGTTCTCTACTTTTCAACAAGTAGTTATTGGAATCAATTGGACAAAAGCTGAGGAGGATTTGGGTACCGAAACAATTAGGACGTTTAAGGACAAGTTTTTTGGAGTGATGGAAGAATATGAGAACATTGATAATGTGAGTTTTTTAAAGCTGAAAATGACAAAGGGGGCGTGCCAGACTACCTTAAAAACAAAATTTTCGGCGTTTTTAGGTTCAAAAACGCGTCCAAGGCGCCCCAGATTTAGGATTTTGACAGTTTTCGGCTTGAAAACGCGTCAAAGTCATCCCAGATTTTGAATTTTTGACTTTTTCCGGCTCAAAACGCGTCTCGGACGCCCCAGATTTCGGATCTTTGACACTTTTCGGATCATAAAAGCGTCCAAGGCGTCCCAGATTTTGGGTTTTTGACACTTTTCGGCTTGAAAACGCGTCCAAGTCACCCCAGATTTTGAATTTTTGACTGTTTTTGGCTCAAAACGCGTCTCCGGCTCAAAACGCGTCTGGGGCGCCCCAGATTTCGGATTTTTGACATTTTTCGGCTCATAAACGCGTTCAAGTCACCCCAGATTTTGAATTTTTGATTGTTTTTGGCTCCAAACGTGTCTCGGGCGCCCCAGATTTTGAATTTTTGACTGTTTTTGGCTCAAAACGCGACTCGGGCGCCCCAGATTTGGGGTTTTTGGCACTTTTCGGTTTGAAAACGCGTCCAAGTCACCCCAGATTTTGAGTTTTTGACTTCTTTTGTCTCATAAACGCGTCCAAGGCATCCCAGATTTTAGGTTTTTGACACTTTTTGGGCTTGAGACGCGTCCAAGTCACCCCAGATTTTGAAATTTTTACTTTTTTGCCTCAATACGCGTCTCGGGCTCCCCAGATTTTGGATTATAAAAGGGACTGTTGCCCCAACTTTTTTTTTCATCTTGATAGAATTTTGAACTGAATACGTCAAAAGATCTTAGAGCATGTACTGTAGCTGCTAACCTTTAACTAAATTTTAAAAAAATTAACTACTTTCATTCCAGACCTACTTCGTTTCCCAACAACACGTCGACAAGAACATCCAACTACTCCAAAACGATGAGATCTACAAAAAACTCTTCAAAAACGTCCCGGATTGCCTCGAGAAAGGTCAAGATATCGCTCAAAAAGTCGACATGCCAGTCATTGCTCTCAACTGCATGGCTTACAACCTCCCTGTCACAGATTCCTCATCCACCAGAGTCACTCTGCCAGTCCACTGGTATCATTTGGTGTTCGGGTGGATTATGGCATTCTATAGAGGTCAGAAGCCTAACCAAAAACGGATTCTGGCAGAGAGAATGTGTGTCAAAGCGCAGGCGACTTGCAAGAATATCCGTGTACACATGGAATGGGTGGAGAAATGGGTAAAGAAGAGTTCTGAAGCTTCTGAAGAAACTTCTGAAGCCTCCGAAGATTCTGAAGATTTTGAAGATTCTGAAGAATTCAAACATACTCACTGCGGCGCCTGTTGCAAGCCGCTTTCTGAAAGACCTGAACCTGAAGCCCCGCCCCCAAGAGCTCCAGAAGCCTCGAAATTTTCATCTACACCGAAATCCAAAACGATTCCTGAAATTTCTGAAATTCCACCTGCCAAGAAACCTACTGTAGTCGCTGAAACTCCTGATGCTCCGCCCCTCCAGGAAAACAAAGAAAATGAGGCCACTCGCCCCAACGATGCAAAGTACTGGAGGGATAAGTGCTTTACAGCTGGAGAACATTGCTCGGAAGCTCAAAAAGCTCAAAAGTCAGCAGAGAAAAAAGCGAAGGAGTATGAGACCAAGGCGAAAAGGACTGAGGAAGTGGAGAAGGAGATGAAAAAGATGAAGAAGGAAATGGAGAAGATGAAGGAGAAGTACGAGAAAATGAAGAAGGAATTGGAAGAAGCAAATGAAACGATTCAGAAGAAGAGGGAGAAAGAGATGAAGTCACGGGAGGAGTTGAAGAGCGAGAAACAGCGTGTGAAATCTCTAGAAGAGAAAAATCAACATTTGGAGGAAGCACTCGCATCTACCTCCGGACCATTTAGCTACAAAACAAAACTAAAAGAATTGATGAACACCAAGGAAGAGTTTGAAAAAAGACAACTCAGAACACAAGCCATGAAAATAGAAAACGTTTTAAAAACCGAATCGAATGACCCGGTGATCAAAGAGATGGTTAATCAAGAAATGGGAATATTTATGAAGTCCTACGAGGAATATCTCAACGTCTTGCTCATAAATATCCGGAATTTAAATGTAAGATTTTTGAATTTACCGTATACGATTAAATATACTTCCAGAAATTCCTGGGCACCCGACCGCTCATCCCCCTCCCAACCGAGCCAGCCATCTCCGAAAAGCTCTACAAGGCCTACCAGGATCACACTAACCGCCCGAAGGCTCTAGTAGAGGACTACGAGTGTCATGTATGCTATGTACGACCGACACCCACCGAGAGAACCGTCCATTGTGGACATGCTAAATGCAAAAAACTCATGCATTTCAAGGTACGGTAGTTAGCACTGTTAAAATATAACAAACGTGTTCAATTTCAGTGTGCAAAGGAGTGGTATACCAACAATACAACTAGCACGGCGTGCATGTACTGCAAGGAGCCGTTCAAAAACATCAATGCGGTGAAACGAGGATTGTAGTACCCCTCGATCTCTAAAAATTGTTCTTTCTTGTGATTCTCTGATTCAATGTTTTATGACCTCTGTTACATGAAATAAACTTGGCATTTCTCAAACCGATCCATTCCATCACTGATCACACGTTTCTAGATCGCAGTTCATTAGAGCTCATTTATAACACCCTAGTCCTATTCAGAACGAGGGGTGACCCAGACACTCAATATTTTCTTGGCAACATGCCAAAACATTCTGGGGGTCACACAGACATATACGTACCAACAAAAAACCGTCTGGTATCTGCTAGGTGAATGACCGGACTGTTGTTACCATTCCGGGTACTTGTTGTAGTTACACATATGGTTATCTCATTAAAAATATGGTTATCTCATTAAAAATTAGTAACACATTAAACAAAGAGACAAAAATGATGAACGAATTCTGAAATTGTTTAACAATGCAACTTTGTAAAAAAAATGAACGTGACCTTTTTTTACCATAAACGTGACCTTTTTTTACCGAATTATCCAGTTCCACTTCAGTCTTATTCATTTCTGCTAAAATCGATATTAAAGCAACTTCTTCACCAAATATAAAGTTGTTGAAACTACCTGTAAGTCCCTTTTTTCCTCCAGCTACAAAAGATCCCAGCATCTATCATTCCAGATTCAAAAAGTATGATAGTCTTTGGCCACGCGGTTACTGTAATTCTATTATTTCTCATCTCGACACCCTGTGAGCCCCTTCAAGCGACAGGTACGCTAGTGCGCTCTACCGTACACCCTGAACTTTTCCAGATGACGATCTCAACACTCTCATCAAAAACTTCCGAAAACTGGCGCGTCTCTCCAATAGTGTCTCCATAGAAATCGGTCTTCTCGATGGTTCCATCCCCTCCGCTGACGTCATATCAGAACTTCTTCAAATCGGATCAGCTAAAGATCTCATTGACTTTGATTCCACTAGAATAGACGCTGCAATTTCTGAAATCCAATCATTGAATGATAAATGGGATACCTCCCCTGAAGTGGCTGCTATTGAGAATCGATTGGTGTTTTTGGAATGGATAAGGAGTTCGTTCGATTGGGCGGAGCTTAAGAGTCTGGTGAGGAGGGATGAGTATAAGAAGGAGTTGGGAGTGGTGGCTACTGGGTTGAGAGCGAAGAAACCAGGGATCACTAGTATTATTGGATGAAACAAAAGGATCATTGCAAGATCTCATCAGCAAAAAATGGGTGAAAGTTACAAACCCAGCAGAAATAGAGCGTGCAACCAGCCAAATATCAAAGTTGCCTCTTCTGTTGGCTCAAGTGGAAGATATTGCAAAGAACCTAAACGCAACACTTGCTGAATTCGAATTTGCTCGGGACATCAAATCAAAGTCTACCTTCCTCCAAATATTAGACCTAGAACGTGATCTGAGAACCAATCTATCAATTTCTGTACCCTTCACTGATGAATCTCTTAAAAAACTTGGTGAAAACCTCAAGATTTTCAATACGGCTCGTGAAAAGACAGTAACTGCTCAACCACAAATCAAAATTATCCAAAATCTAATTCAAAGACTTCCAAGGTATGAGTATACTGCTGGGCTACCTGAAGGTGCTGAAGAATTGGATAAGTTGAAGAGTGATGTTGAAGATGATTGGATTGGGGAGCATATCAAAGACAAAGAAGTGGTTAGGGACAGCTTGGAATCGGTATTTTCAAATTTCCATGACAAAATTGGCGAAGATAGTGGGGATTTGAAAGCAGTGATTGAGTTGGGAAGAGATGAGAAGATTCTCGAAGATTCTGATGTGCAAAAGTTGAATCAGATCATGAAGAATATAATTGATTCGAAGATTCTCCTGAAACAGGCAATAAGGTCTGCTGAGAGGATAAATGAAATAAAAACTAGGGAATCCTTGTCACTCAAAACGTCTTTTCCAAAATCCAAAGAAGTTTCCAGAAGGTTAGGGATAGCAGTGAGAGGATTAGTGGCAATTAAGGTTGCCTACGAGCAGAAGGAAAAGCTGAAGCCACTGTTGAATATTGGTGGATTCAGAAGTCTCCGGAGAACCTTCACTCGTATCGATAACTTCCTGACCACACTGAATGAAACTCGAAGGGAAAGTGGTTCAGATTTCAAGAGTCTCGGTATAATTTTGAACCATGCTGATAAAATTCCGGGGTTTCTGAAAACTATGAGAGATTTATTGGATGAGACATCACCTGAAAAACAAACAGCACTGGATATCTTGGAGGATCTGGATCTGGATTTTGAGAAATTTGGATTCAATGGAGCCACTGAGTCCCTTGAAGCCATGGACCAATTTTTCTTGGATTATGTGAAAGTGATGACTACAGAATCATCGACAAGAGTCTATCTATATACTACGCAATCACCTCCCAAAGAATCCGCAGTTGCAGAAGAAGAGAGTGAGCAAATTACCCCAGCATCAATCTCCGGAAAAACGTAAGTACAAATTTCAAAGACAGTTTTTTGTATATTTCACCTTTTTTCCAGACTATTAATATGCACCATAGTTACATTGGCAATTCTGTCGTGTCTTCTTATATTTGTAACTGTTCAAATCGGCTGTTCCAAGTATCGAAACGCAGGAAAGAGCAAAGAAAAATCTGGAAATGCGAATGAGTCGGTGACAGAGAAAACTTCCCAAAGTGAGTTGTAACATCATTCCGACATTTAAATACAGCTTATTTTACAGTGGAAAGCAAACAATAGACGATCCTTGGCTTGGAGTTTCAGTTGGAGAAATTTCAAAAAAAGTGTATACAAAAGAATTTTCGAGAAAAAATTATTCATTATTTTTCCTTTTTAATAAACGTGAACTCTGTTCTTACCGGTTATCCCATTAACCAGATTCCATTCATTCCCATTCATTTCTGATAGAATCAATATTAAAACAACTTCTTCACCAAATAAAAAGTTGTTGAAACTATCTGTAAGTCTCTTTTTCCTCCAGCTACAAAAGATCCCATCATCTATCTTTCCAGATTCGTAAAATATGATAGTCTTTGGGCACGCGGTTACTGTAATTGTAGCATTACTCATCTCGACACGCTGTCAGCCCCTTCAAGCGACAGGTATGATAGTGCGCTCTACCGAAAACCCTGAACTTTTCCAGATGATAATCTCAACACTCTCATCGAAAACTTCCAAAAACTGGCGCGTATTTCCAATGGTGTCTCCGTTGAAATCGGTCTTCTCGATGGTTCCATTCCCTCCTCTGACGTCATCTCAGAACTTCTTCATATCGGATCAGTTAAAGATCTCATTGACTTCAATTCTACTGGAATAGACGCTGCAATTTCTGAAATTCAATCGTTGACTGGTAAATGGGATGTCTCCTCTGAAGTGGATGCTATTGAGGAACGATTGACGTTTTTGGAATACATAAGGAGTTCGTTCGATTGGGCGGAGCTTAAGAGTCCGGTGAGGAGGGATGAGTATAGGAAGGAGTTGGGAGTGGTGGCTACTGGATTGAGAGTAAAGAATCAGAGAATCGCAAATATTATTGGGGACGTAGATATGCCAAAAGGATTTTTGCAAAAGTTTGGTGCCAATGGGGAATGGTCAAACGGAGTACAGCCCACAGACGTTGATCGTGCGTATGATTTAATCATAAGCCCCGCCAACTCTCGAAATTTGGAACGAATCGAGGATATAGCAAAAAACCTAGACGCAACACTTGCCGAATTCGAATTTGCTCGGGAAATCATATCAAAGTCTACCTTCCTCCAAATATTAGACCAAGAACGTCATCTAAGAACCAGTCTATCAGTTCCTGTATATGTCACTGATGAATCCTTCAAAAAACTTGGTCAAAACCTCAAGAATTTCAATATGGCTCGTGAAAAGACAGTAACTGCTTATTCACAAATCAAAACGATTAGAGATCTGATCCGAAGACGTCCAAGATATAAATATACCGCTGGACTACCTGAAGGTGTTGAAGATTTGGATAAGTTGAAGAGTGACCTTGAAGATGATTGGATTGGGGAGCATATCAAAGATAGACTAGTGGTTAGCAAGAACTTGAAATTGGTATTTTCAAATTTCAATGAGTTAAGTACAAACCTCAAATCTATCGAGTCAAACTTGACGTTTCTTAGTGACAAGTCAGGAAAACTCGCTACCAAATCAGTGATTTATAAACTTCTGGAAATCAGTGACATCTCGCATCATTCGAAACTTGAGACCATTGTTTCAGCCCTCCAGCAATGTGACTCCAAAAGATTTTGCCAAAATCCAACCTAACTGAGTTGGAAGACATTATTCTAAAAATTAATAATCTTACATCAGATGTAGATATACTTCTGGCCTTCCGGCACGAAATCAACTATACGGATGTGCTCAGAGACATGTCTGAATTGAAAACAATTTTTGCTAATGCAAGTTCAGCATCAGGAAGCAAGGAAGAACTTGTAGCGGAAGTGGTGAGACAAATAAACGAGTCAGATAGCTTCTCTTCAGTAATGGAAAAGTTTGTACGGCTCCGTGACGATCTATCTCATATCAAAGATTACTTGGATAGTATACCAACATTGGCTGAAGAAATCAGTGGTGTTTTTAGTGTAATCGATAATTATTTCACTTCATTGGACTACACAAGTTTTCTGAACTGCTTAGACGAAGTTGGAGAGAATAGTGCGGATTTGACAAGAGCTTTTGAATCGGGAAGGAAGGAGATTTTGGAAGATTCGGATGTTGGAAATTTGAGTTTGGTCATGAAGAATATAATTGATTCAAAGATTCTCCTGAAAAGTACAATAAGATCTGCTGAGAGGATAAATGAAGTAAAAACTAGGGAATCCTTGTCACTCAAAAGGTCTTTTCCAAAATCCAAAGAAGTTTCCAGAAGTTTGGGGATAGCAGTGAGAGGATTAGTGGCAATTAAGGTGGCATATGAGCAAAAGGAAAATCTGAAGCATTTGTTGAATATCCGTGGATTCAGAAGTCTCCGGAGAACCTTCACTCGTATCGATAACTTCTTGGTCACTCTGAATGAAACTCGAATAGAAAGTGGTTTAGATTTCAAGAGTCTTGGCGTGATTTTTAACCATGCTGACAAGATTCCAGGGGTTTTTATCGATGTGAAAACTATCGGAGATTTATTGGATGAGAGATCACCTGAAAAACAAAAAGCGCTAGATATCTTAGAGGATCTGGACCTGGACTTTGCGAAATTTCGATTCAAAGAAGCCACGAAGTCCCTTGAAGCCATGGACCAGTTTTTCTTGGATTATGTGAAAGTGATGACTGCTAAACCATCGACAAGAGTGTCTCAACCTCCTAAAGAATCTCCACTTTCAAAACAAATAGAGGAAGGGAATGTGAACAATCTGCCAGAATCAATCTCCGTAAAAACGTTAGTATTTCGAATTTGTATATTTCACAAATTTGTTCTTTTTTTCAGACTACTAATATGCACCATAGTTACATTTGCAATTCTGTCGTGTCTTCTTATATTTGTAACTGTTCAAATCGGCTGTTCCAAGTATCGAAACGCAGGAAAGAGCAATAAGAAACTAAGAAACAAGAAAGAGTCGGTGACAGAGAAGAGTTCCCAAAGTGAGTTAGGACATCGTTTCGACAGTACTATCAACTTGTTTTACAGTGGAAGGCAAACAATAGACGGTCCTTGACGAGTTTCAGTTGGAGAAATTTCAAAAAAAAAACGTGTCTACAAAAGAATTTTCGAGAAAAAATTATTCATTATTTTTCCTTTTTAATAAACGTGAACTTTCTTCTAACCGGTTACCCCATTAACCAGATTCCATTCATTCCTATTCATTTCTGATAGAATCAATAATAAAACAACTTCTTCACCAAGTAAAAAGTTGTTGAAACTATCTGTAAGTCCCTTTTTCCTCCAGCTACAAAAGATCCCAGCATCTATCTTTCCAGATTCATAAAATATGATAGTCTTTGGGCACGCGGTTACTGTAATTTTGATAGTGACACTCTGTGAGCCCTTTCGAGTTCGTCGAGCAACAGGTATGATAGTGCGCTCTACCGAACACCCTGAACTTTTCCAGATGACAATCTCAACACTCTCATCGAAAACTTCCAAAAACTGGCGCGTATTTCTAATGGTGTCTTCCTTGAAATCGGTCTTCTCGATGGTTCCATCCCCTCCGTTGACGTCATCTCAGAACTTCTTCATGTCGGATCAGCTAAAGATCTCATTGACTTCAATTCCACTGGAATAGATGCTGCAATTTCTGAAATACAATTATTGACTGGTAAATGGGATGCCTCCTCTGAAGTGGTTGCTATTGAGGAACGATTGGCGTTTTTGGAATACATAAGGAGTTCGTTCGATTGGACGGAGCTTATGAGTCCGGTGAGGAGAAATGAGTATAAAGAGGAGTTGGGAGTGGTAGCTACTGGATTAAGAGTAAAGAATCAGAGAATCGCAAATATTATTGGGGACGTAGATATGCCAAAAGGATTTTTGCAAAAGTTTGGTGCCAATGGGGAATGGTCAAAAGGAGTACAGCCCACAGAGGTTGATCGTGCATACTTTTCAATTGTCAGTCCCGCCAACTCTCTAAATTTGGAAAGAATGGAAGGTATAGCAAAAAACCTAGACGCAACACTTGCCGAATTTGAATTTGCTCGAGAAATCATATCAAAGTCTACCTTCCTCGAAATATTAGACCACGAGCGTCATCTAAGAAACAGTCTATCAGTTCCAGTACCTGTCACTGATGAATCTTTCAAAAAACTTGGTCAAAACCTCAAGAATTTCAATACGGCTCGTGAGAAAACAGTGGTTGCTCATCCACAAATCAAAACGATTAGAGATCTGATTCGAAGACGTCGGAGGTATGAATACACCGCTGGACTACCTGAAGGTGCTGAAGATTTGGATAAGTTGAAGAGTGATGTTGAAGATGATTGGATTGGGGAAAATATCAAAGATAGACTAGTGGTTAGCGAGAACTTGAAATTGGTATTTTCAAATTTCAATGAGTTAAGTACAAACCTCAAGTCTATCGAGTCAAACTGGACGTTTCTTAGTGACAATCCAGGAAAACTCGCTACCAAATCAGTGATTCATAAACTTCTGGAAATCAGTGACATGCCAGATAATCTGAATCTAGTTACTACCATGACAACTCTTCTACATTGCAATTCCAATGAAACCTTACCAATACCTAATTTGAATGGGTTTGATGAGATTTCCAAGAATATCAGTCTCCTAAACCGTAATGTTGGTGCATTTCTTGGCTACCGACACAAATTTGAGTATACCAGGGATCTCAGAAACTTGTCAGTGCTTAAGAACATCTTTACCCAAGCAATGAACTCCACAAAACCAAAATCTGAAGTTGTAGCTGATGTGGTTAGACAAATCAACCAGACACGTATCTTCCCATCAATTCTGCAATTTCTCGAACGACTCCGAACCGATCTAACTAAAATACAAAGCTATTCGTTTAGTATTCCAGCATTGGCGGATTATATCAATAGCACTTTTGGTGTCATTGACAATTATTATACTTCTTTGAACTACACAACATTTCTGGCCTGTTTAGACAAGGTGGGAGAGGATAGTGCGGATCTAAGAGCTGTGATTGTGTTGGGAAGAGATGCAAAGATTCTCGAAGATTTTGATGTGCAAAAGTTGAATTCTGTTATGAAGAATATCATAGATTCGAAGATTCTCCTGGAGCAGGCAATGAGGTCTGCTGAAAAAATGAAGGCCAGTGAAGCCTTGTCACTCAAAAAGTGCCTTCCGAATTCCCTAGAAGTTTCCAGAAGGTTGGGGATAGCAGTGCAGGGATTAGTGGCAATTAAGATGGCCTACGAGCAGAAGGAAAAGCTGAAGCCACTCTTGAAGAAGCTTCCGGAACTTCAGAAGACGTTCACTAGCATCGATAACTTTCTAGGGAGCCTTAGCAAAGTTAGAAGGAAGATTAGATGGACAACAGACCCCAAGGATTCAGGTTTCAAGAGTCTCGGTGTCATTCTGAAGGATGCTGATAAGATTCCGGGGTTTCTAATCGATGAGAAAACTATCAAGGCTATCAGAGAGGCGACAACATCAAAAACTTATCTAGAAGAGCTTAAAGCCCTGAATATTCTAGAGGATCTGGATCTAGATTTTGCGAAATTTGGATTCAAAGAAGCCACTAAGTCCCTTGAAGACATGGATCAGTTTTTCTTGGATTATGCGAAAGCGATGACTGCGGGGGAGCCTACGACAAGACTCTATCCTCCCCAAGCCAATGAACCAGAAGTTACAGTAGACCCTGTATTCTGGAGAGAACTACAGGAGTGGAATTCGGCAACAGTGCGAGACGGGAGGAAGGTGCTTTTGTAAGTATTCTGACACGGTTTAAAATATAATTTTCATGATTTTTCCAGCGTTTTCTACTGTGTTCTTGCTGCAATTGCGATATGTCTCGTCTTAGGTTGTGTCATCTTCCTAATCTGGGTTAATGTCAAAAGCTGTATGAACAAGAGACGTCAGAAGTGGGAAGAATTTTCAGCTTTGGAAAATCTACAACCAGTGAACCAGGAGAGGAAAATGAGTCCCGAGGAGTATTGGAAGCAACCAGGCTTGTTGGAAGAGCAGGAGACGCAGAGTGAGTTTTGGGAGGAATTGGGAATACTGGGAAAACAGGAAAGTTTGAAAATTCTGAAACTCCTCACTGCAAATAGTCTGGTGCGCCTTTCATGCGTTTTCTGAAAAACGGGAATTTCTGTGGTACTACCCCCTAATCAGAACTGTCCGAACAAATTCTTGTTTGTCATTATAGTTCTAAAACGGGCCACGACCCCAACAATCTCAAACTGCTCATTTTTCCTTATAATTTCCACTTATCACATTTCCAGAGACCGACGAACAGCTGACGACTCTTCCAGTCGCAGTTGTGGCAGACATCAAATTGAAGAACGAGAGAGACTCGATGATGCCTCGACAGTGGTGTGATCAATTTTTGAGTGGTATACGGAGAATGGGAAATTCGGGAAGGTTGGTATGAGGGGAAAGGGGCGTTTAAGAAAAACCGAGACGCTTTGAAACTATGATATTTTGTTAACCGTTGTCAAGTAGTTTTAAACATGCCTAACTGATTTCGAGGTGGTTTTTTAATAGTTTTTAGTTCTTGCGTAGTCTTTTCTAGGTTGCTGGTTTTTTGATGCTTTATGCAGTTGTAGGCGGAATTTTAAGCGTTTTCTGTCAGTTGTTTGGTTTTCAGTGAGGGTAGCCGCTCTTAGCCGATTTCAGCAAATCTCAACCGATCTCAACCGATCCTAACTGACCTCAGGCGGGCATAGTCTGTTTTAGCCGATCTGAACCTATTTTTGCCTGTCTTAGCCGCTCTTAGCCAATCTCAACCGACCTCAACCGATCATTACCGATCTTAGCCGAACTTAACCAACAGACATAGAGCTCGCCGAGATCTATCATTTCGTATATTTTTCACCTCATAGCATTGAGTTTCAGCACTACTACCAAAACCTTCCGTTGCCCCACTGATTCCCTCGTCAAAATCACTGGATTCCTCGACGGCTCCTACGATGCATGCACGATCCCACTTGGACCGAATACCGAATGGATTATAGCCCGGGCACCGTCCCGCATGAGACGTGGAATAGATGTGCGGGAATCCTCGCTGGCGAAGTTTTGGGCCATCATCTTCCAGCATAATGTTCAGTTAGTTGTTCAGCTAGGCAGATTTATTGAGAGTGGTGGGTATTACCCAAAAATTCTATTTATATCTTTTTACAATTCCTGTTTTCAGGCCACGTAGCATGTGCCACATTCTACCAAGGAGATCCTGGAAAGGAGTCCGTTTACGGAAGGTATAAAGTGAGGACACTGAGTATTCATGCTAGTGGTGCACCACCTCGAGAGTTTGAGATGTTCCGCACTATGATCTACTTCACGTTGTATAAAATTAAGATTACTGATTTGGAGGAGTGAGTTTTCCTCTTTTGTCGTCTTATCTCAAAAATCTCTAAATTTCAGCAAAAATGCTCAGCCAAAATTCACACAAATCATTTGCTACAAAGAGTGGAATCACCACGGACCGCCGCGGTTCTCGAACACAACTGTGGATATTGTCAAGTATTGTGGAATTGGAAATGTAATAACCCTTTTCTGATGCGTACAAACCAAAAATATGAATTTAAGAAAAAAGTGTTGGTGGTGTCACCGGATGGTGTAGAGCGTGCCGGCGCGTTTGTGGCGATTAAGTTGGGTATCGATATGTGTTTCAAGCAGGAAGTGACTAGTTTTGCACAAGGTAAGGGAAGTTTTGAAACCGAACTGTAAGGGGCTTACCCATTCTGACAGTTTCCGGGGCAAAGACTTTAAAAACTGTTTTGAAGATTCGAAATTATCAATTTGGTACTGTTTTTGCTTATAAATCATCGCGATATTAGGGATTTTCATAGATGTTTTGTATTATCATATTCCAGTTATCCAACCAGTCGTCGATGTCCTCCCCAACGCCATTCAGACTGCCAAAGAAGTGTTCTTCATCATCTACAGTATCACCACTGGAATCGCCAACGAAGCGTGCATCCCCGATCTCCCGGAATACGATGCCCTCTTGTATTACTACCAACAATTCTACCACGAACAGTATCCCATCGCATATTCGGAGGATTCGGATAAAGTGAGACGATGTTTGAATGATAAACGAGCGATGGAAGTGTTCTGCGCGGGAATGCGTGAAAATCGACGCAGACGTGACAAGCAGTTGAAGTGGAAACCGAAGAAGAGAGTGGAGGAGCAAGAGGAGAGTGATTAGGAGACTTGGGTGGTTTTTGAATAATAAATATGGAATGGTTTTGGTTAATGACATTTTTAAGATGACAACGTTTGCCCTCAAAATTTCGTATACGACTCAGTGCTCTACAAGAAAAACAACAATAAACAAAACATTGAAATTCCGAAACCATTTCTAGACCGAAAATGGGATGATCATTTTTATTTTTCACATTTTTCCCTCAGTTTTCGTTTCGAAAGAGAGATCCGATTTAGCAGCATCACGGAGTGTGAAAATTGTTCAAAAGATGAATAAAATGAAGCGTTACCAATCTGAAAACCTAGGAGCATCGAAAAATTTTGAGCCGAGACAGTGTATGTCCCGATGTCTGTCTGTCTGTGGATGTGTGTGTTCAAATGTTCGGATGCCTGTCTGTAGATCTGTGTGTCCGGAGGTTAGCCCACAAATAGTTAAGTATTTGTGTTGAAACAGTGCGTTTTTTAGTTTTTGGATCTGTCCGAATGTGTGAAATCCGTTTTTTTTCAGTTTTCAGCTTAAAAATTACTGTTTCGTATGCTCAGAAACCCATTTCCTCCCCACCAAAAAGTTTCTCATGACTTTCCATCCCCATTCTCTCTGCCCATACACATCGACACGTCATCCCCTTATCAATGTCTCCATTCTCTGCGTCTCCCCTACCTCCCCGTACTATCTCGTCACCTCACAAACATGTCTATCTTAGCAGCAAACGAAATCATGGAAATAGTACGGGAAAGTGAGAGAGTCGGCTAGAGAAAAAGTGGAGAACCTCTTCTCATTCTTATCAATAAAACTGAGAAAGGAGAAGGAGAAACGTTTTGTATGGAAGAAACACGCAGGTATCAACTTGTTGGTTTACCTTGGAATGAACGCGTCGAAGGCGCGCCAGATATTTCAAAAGCTGGAATTTTTCAGACATTTCAGATTCGAGGACCCTGACAGTCACTGGCGTGCCTTTGGCGCGTTTTGAAAAAAAAAATTCTGCGCCGACAGGTCTCGATGCGAAAATGTCGAAAATTGAATTTTCTGAAAAAATTCAATTTTCGACATTTTCGCAACGAGACCTGTCGGCGCAGAAAGAAAGTACAGTAGGTTGGTAGGACGCGCTGAAGACACGCCAGCCACTTTTTCGTCGATTTACGAGATCGGATCAAAGGCGCGCCAGATGATTTTTCGTGTGGACTCAAGAAATTCTCAATCAATAAAATTTCCCGATTCTTAGAAAAACGCGTCACAGGCGCGCCAGACACTTTCTGTTGAAACTTTACGGGCTCTTTCAAGATTTGCAGATTTTGTTGAATTTTGAACCAAACGCGTCAAAGGCGCACCAGTAAGGATTTTCGGATTTTTAATTCCAGATTTTTTCCTTTTTCAACTACAAAAGATTCCTTCAAAACTACATTTCCAAACGGATTATCTGTGTATAAAACTAATAAATACAAATTTTCTCACTTTTTTTTGTATCCGATGGATTTTATTTTGTATCTTTATATATTATGTATAGTCAGAAACATTTGTTGTGTCTCTAATGTTTTCAAAAAAAAAACTAATTTGATACTGATACTTAGCAAGGAGACAGGAGACAGGTACACAGTTTTGCAATGAAATAATTTAATTTCTTATCGGACTGACGACCGGAGAGAAACAAAGAGAAAGAGATATGACAAAAACATGGGAACAAATCAAAAAACACCACAACATGGCATTGTATTTATTTATGTATGTGAGAAGAATAAAAAATAGAAAATGTTTATCGGAAATCTTTTAGAACTGTGGTTCTCACAGTATGAACAGAACCGTAAGAATACTGAAATCGGCTGAGCAACCGTAACGGACGGATGTAATAAATTTTTTTGTCTTTTTCTTGTATATCAAACCCAGATCTCTATTTTTGTAGTTGACAACTTTTTTGTACGGGAGGTCCTTGTAGAGATACGGTGGGTCGAAGTAGGATAGAAGGATCCTGGTCAGATATGGTAGCTTGAAGCCTCCTGCCCTTCAGCTGAGTGTAACTCCGGGGGGAGCGTTTGTAGAAAAAAGTTGCCAACTACAAAAATGAAGAACTTGACTTTTTCTATTTGACAATCATAAGTTCAAAATAGTGGGACTGTTAAGGGTACCGTGACAAAATGTCGAAGTATGCGACGATTCATAGTACGGGTTGGGATCTGATTCTTAAATTAGATTTTTCATGTGAGTCTTACTGTATGTCCCACTGTACCCCCTGCAATATACTTTCCCCCGAGAAGTTCAATCGGTGCAGTCTGCCTGCAACCACATGATAAGCGGTGAGAACTGAAGTCGAACTTTGCGAGTATTCATAGGATGGAAGATTCTGGAAAGTTGAAAAAAAGAGCATCTGAAAACATGGAATTTAAAAAAAAAACAATTAATTTTCCCCGTTACTGTCTCACATCTTGGGTACATTCTATTATAGACCCCCGTAAGATTAGGCTATACACCCCCCTGGATATACGTTGGAATACACCCCCACAATGCTTGATTTAGTCATTTAGGTGGGGGTGTTTATTGGAATGTTGTGACTATTTTTGGAACATTATATTATAGAACCCCACACATTACAATATAACCCCCAAATTTCCAGTAGATGTGGGGGTATATATTGTAATATATGCATCATTTTGATATAAACCCCCCAATGACTGAGTATCATAGTTGGCAGCCAAATTAAATATTGATTGCACTCAAAAATAATCATTTTCTTCCGATTTTTCTTCTTTTTTGCGGGTTTTCTGTTCGTTTTTCAGCAGTTTTTTGCTGAAACTTTGAAATGTAAATTTAGGCAATAACTAAAACGTTGATTTATGCTGAAATTCCACCTGATTTTCCATAATTCTTAGGCTTAGGCTGAAATTCCCGTAACATTCTATTAAACACCCCCCGGATGTGGCATACGGGGCCGTGGATACTTAAATTGAGGCCAATTTTCCTTAATTCTTAGGCTTAGGCTGAAATTCCCGAAACATTCTATTAAACACGCCCCGGGGGTGGTATACCAACATGGCGTTTGGGGGGTGCTTATTGATATACGTGGGTGGTTATAATAGAAGTTTACCAGGTGTTTTGATATGAACCCCCACTTTCTACTGTGGGGGCTTTAATGGTTTCATTATAACCCCCACACGTTCTGTTCCATTATGCACCCCCACAGTTATAACCCCCACTTTTCTGTTGGTGGGGGGTGTATTCCAACATGCGGGGAAGCTATCGGTGTGGGGGGGTATAACCGAATTTTCCCCACATCTTTATTCATGAACCGTTTGAGGCCAAAATCCAAAAATCTGATCATTAGACCTATTCAGATCTTTTAAAGGTGGACTAAGGTCAACTCTGATATTTTCATAGAATAATGTATGAGTACCTGTGAGCTCATTTTCATACCGAAAAAAATTTAAAAATCGGTCTGGAACCCGCTGAGAGCGATCGCCGGTGAGTTTGGGCATTTCGGTGGCCTAGAAATTGGACTTCGGCCATGTTGATTTTTTCAAATTTTATCGCTATTTTCGGTCATTTTTGTTGTTTTCTTTCAATAATTTCGAAAGTAAACGGCTAAAATTAATAGAATTATTACAAAAATGATAGAAAAAACTAAGAAAACTCGAAAAAAACAACATTTTCGAAAAAGTTCTAGAATGTTCCATGGCCACAGAAATGCCCAAACTGTTTTGCCGCTCGTTCTCCGCGGGGAATGAACCGAATTGAAAAATTCTTGAAATATGAAGTTGAACTCACGGAAATGAACAAATGAACACACGACTGAACTCAAATTTCTGGGCCATACCGCCAATTTTCGCCGGTCAGCGAAATGCCCAAACTCACCGGCGATCGCTCTCAGCGGGTTCCAGACCGATTTTAAAAATTTTTTCGGTATGAAAATGAACTCACAAGTACTCATACATTATTCTATGAAAATATCAGAGTTGACCTTAGTCCACCTTTAAAGACAGTCAGTTCTTGAGGTGCATTCTCAATACCGCCTATCTAAACCGCAACCTATCAAACTTTACAAGGTGAGCGGTTAGCTCTTGCTAATGCAGAATTATTCGTTCTATATACAAAACTGAGAAGATCCCACTATATTTGAACCATGACGATTATATTTCTGCAGTCCAAAACCGTCGAATTCGGCAAAGTCCTGCAATTATGGTGCAGTTACTTTTCGGACCATCTGACTTTGGCGAGAGCATCTTTAAGACAACTGTAATTGCATAAATCGAATCCTCATAGTCAAGATAGTGGGTCCGCGAGTCTAACCTATAGAGCGCCGGTCTATCTTCTCGACACCGCCCGTCTCACTTATTGACTCTTCTCATCCCATCTTAGGATCGCCTGACTTGAGTAAAGGGGGATTCTGAAGTAGTACGGGCGATCCTAAGCTGGCACGTGCGGTGATGAGGGTAGATAGTTTTCAGGCAGATATGTTGGCAATACGGACGATTTCTTCATAGTTAGGCTAAGATTAAACAGGCGGCTCTTGAGCTAGGCTGTCATGAGGTAAGCGGAAGCTGAGGTAAGCCAAACGAACCCTTGCCAGGCTCAGAACAGCGATGCTGAGGTTAGACAGTTCTTGGGTAAGACTGGTAGCAAGTATGTTGGCAAGACGTACGACGGTTCATAGCCAATCTAGAGGCCGCTCTCCTTAGGATCGGCGGTCATCGCCTAACTACGTACTGTCCGTCTTGCCAACATTCTACCAAAAAATATCAAACCAAAAAGCCGCCGGTCTCAACCTAGCTAGAACCGCCTGCCTTGGGTCAGGATCGCCTATCTTCTCGAGTCAGACAGTCCTGAAGTTAGCTGTCAAGAGGTTAGCTTCCCCTTTTCTCCTGAGCTCCCAGCCCAAGAGCCACCAATCTTAGCCTAACTTTAAATCGTCCGTTTTGCCCAAGAACTGTCTAACCTAGAAGCCTAGCCACCCTTCTACCCCTCTAGACCTTCAAATCATTCCTCTCACCTTCCCAAACACATTGCCAAGTAACCTCCCTCCCCCTTCTCTCCCCATCAACAGAATCATCGAATGTTCTCAACATTTTCTCTGCGTCTCCCCCAATTCCCACACTCTCTCGCCTCCTATAGCAATTACAGCCCCCTCTTATCATCTAATCACTTCAGACCGTCCATTCCCCCCTTCGTCCAAAAATGTTATCACCTGCTCAGGCAGTATTCTGTACTCTCTCCAGTCTCCAGTATCACCACACTATTTTTGTGTCCCTGTGGAAGCTCCGCCCCCTTTCCACCCCGTTACAACAAAAGATAGAGACCCAGGGCAAGGCAAACACATGCATACAGACATTGTGATGTACAACACAATTCTCTCTCTCACTTTTTCCTTTCTTAGCAATATGACATGTTCTTATCACCCCTCTCCCCCCTTTTTCTCTTTTTTTATATTTTTTTTCAAAAAATTTCGTAAGACGGAACTGAACGAGATCAAAGTATCACAAGCTCCTCCCCATTACTTGAAAACACGTCAAAGGCACGCCAGACTGAGAAGATCAGAGATTAAAGGTCATTGATCATGTGGGAAGTTCTTACGAAAACAAATTCGAAAACGCGTCAAAGAAGCGCCAGAAAATACAGAACGGTCAAAAAATCTCCTTTTTGAGTTTCTTAATTGTCTGTCGCGCCTTTGACGCGTTTCTTCTAAAATTTTCAATTTTTTAACGCATCAAAGGCGCGCCAGAGAATCTGATAAAACCATAAATCTCCGTTTCTCGAACTTTTTAGTTGTCTGGCGCGCCTTAGACGTGTTTTATAGAATTAACAACGTATTAGAATTCGATTGTCTGGCGCGTCGGTGACGTGTTTTCTTCTGTAAAAAATTAAATCTTCAAAAACGCGTCCGAGGCACGCCAATCGCTTCAATATTTTACTGTCTGGCGCACCTGTGACGCGTTTTTCTGATTCAAAGTTTTGAAAACGCGCCCGAGGCACGCCAGTAACTCAAAAACCTCTTTTTTCCAGATTTTCAAATCTCGTTTCAAAAAACGCGTCAGAGGTACGCCAGAATTTTTTTTGTAAAAAACGATTGAAACAATTTCCATTTGTCAGGTGACTCTGGTGTGAATCATCCTGAGAATGTTGTCATCTTTTTTTGAAAAAAATTTCGAAATTTTTGAAAGTTTGGGGTGACTTTGGCGCGTTTCTGCTCCTTTTCAAACAATTTTCCTTCCTAAAATCCAAAAAAATTGCAGAAATGAGTCAAGAATTCCAAGATTTAATCCTAAACTATGTGAACAATACAAATAATTCCAATGAAATAGTTCCGGATATCAATAATGAGGATTTATTCAAAAATTTCATGAAGGAGATCAAGCTAGAGCCGGTAGAAGATGATGATAGCACATCGAAATTATCCGAGTATTCGGAAGTGATGAAAATACCGAAAGATATCAAAACGGAGTTGGAGACGAAGGAGTACCCAGTGTTTGACATGCTCAATGAAGGAATTCTCAACGAGAATACGATAACTCAAGAGAAATTGAACAATCTTCTCAACTTTATGAATAGTTTTACGGCGATGCCCTCGTCGCCAGGAGACGATAATAATTCGAATGGAAATGGGTCGATTGAGGTGGATATGACGGATGCGGATGATGAATGGCAGGCGGAGTTTAAGAAGTTGGATAAGGAGACGCATTGTAAATTGGATAAGAAGGCCGAAGTGAGTTAGTTATGATTACTACAATGACTATTCAATTGTGACAGTGAAAACTGACGGAGTAATTACAGTAATTTGAAATGTTAGTTTACTTTCGGCAAATTTCGGAAATCCGCAACTCGGCGAGTTTTCAACCAAATCTTGTGATTTTTTGCCCAAATGACCATTGGAAGATGAAAACTATTCAAATCGGGTCTCACCACGAATTCATAGCTTGTAGGTCGAAAAATCAAACAGTTTCAAATTAGGGCATGATTATACTCATTCGAAGTGCCTTGAGACGCTGAATCCTAAAATGTTAATGAAATATCACATGAGCTGAATAAAATATCGTTTTTGCAATGAGGCTTTCGAATTTTTTCGAAAATTTTTGAAAATCCATAACTCTACCAATTTCCACATTCACATAAAAAAATAAGGGCGGACATAGAACATACATGGGAAATGGAGAACCATCCAGTGTCCAAATGCTCGGAAAAGGTACTTTGTAATATATTCCGGCTACTGTATTGGGGAAAAAGAGCACAATTGTATCTTAATAGGGAAGGTTTTGGAGATATGGGACATAACCTATATCATTGGAAAGCTGACAAAACGCTGATTCCAAATATATTTTCAGTTTTTGCCCTTGAGGTCTGGTATTTGAGAAAAACAAGGTCAAAGAGGCAATAATTCTTGTTTTTCTGGAATACCAGACCTTGAGGGCAAAAACTGAGTAGATATCTAGATTCACCGTTTTTTCAGCTTTCCAATGACATAAGACACATCTAATAACTCCAGACCGACTCCATGGCCTTCTCTTGTTAGTCAATATTAAGCAATCTCAAGCGATCTTGGACAATTTTCACGTCCCATGACTCCGAACTGACTCCATGATTTCCATGATTTTCCTAAAAAACCACTAATCGCTATTCTTTAGGAACGCCACCGCCAAATGGCGAAAAACCGTGAGTACGCCCGAAAATGTGTTCAGAAAAAAAAGGACCTGAGGAAACAAGCCGAGATGCAGAGTATGCACATCCTACGACGAATTCAACTTCAACAGAAATTCAATTCGATAAAAGAGAGAAATGGGAACTTTGCCGTGTTTCTGAGGATAATGGAAGGGGATACGGAAGCGGTGGAGCAGAAAAAAGTATACGAAGGGAAGAAGTTAGAGATGAATAAGAAGTACGATGAGATGTTTAGTGCCGACGAGGCGGTCAACTTGAATTTTCACGTGAGTTGGTTGTACTGTACCTACAGTAACCCAATGATTCCAGAGACTCGCCAGCTCGCGGGAGGAATTTGAAAAAGCGGCGACTGATCTTCAGATGAAGAATGGAGTGATTGGGACACTGGGCTCTCGAAAAATTCGGGCGAAGCAGCAGATGGAGTGGAGACAACACTTGTATAATATTTCGGTTCATGAACATGTGCGTTTTTTATTCGAGACTTTTTTGAAATTTTAGATCTGAAACTGATTTTGGACGGATTGAAAATCAAAGACTGCAATGTTTTTCAAAACCGCATCAAAGACGCGCCAGACGGTCGAAATATCTCTCTTTTTGAGTATTTTTTGTTGTCTGACGCGCCTAAGACGCGTTTGATTCAACAAGATCCGAAAATCTTGAATGAGCGGAGCGTTGTCTCCGGACGATTCGACAATTTTCAAAAAAAGTGTCTGGCGCGCCTTCGACGTTTTTTTCTGAGAATCGGAAATATCTGTGATAATCTGTTGTCATTTTCAGTGTAAACCACACAAAAATCAGCTGGAGTGCCTTTGCCGCATTTTATTCTAGAAACAGAGAACATGCACTCTAATAAACTTCGCTTCCAATTTTTATTTTTGGCTCAAAAACCTGGAAATTTTTTAGATTCAAAACAGGTTTCTGCATCAATTATGGTAAAAAACTCAAAATAAACATACTTGGATATGTGACTGCACAATTTTTGAGAGTTTTAGAGACTATTTTATTTGAAAAATTCGTAAAAGTTGGTATTTAAAATCTCAAAATTCCGATTTTAAAAGGTTTAGGAAATAACGCGCTTCACCGGACATTAGTTTCGGTGTCAAATTTAGTGGTTGCATGGAAACTGCACTCCACCGCACATTCTTACGGAAAGTTCAATAAAGCGCATTTTCCAACTCTCCTCCCCTCTTCTACTCCTAAAACCCCTTTTTCCAGAAACTTCGCCGGGAAATCGAGTTATCGAAACTAGCGGATGAGTACGTCCGTGTAGCCGTCCCAGCCGCCGCTCCTTTGATTCAATCGATGCCGAAACACCTGTTGGATGAGATAATAAAGAATAATAGAACCTCTGAATTGGAGGAATTTTATAGATTTGTAGGCGATAATTCTAATATTATCGATGATAATTGTAGTGGTGATGTTAAGGAGGAAAAAGAAGCAGTTGTTAAATAAATTTTTTTTGTGTATGGGTCATCTGGACAGGCAAAGGGACAGACAAACATGTAGGAATCCGAGCAAATTAAAATTCTAATCTCCGGTCATTCAGCTTCGAAATGTTATACAGAAAGCCGCTGACTGGGTTTTGGGTGATCTTCCACACATACATCTTGTTGCTGCAAAGAAAATAATTCTGAAACATTTTCTACTCTCAATCTTGAATTGATAATGATCGTCTGAAGTCTAACAGGCCGTTCTATTACCAGAAGAATGGGTGACAGACACATAGACAGACAAAAATCGTATTGTTTCTTTCCAGTTAGGTATATGGTCTAGTTTCCAACATTTCAAATATATTTTTTCTATTTCTCCACTATCTTCTTCTTTAGTGTAAGAAACTCTCAGCATTTTGTATTCTCTTTTTGCTTGTTTCATCACCAATAGACTGTTTCGTTCAAAATTTGAAATCTTATGGGTAGTAGTAAAAATAGTTTTTTGTTGCTTTTTTATATTTAGTGAATAGGTCCATTTGGGGACTGTCATAATGTTCAGAAAATACATTTTAGTGGAATAGAACCAACTCACGGTCACCACTTTTAAAAAGTTCATTTTCTTCCCTTGACTTTTTCCCTGTTTTGTACGTCACGGTCACTTTGTATGACTGCGTCTCTTATATTGAGTTTTATTTTTTGGGTTTGTCTCGACTTGAATGGGCGTGCGTCTGTGCCTGTGTGTGTTTGTTCATATTCAACCGTTATTCTGTGCAAGAAAAAAAGATTTTTGTTTCTAATTTTTCGTATTAATTAACCTTATATAATTTTCGTGGTCTTGTACTCAGAAAAAACCTAAGTAATGTTTTGAAATTTTCAGATAGAACACGAAACATGACCACCCGCCCGGAAACGATTTTCACGCGGATGGCTAATAACCATCATGTTTCTTTTATAACCGATAAAGAAATTCCGAAAAATGATCAAGGAAGAATAGACAAAACTTTGGAGACTCATGGAAAAGTGTTGTCCCGTGGTAAGTCACTTTTCTAGGTACCGTTCAAAGAAATATTTCAGAACAAAATGCTGTCGTTATGGACAGTGATCAGAATGAATATCAACCTGCTGCCTTGAGTGATTTGATTGATCTCGTCTCCGTGATTAAGTCAGAAGATAATACTGATGGCAAATTTCGCGTAAAGGGTCTTTGGAAAACAAGAAAAGAGACAAAGTCTAAGATTCCACGTAAGAGAACATCCGCATTAGTTATGAAGACAATGGTAGGTGGATCCGATTGAATTTTGACTCAAGTCGATATCCTTAAACTTTCAGACACCCGAGAAAAAGACAGAACATGTAAAAGCTCAAGATAGAAGAAACGCTACGGCTTATCGAAAACGCCAAACGAACAGTTTTGAGAGCAAATTGGCAATTGAAAAAGGTTTGACAGGAGATGTTCTACGAGTGGAACGTGAAAATGAGAGTTTGGAGAACGCCTATTGTGCTCAATTTGATGATGACGGGGCTAAGATGGCAAACAACAATTTGAAGAAGTTGGAAAACTTGATCTCGGATACGTTCAAGAAACAGAAAACAGTTGATTGTGGCGAGTTGGAAGAGGTAAATACTAACGATTTCAATTTTAAGCAGTTATTACCTATCCGCCGGTGGCTGACCGTTTGCTTAAAGTCTGGTCTAGGGACGAGGTGTTGGTCTCGTCGCGGAGTTTCTATTTACGGCGGCTGTCCATCGTACTTAATCCAAAAAAAGGGTTCAAAAGTACGGTAGTTGCAACGAGACCCACTCCTTCCCCCGGGCAGAATTTTCAGCGACAAGTCCTAGACGGGATGTCTAACATATAACCCACACATAACTCAGCCCACAGAAGAATTTACCAAAACTTATTTTAGATTCGGAATCTACGTTTTTGAAAGTATCAGGGGCAAAATTATTGAGTCGTTTGAAAGAGTACACTTTGAGACTTCCCGTGTTAGGCTCAAAACTTCCTGATTAGAAACCTTTGCATGATCTCATTACTGATGTTTTCAGACCATCAACTCCCACAAAGACCAGCTAAGAAAAATTGAAACAAAAAAAGCTGCCATTCTGAAGCGAAACGACATGAATAAGAAATCCGACTTGAGTACGAATGGCTCTCAGAAAAGTCGCACGAACAAATCTTTAGAGGCTAGCGAATTGGACCTAGAGATCTGCAGACTCGAATATCGTGTGGCGGAGCTGAAGAGTTACGGAAACAAGCTACAGAAACTTTTGTGCTCTCAGAAACTTGTGCCGGATACTGAAGAGACAGCGGAGCCAAGAAATCAGAATACAATAGCATTAATGCTTGGAAAATTCAATGCGCTTTCTGTGAAAGCCAGTATGGACCCAGAGGTTCTAGAAGACTTGCAACAACCACAAGATATAATTGCTGGTACACTGAGCCGCTCTAGAGGAGCACAAGAATTTGAGACGCACGGTGATTCGCAGCAGCACTTAAAGGTAATCTTGCACAGATTTTTATTTCTAGTGTAAAAATAGTTGAAACAAAACTAATGTGAGAATGGAGAAAAAAGTCATCAAATGTGCATACACTTAAATATTATATTTTTACATTTCTTATCAGTGTAAAACGCCGAGATACGTCATTGAATTATTCTATCAATTTCAGCACTCCGCACACGACGGTCCTGTGTTACATCTGAAATCCACATCTGATGAAGCTGACCGCGAGTTCCGGGAACTCGTAGATTATGTTCTGGATGAAAGGATTGATGACTCCGAAGCGAACTTTAAAAAGTTTATGAAACTTTGTGGAAGTGCGCGGTCACCAGTGCCGGACTTGCCTATACAGCACATCGACCAAATGCCGGGTCAAAATTGGGACCCTAGTAATAGCTGCCAGGGTACAATGGAATGGGAGCCTGCAGAATTATTGAGGTAATATATACATATATAGCATTTACCTGTAGTGTTGCTTTATTTTTTGCAGAAACCGCCAATGGGACCTGAAATTCCATCCGGAGTTGCAATGAATCCATTGATGTTTCCGTCATCAGGAGAATCGCCATTTTTTGAGAACCCCACCAACTTCACTGGTCAAATGCATTGTTCGTCAGAAGATTACGGTAGTACCAATACTCCCGGAGACTAAGACGCAGCCAATCTCCCTCCAGAAGATCAATTCTGGAATATTTCACGTTTTAAGTCGCCTGACATTGCCCAAGCTCATCATCTTCAATTTTCGACTGGTTTCGGGTTCTTCTCCTTTTTCTATTCATTTTTCAAGTATATAAAAGGTTTTTCTGGGAACTTTTTTCATTCTGGTGATTTTTAACCATCGCACAGGAAGTTTGGCACAGAAAACATTTATACTTAATGTACTTCGCCGCCAATTTTCAGATTTTGACGTTAGAAAGATATTTTCATCCATTTGTTTAGTTTCAAAACAGGATTTTACATTAATTTTGATGAACAACTCAAAATAAACCTAGTCGGGTGTGTAACTGCACAATTTTTGGATATTTAGAGACAGTACGCTCTAGTAAACACTGTTTTATCAGAAAAACTCTTAAAATTGGTATTTTCATTACTAGAATCTCAAAATTCCTACAAAATCAAATTAAATTCTTAAGGAACATATTCCGTTTTTCCATATCATTTCAGCAGAGCGCTATTTTGTAATGGTACAGACAAATATGTGGCAATGCGAGAAAAAAAAATTATGATCTCCGGTCATAAAAATAATGAGAGATGTCCTCCTCGGTTCTCGTTTGATTTCGAAGTTTTTCGACAATCTACGTAGTAAAACGAACTACTAATTCCGAAGAATTAGAAATAGGTTTTAGTTAAAACAAACAAGAGAGAAAAACAACGAATTCAAGAGAAAATCAAGCAAAGCGATGTCAAAACACTTTTGACTCGAGCGAGAACCTGAAATCGCGCGACAAAACTCAAAACACAGCTTTTTGAGGAATAACCACTTTATTCCCAAGCCAGACAGCTATAAAACTGCAATTGAAGACAATTAATAAAACATAAACGATAAAATTAGGCTCAATAGGCAAAGAATGGTCCCAACCGCAAAGAATGGTCCCAAAATTTTGGCTACTTTCTACTCATTTACTACTTTATAGCAATACTCACTTTTCACCATTCTCTTTGGCTTAGGTTTCTTAGAAGATCGGAAAACAATTGACAAATACGATTAATTACCGGTTTTGACAATTTTTTCCCAATTTCTAAGAAACCTATGCCTAAGAGAATGGTGAAAAGTTTTCGTATCAATTTTGAGGGACCATTCTTTGCGGTGGTGACCATTCAATTCTCAAAACTGTGTACCCAAAAATTTTGGGACCATTCTTTGCGGTTAGGACCATTTTTGCGGTTGGGACCATTCTTTGCGGTTGGGACCATTCTTTGCCTATTGAGCCTAAAATTAAACAAATATGAGGTTAAACTACAATAAAAAAGCCCAGAGAGTCAAAACTAGAGGAGGAACCCTTCTCTCTGATAACTTAAACTAAGCACCACAAAAGCGCCAAGACACGAGAATCGCGCTTTTCTTAAAACTGATAAGGGTATGAAAAGTTGCGAAATTTCGGAGAGTATAAAAGGGTGACAGGAAGAATGGAAAAACTAAAATGAAAAAGAAACGAGAGGACGCTACCGCGTCTGCACTACTACTGTTTATTACAGTCATCTTCTTCTTGATCCAGATTTTCTATGAGTCTGGTAAGTCTTACTGCCTGTTTAATTTTTTCAAGTCATAACATTTGTATAATTTGACTTTCAGGAAAAGGCTTCAAATTCAAATTCGGAATTGCGGACTTAAAGGTAGGTAGCTGAACGAAAATACATAACTTTTGGTAAAACGGACATTGGGAGCAAAAAAAATTTATTTTTGGTTTTTCGGGTATATGGAGCCAAAAATATTGTATTATTTTCGTCTCCCGAAAAAAAGTTTCCGTTTTTTCGGTTTTGGAAGAAAGTTCGATTTTTTAAAGCTGTTTTTATTAATTTCCTAACTGTTTTCAGGTACATTTGTTCGATTTTTCGGGTTTTTTGGGGGTTTTTAGGCAAACAAAAAAAGTGTTCGTGATTTTTTAGGCGACCGAAAAAAAAAATTTCGGATATTTTTTCGGTAGTCTAAATACATTTTTTCGGCTTTTTTCAGGAGGCCGAAAAAAGTTAATTTTTTCGGGTCAAATTATTTTCGGCGGCAACCCTGATTGGGAGCAGTGAAAAAAACTCCTTAGAATTTCACTTCAAAACTCCAGGGTCATTACCGATGAACGGTTATTATTACAAGTTATTTTCTTTTAAACAAAGTAAGATCAGAAGTACCAGATTTTTACTGATTTTAATTTCTGCCGGGAGCAAATGAATTCTTACTGATTTCAGCTTCAGCCAATCTCAACCAACTCAACAATGAATCCCGTCCAAAATGTGGTATTTGAGTTTCCCGTAGTCGAAATTCTATTGACAATTGGGACAGAAGAGGTATTGCACTCCATGAGGAACCCCGATCTGGAATTTGGATACGAAATCAATGAACCAAGTGAGTTACCGGCTACCTTTTTTTTCAAATACAAAAATCATGGGGAAATGATATTATGTGGGCTGAGTTTAGTGGTTAAGAGAGGTTTCACATTTTCGGGATTTCTTTTTGAACGGGGTAACTGATTTTTATTAATAATAAATTCATTTCAGTCGATGAAGCGACGATTAAGAATGGGGCCGAAGACATCCGAGACATCATCATCGACGCCTCGGCACTCTTGTTCTCAGTTAAGGAAAGTCCAGAAAATAACTCGATGCTGATGTACGTACCACTGGACGAGTACTACCTCGTCTTTTCGTTGATTGAAGAAGAGGACAGCTGCTATCGGATTGACACCTTTGACATAATGAAGTACAATACTTTTTTCGAAGGACCGTGGGTGCAGTATAGAACTCAAGAAGTGGTTTACTACGGCGGACCATGGATGACGGGTGTCTATACAAGAGGTACCGCGCAGGAAAACAAGCACTATGGGTACATCCATGGACTACCTGAATTTACAGTAGGCAGAATTCGAGTGCAACTTTGGATAGGTGTGGTTTGCCACATCTTGAAGAACCACGGAGATGAATTTGGATTCGAGATCAATGAACCCAGTGAGTTATCGTCTACCTTTTTTATCAAATACAAAACTCGGGGTGAATCATTTCTTGTGGTCTGCGCTTAGTAGTTAATTGGGGGTTTTCACATTCATGGGATTTTCGGGGCAACTAAACGTGATACATTATTTATTTTAATAGAAATACATTTCAGTCAATTTCGGGAAGATTGAGAACATGTTTAAAGACATCCAAAACCACATCATCAACGCCTGGCTACTCTTGTTCTCAGTTGCGTACAGTAAAGATAATAACTCGATCCTGATGTACGTGCCACAGGACGAGTACTACCTCGTCGTTCCGTTGGAACGAAAAACGTACGATTGCTACCGCATTAAAACCAGTTACAAGAAACCAATCGATAATGACTTTTTCTCCGGCAAATGGGTGAATGCTGAAACCCAACAAGAGGTTTACTACTGTCCAGAAATGACAGAAATCTACACGAAAGGGGCCGCAAAGGAAAATCCGCACTACGACAACATCCATGGCCGTCAGATGCCGCATTAGCGTCCTGTGATTAAAAAACTGAAGTTATCACTTTTTAAACCGTTTCTATTTCTCCCCATGGAGATTCTATATGTCTCACACCCCGAACTCATTTACTTGCAATAATTCATTTTCCAGCAACTGATTGTGATTTGTTTTATAATTTTTCAGCATATCATGAGATCTATATTTGATGTCCACCAGCCCCTCTTCCCTCATGATCTGAAATTCCCCTCTAATACAGTTACTCTCTTACGTTTTGTGTTTTTCTCAAGTATTCTCTGAAATAAACTTCATATTGTCATCTCATTCTACTTTTTATTATTTTCTTGTTGTATTTAAAACTGTTGTTAACACTACAACTTTAGCGGCTTTTAGAATGCTTACAATTAGATAGGGAATCGAAATGTGGGGTGTAAGAAAAGTTGAAATAAGTTGTAAAGAAAAAGGAAACTTATGAAGTTTCCATGTCTACCTAAATATGTTTCGTATTTCCTTCTTATCAGCGGAATGGAAACACGTCATTAGAATCGGAGACAATGTTTACTCACTCGCTAGAACTTCTTTTTCAGGAGCCACAGTACTCTCCGTACCCTGGACAATTTAATGGCCAAGTACCAGGTCAAAATTGAGACAATGGGTCCAGGAATTCTACCCGGAGCTGCAATGAATGCAATGATTTTGTCGAACTCCGGAGTATTGCCATTTTATGGAAACCACACCAATTTGCATTACGTTCAGGTTGAGAAGGTTGATGACTCGGAAGCGAACTCTAAAATTTATATGAAGCTTTATAGAGGATAGTGAAGGCTCGTAATTTTTGTTCCTTATTCTCTAAATTTCAAATCCGAGAACCAGCTTCCAGTAGAGCAAGAAATGGGCGGAGTTTAAAGTAACCGTGCCTCAGATCATTTCTAGCATAGACAACAGATCAATTTAACACCAGCAAGTTTGGTTATCAACCGATGAGACATCCTGAACAGGGCTGGGCAAATTATTTGTTTGATTATTTGAATTATTTGAAATTTGAGGTAAAAGTCAAATAAATTGCTTCAAATAATTATTTGAACTTTTATTTCAAACAAATTGTTTGATCAAATAATGTTTGACAAATTCATATCAAATAAAATTATTTGACCAAATTATTTGGAACTTTTCAAATAACTTGAAATCCATTTATGTGTATCATTTATGATAAGTTTTTGATCCAAACTGCCAAAATGTTAGGTAAAATAATTAATTCCCGCTTGAGAAAGTCTTTCAGGACGGAACATTTTGCAGAAAAAGTATTTTTTATTGGTTTCTACGTATTTAAAAAATGGTTTACTGTTTTTTTAGTTCTTTTTAGTGCTCTTGTTGACGATAAAAGTGTTTTTTCTGTTGTTTGAAATTATTTGAAATTATTTAATTATTTGAGAAAAAATTTCAAATAATGTTTGGTCAAATAAATTATTTGAAAAAGAAATTCAAATATTATTTGATCAAATAAATTTTTTGGAAAAAATTTTCAAACATTATTTGGTCAAATATTTTATTTGATTTCTCAAACAATGCCCAGCCCTGATCCTGAATGACAGACACACCAACAGACAACGCACAAGAACCAAGACGGGAAAGTTTCTTCTCAATTTTTTTATTTAGTTTTAAACTTTATGTTCAATTTTCCTTTTTCGTCTATTCCTCCACTGTATTTTTTATTGTGTTAGAAAGTAAAAGTAAGGTCAGCGTCATCTATTCCCCCTCTTCTATTTGTTTGTTCAGCAAGTGCCCTCCGTTCCCTTCTAGAAGGTCACATTTTTTATTTATTAGTTTTTTTTTTCATAATTTTATTGTAAAAAAAACGGTTTGGTGAGCCGTGGCCACCGACAAAAAATCCTGGTTACCAGTACATCTGGACTCAATGACGCACAGACAGACATCAGTAATGGAAACGTATTTTCGACAAGCCTGTGTCTCTGGCCTCCCGATGAATCATCTGAAAATCTTTTTTTTCGAATTTTTGTTTTTTTCCCTTTTTTTCGTCACAACATAAAAAAATTCCGTCCAAAATCCCTTTTATTATTTGTGACAAAAAATAAATCAAATAGTTTCGCAATGAAAAAACATTCGTCTGTTCCCCCTCGAACCCTCTCTCCTATTTTTCAACCAGACGCAGATAACGACGGCACACCATGTCTTCATTTTTAGAGTGAGCAATGCCGCTGAAATTCTGATTTTTTCTAGAATCTTTTTTTTTTGGGAACTTTTTTAAAAATTAAAATCATTCTCCCTTTTTTGGTTATTTGTTCTTAATACAAACATTTTCTCTATTTCGTTTTGTGTTCCTTCTAGAAGGTTTTTTCTTAGGCTCCAAGTTTTAGGATTTGTTAAAATTTTCTAATTCCCAGGCGTGCGAACTTCATTTCAGGGTACTGTAGGTTTAAAGGCGCACGCATTTTTGAGACGTTGCTCAGAATAAAAACTGCTTTTTTCTGAAATTTCAGTCGTTTTACTTCATTTTTCTTCCGGAAAGCCCATTTTTTATAGATTTCCATTTGATTTCAAAGCGAATTTAACAACTTTTAACTAATTTTCTAGAGACACTGAAAAAATAAAATAAAATGAATTACACATTTTTTGACAAATACAATTTTCCGAGCTTTACACAATCATGTCTGTGAATTCCATCAAGTTTTTAGTCCAAAACAGCTATTCCCAGATAATGTTTTTCTAGGCGTTCAAACTTCATTTTAGGGTACTGTAGGTTTAAAGACGCACGCAGTTTTCCAGGCGTTGCTCAGAACAAAAATTGAGTTTTTTCTGGAATTTTCAGCCGTTTTTCTTCTTTTTCTTTGATTTCAAAGTTAAATTTATCGATTTTCTGCTCGTTTTACCTGAAAAACGGAAAATTTTTGAAAAAATTATTTTTTCCTTGAACAATTGAGTTTTTGGCAGGTTTTCTGCTGAAATTTCTGAATTTCAAGTGCTTTCACCGGCTGAAGATGCATTTTTAGTCGAATCTCTCAGTTTTTGATTATTTAGGTGTGAAATTTGACGAAAAACTCAATTTTAAGTTAGAAATCACAGAAAAAAAATCATTAAAACCCATAAAAATTCACACAAATACATGATTTAGCCGCACTTTTCCGTTTTGAATTGATTTTCGAAATAGTTTTCACGAGAAAACACAACTTTTTTCATAAAAAATCACCAAAAACTCATTTTTCAAGTATTTTCAACCAATGTTTTTGACATTTTTCAGATAAAACCATATGAAAACCTTTCTTCCTTTTTAAATACTCTTATCTACGAAACTTTTCACTGAAAAACTCATAATTTTCAGGTAATTATGAGCACTTGGAGTGCTCGACACGACTCTATCAACAACAACAACAACACTCCGGTGGAAATCGTCTACAACAACGAGTTGGACGGAAAGAGAGAAGTGGATGAGAACGTTGTCGTCGAGGACTTGAAACTCCTTAAACCTGACATCAATAATCAAGTTGAAGTCATGGAGAAGCTTCAGAAGGATCCCACACTCAATCAACTCAATGGCACCGACGATATGGAGGAGGAGGATATGTGGTTCTCGGGGAACTTGCATGGTTAGTAGCGAAACGGTTTCATTTCAAAAACTGAAAAAAATAGTCTCCAGATTCCCCACCACAGTCCCCTACGATGACTCCATCAATCGACACGACCGATTGGAGCGGTGATGAGGAGGAGGAGCTTGGTAGGTTTTGGAATGAATTGAGATTGTCCGAGAGGACTACACGACCGGGCGGAAAAACTCTTCTACGAAGGTTGATTTTGAGTCAGGAAAACGGGAATTGTGGCGTTTAGAGCGATTATTAATAGCTTGGGACAGTTCTTACAACTGCGCTCTACCGAAATCCCCTTGAAAATGTCTATTTTTCTCTGACTCTCAATTTCGCACACAATTTTCTTCGGTTTCGATAAAGCGCGATTGTGAGAAGCGTGCCGCGCTGATATAATAAAAATCTGAATTTTCCAGAGCTGTCCCGTAAAGAATTCAATGAATTTATTGAGAAAGACAATGAAAACTCGGCGGCAATTTTGGGTAAGAAAATGGGGTTTTTGATGGGATTCTGTCGGAAAATTCCTGAAAATTCCATTTAATCTGATTTTTTCGTTCCAGAAACACTCCGCCGCCAGCTCTCACCGGACCGCATCTCGGATATGAATGGCCCAACGAAAGCGGAACTTACCATTGGCCTCGGTACCCATTTTTCAACCAAATCACCTCAAACATTTGATTTTCAAGAAATACTCTCCCAACTCTCTCCGGACCGCGCATTGGGTATTGAAAATGCACATCGTTCACTGGAAAATCCGATTGAATCAAGCCGGGGATGCCGATTCTCGGCAACCAGTGGTCCATTGACCCCCAGTGATGTGGTTTGGGCAGAAGGTACGGCAAAAATCACAAAAGAACACGATTTTTGCTTGATAATTGCTGAAACTCATTGAAAATTGAATTTCAACCATCTTTTTAGTTGAGAAATCGGCAATTTTTTGTGATTTTTGAGCGATTTTCACGATTTTCAAGCAGAAAAATCATTTTTTCCGACAGAAAACACTGAAAATCGCTTATCTACAATCCGTTCTTTGAGAAAACCGCATTTTGTCTCAAAATCTGTAATTTTATCGATTTTTCAGCTATTTTTGAGCAAAAAGCCGATAATTCCACCTGAAAAAAGTTATGGAAATCGGGTCAAAAAGTCACTGTTTCCGCTAAAAACATGCTGAAAATCGGCGAGCTTGGTGATTTTTGAGCGACTTTTACGATTTTTAAGGAAAAAATCAATATTTCCGTCATAAAAATGCTTTAAATCGACGAAAATTCCGTTTTTCCCATAAGAAAAACTTTATTTTTTGAAAAAAACCGTCAGAAACGCTTTTTATCACTTCGGCACAGTTATTACGACTGCGCTCCACCGAAATAATCTTGTAAACTGTCTATTTTCTCTGAGTCTCTCAATTTCGCACACAATTTATTTCGGTTTTCGGTAGAGCGCGGTTGTAAGAACTCTTTTCAGATGAATTTCATCGCATTTCAGCGAAAAAACCCATATTTTCAGAGCCGCCGCCGCTCACTTCGCAGCCCTCGCCTTGGTCGATTCGTTCGACTCGTTCACCTTCATCCCGCCTATCTATTTCGAGTTCCGCCAGTAGTATATCACCGGTGAAGATCCCTAAAGTGGGGAGAAAGACTCGGCAGACTCGAAGAACTAAGGAAACGATGAACGCGATGGTTAGTTGTAAAAACAGTGGAAACTTTCCGATATTAAAATATAAAATTTCAGTCACCTGTCGCCAAGGAGAATATGAAAAGAGAGCGTAATAAATTCCATGCGAGGGACTCGGCGGCACGCAAAAAGGAAGAGATGGCGGACTGGGAGCGTCGTGCTGAGCTCCTTGAGCTAGAATTGAGCCAAACGAATCGACAGTTAGAAATTAGAGATTTCAATGAAGCGATTGAGGCAACCCGGGCCCTTAATCGCTTCGAATTGGAGAAGGAAATCGAAGAAATAAAGCTGAAACTCGCAGAAATCGAAATTGAAAAAGCGAAGAATCCACAGAAAGCAACCACATTCGGATCCCAAAAGTGTCGTGCCAATAGAGATCTCAAGGTGGCTAAGTTGAAATTAAGAGCCCTTGATCTGCTAGAGAAGGCATATGGAAGAGAGCTTATGGACGAGAATATGGAGCACACCTCCACGGAGTCAGATTTCTCAGAACCGGCTTCTATCAATGATTTCTCACCGGGAGCCGATGGGATTCAGGCGGAGCATCAGTACGCGTTTGGTGGCTCCGCCTCCGCGGAAGGCCTGGCGACTTGTCAGCCTGATGACACCGCCTATAATGATAAGTCGTTTGACTGCCACATCTCTCAGCATGGAAACTACGACGCCCCGCCGATCACAGCGAATCAGATGTACAATAGCAGCGTAGCTGCACAACCTCATAACAGCACGGCGACTTCTCAGCTTTATAGCCAAATCGCCTCCGACGGTCATAACGGACCGGTCACCGGAAACCAGCCTCATAACGGCGCCCTTTATGATAATCAATCGACTGATCGGCAGTTTGCTGGTGGCCTCGCCCTTCACCAGGGCCAGCCGACGCCATATAACGGCATCGTCTATGATGGTCAGGCGACTGGTCAGCCGTTTGGTGGCACTACCCATATTGGTCAGACGGCTTCCCAGCAGTTCGATGGTGCCGTTTCCCAGTACGGCTACCACGGCGCCCCACCGCTGCTCTCAGCGCAAATGGGCGTCGCATGTAATGGTCATGCGACTGGTCAACAGTTTGATGCCTCCGTCTCCCAGCACTGGCCTTACGGCGCATCACCGCTGCTCCCAGAGCAGGTGGGGCTTGGCACCATCGATAACGCCAACTACGAACGAGTGGAAGTCGCCGTCGGACAGTCTGAAGGTTTGAACGCCTTCCCCGACCGCGCGGTGATGGAATTTGATCATACCGTCATGCCGAATCGAATGAATTACACGAATTCAAATGCTGCCGATGCCTCCCGTCAACCCACTCAACACGTATATGAACCAATAAATCATACTGCTCAATACCCGGTGAATGTGGTGTCTCGTTACGAAGAGACTTTTGGAGAGTCAGCAGAATGCATTAACTACGAACCAATGGACGTCGATATCGCCGGCTATAGCGGCATGAAGAATCGAATAAATCACACGAATATAAGTGCTCCGATGAGCCAAGAGCAGGTAAATAGTCAGAAAAACTACAAAAATCTATACATTTTGCATTGAAATCGCAAGAAATTAGCGATTTTTATGCGAATTATGAGTAAAAACCTGATTTTCGCCCGAAAAATGCTGGCCAAATTTTCTCTGTTCGTATTTCTAGGCCACCAACCAGAATTTTTTCCAATTTCAGTCATTTTAAGGCGAAAAATCGGGTTTTAAAGGAAGTTTTTGAAGCATTTTACTGGAAAAATCGATTTTTTCAGAATCCTGCAAGTCAGGCGCCGGCGGCCTAGACGATCACCACGACACCGACAGAATCGAATTCAATTTTCCCTCGAATTTTCACATCAACAGACTTGTCGCCGGGCCGCGCGGAATTGGGCCGAAAAAGGGCCCGGTTCCGCGCGGTTTTACTATATATGCGATACTGGCGACATGTCTGCCACGCCCCTTTTCATAAATAACCCGGTTTAAGCTCCGCCCCTTTTATTTGTATCCTTTTACATTTACTTTATTGTAATCCTTCTGAGGAGATAAGCCACGCCCCCTTACTACTGATATTCATTGATAAGCCCCGCCCTTCTTAAGCCACGCCCCCTTACTTCACATGACTCATATTGTAACCCACTACTATCCCGCTCCCGGTTCATTGTCATCTTCTCCCAATTTTCCCGATTTTTAATAGTTATACCGCAGTTTTCTCGTTTTAAAAACCACTAAGCTCCGCCCCATTTCAGACCACACCTCTTTTTTTCACACGACTCATTTTGTAACCCACTATCCCCAATTTTCATTACGATTTTTCCGATTTTTCCCCTCTTTTTTGACATTTTGGATTTGGATTTTGCTATAATATCGATTGAAATTTAATTAATAAGAGGGTTTTTCACGGAAAATTTTTTTTGTGTGATTTTCTGGGTTTCTTCATTGAAAATCCACTATTTGCTACATTTTTCAGCGAGAAGTTTAAATCTTTTTGCAATCGCGGTAGGGGAACTGTGGGCGGAGCTTAAACTGCAAGGGACGCGCAAAAAATTTTGGGAATTTCAAGATAAATTCGTGATTTTAACCAAAATAACGCTGAAAAATCGATGAAAACAAAAATCTGTCCCAAAATTCGATTTGTGCGCTGTTTTATAGCACATGTGCTTGCAGTTTAAGCTCCGCCCACATCTTCCCTGCCGCGCTTTAAATATTTTTTTTTTGAAAATTCTTGCTTAAACTTCATTTTTCACAGTAAAACACGTTTTACCCGTTTATTCTATCAGGTTTCCGCCGATTTTCAGCATTTTTTGGCGAAAATTTGGTATTTTTCACGTAAGAATTTCACTTTTTTGTGATTTTCTGGGTTTGTTCATTGAAAATCCACTGTTTGATAAATTTGGTATTTTCGCTTCAGAAACACCGAAGTTTCCAATTTTACAACAAAAAAAGCAGTTGAAATCCAATTTTTTTGGTGACTAACAGAAACTCTCACCAAAACTTTATTTATTTGACAGCTACTAAAAAGTTTTTAACGAAAGTTTCGCCCACTTTCTTTTGTGATTTTCTGGGTTTCTTTATTGTAAATCCACCATTCTATTTTTACGATTTAAAAAAAATCAATATTTCCGTCGGAAAGACGATGAAAATCGGCAAAAATCGCGTTTCTACCATTCGTTTTTTGAGAAAAACGATTTTTCCTCGAGGAATCGGTGTTTTTCAATAGAAAACAACTAATTCCCTTTTCTAGGCGTAAAAACTTCATTTCAGGTTACTGTAGGTTTAAAGGCGCACGCACTTTTTGAGACGTTGCTCAGAATAAAAATGGTGTTTTTTTCTGAAATTTTCAGCCGTTTTTCTCGATTTTTGTCCGAAAAACTCAGTTTTTATTGATTTTTCTTTGATATCGAAGCTAAATCCATCAATTTTCTGCTTTTTCACCTTAAAAACACAAAAATTGTCTAAAAATACGGTTAAAAAGAAGCTCCGCCTACTTTTTCTCTTTCTGCGAGCGTTTTCAATGCAAAAATCATTATGAAAATTCCATTTTTTCAGTCTACCAAATGAACAACTCCAATTTTCCACTGGGAATTCCCGATTGGGCGTCGGCGTGTGATCTCGAAGCGATCGATCGAATTGCGAAAAATGAGAAAATGGTGATATCGACGGATGAGGTGGAGAAGAACAATCAGATAGAGATGGATGAAGTGATTATGGCCGAAAAGGTTTGTGGAAGGGAAATGCGACGGAAAATGAGCGAAAAATAGGTCGGAAAGCATCAAAAATGGGCGAAATCAGCTTAAAATCGGCTGAAAATCAGCGAAAATACTAAAAATTGATCGGAAAACATGAACATTGACTGTAATCGACTTAAATTTTGCATTACTTCCCTCAGAATTAGCTAAAATAAGCAGAAACAGGGAGGAAAACATGAAAAATGACTGAAATTTACGGAAAATTGCTCCAAATCGCTTGAAAACAGCGGAAATAAGCTGAAAACAGACTGAAAACATGTAAATTTACCGATATTAGCTTAATTCTGCTCTAAATCAGCGAAAATCGACAAAACGCGGCTGACAGTGTCGGAAAAACCAATTGGGTGATTCGAAAATTGCCAAAAACTCCAATTTTCAGTTGAAAATGACTGAAAATGGCCAGAAATCGTTGAAATAATTTCAATTCCGCCATTTTCACCGAAAAATTGTGCATATTGAGCACGGAATGCTCAGAATGAGTGGAGTCGGCTTGAAAACTGTCAAAAAACCAATTTCAACGCTAAAACGCGATAGAAAACTGGAATTTCGCCGAAATCAGTTCAAATTTAATGTAAACAGCAAAGAAAATATCCGAAAATTGATAAAAACTGCTCAAAAATCATCAAAAACTCTTTTTTTTTCAGCAATTCGAATCCGAGGAGCTCGTGGACAATGTGATGGATGACGACACCACATGGGAAACAGTTTTCGAAGGTATTCGTCTTTTTCTCACTGAGTAAACTCGCTCTATCGCCCTTTTTTTTCTTCAGATTCCATGTCACCAATACCATCACCGACAAGTCACGTGGTTCAGAGCTTTGGTGGACTCGAATTGTGTTCCGGTAGGTTTTGACAAACGCGCTCCATTGTACAGAACTTTTTTTTAATGAAAAAATAAAAATTGTACGGTGGAGCGCAGAAGGAAACCTTTGATAAATTATCAATTTTTTCAGTGCCACAAACCCCGCCTCCTCCTACTCCTGAAATGGTCACCAGTGATCCACTGACATTAGAGGAGTTTTGCCAAGCAGGTACAGTAATACTGAATAGGCGGGAATTTGAATTCATAATGGAAACGAGTTTTTGCATAGTTACGGAAGAGCGCGATTGTAAAAAAATATTCCAAAATGAGTATTTTCAATTAGAAATTGTGAAAAAACGACATTTCTGGCTGAAAAATGACAAAAAAATAACATAATTTCTTAGATGGAAGTGCTCAAAATTAATAATTTTACGACGAATTTTTGGCCGGAATTTTTTTTACTAGACGGAGCATTTTCGAGGCTGGGGATGGCGGATTTTCGACTAAAACCATGAAAAAAAAGTGTGTTTTTTGTGAGAAATAGTGAAAAAATGACATTTCTGGATGAAAAACGAGCAGAAAATCAGATTTTTCCAGCGGAAATGCTGAAAGTTTTTGTTTTTCTTTCTGTCATTCCGCATGTCCAAATGTCCCAATTCCCACTCTGTTCAGCCATTTTTACGCCAATTGTTCCACATTTTTGCATAGTTTCGGTAGAGCGCGTTTCCAAAACACTGTGGAAAAACCGGCGAAATCTACTGAAAACCCATTTTTCGTCATTTTCCGAATAAAAAAGTGCCAAAATTGACGGAAATCCAATGTTTTTCCAGATAACATAACCACCACCCGCTTCTCATCCCGTATCTCCAGTCGCCGTAGCTCTACTCGTCGTTCCGAATGCCAAAGTTCAGTCAGCTCAGAGAATTGTCCCACCACAAAGACTCCCCGTTATCGATTGAAAAAGAAGGAATTGAAGGCGATGGTTAGTTATTCATGACGATGTCCGAAATTCTATGAAATTTGAAATTTTCAGGCTCCTGATAAGAGAATCGATCATATTCGTCACCAGAATCTCAAAAATTCTGCTAATTATCGTCAGCGTCAGAGGGAGGAATTCGCTGAGAAAGAGAGAATAGTGGAGCGACTGGAGGCGGAGCTTAAGAAGGCTGAAGCTGAAAGTCTGGAGATGGAAGATCAGTATACGGAACGATTTAAAACTCAAAGTGATCTGAAGGCTCGAATTTTCGAAGGAATTCTGAAAAAACGACAAAAAAAGCGTGCTGAGCTTGAAGGTTACAAGAACTTCCACGAGAGAGAGCTCCAGGAGATTTCGGAGCGTCGGTGCCAAATCAAAGATCGACAGGACTTGAAAGACCATCAGAAAAAGAGGGAGTTGAGCACGAATGGAAGTCAGAAGTCTCGTGAGATGGGTTATCTTAGATCTAGTGAGATGGATCTGGAGGCATACGAGTTGTCGACATCCTTAGAGCAACATTCGGCTTATAAGAAGAAGTTGGAGCAGATGTTTGGGAAAATCTCGAATCGGACGGGCGCAAAATATCAGCCTATAGATCCACCTCAGGTATAGTACCTCGTCGTTTTTAGCAATCTCTTATTGGTTTTTTTGCAGGGCGAACACGATTTCACCACGGGATGTAACACAGGAGCCGCCTCTGGAGCCATGCACACACAAAAACGCACTGGGAGAAGATCCGTGGATCTTATGGCAGCTCACACCACGAGAGGTAGAGCCGTATCGGATAGTCTGGCAACCCATCCCGCCGATGTGAAAGTCTCTGGAGCCCAAGGGATCCGTCGTAATTCAGCATGTCTCGATGAAATCGACCGCTATAAGGCTAGACCTGACACAAAACGACTCAAGGAACTCGAATCTTATGAAGATCATCGTGATGTCATGACTGGCGACTCGGCTGAGTCTGCATCTTTGGCTCTCGGCAGTGGCGGCGGTATGCTCTCTGGTTGTCTGAATCTCGCCTCCTCACCACTATGCGATCGCCGCCACCACGAGATGTCATTTCACTTCGCGCCCACCCTTGGTGATGAATCAACCCTCGGAGTCTATCTTACGAATCATGGAGCCCAAGCGATCCGTGAAAGAAATGTCTGCTACGATGCCAACGATGAGGCTGGAGTACACAAATATCAAGGAGACCTCGGTGACGTCATTCTCAGGGAAGCGATTGGAACTAACGAAATTGGTCCAGTCGCAAGTCATCCCGCCGATGTGAAAGTCTCCGGTGCTCATGCGAATTTCGTTTTTCTCGATGACAACAACCGCTATAGGGCTGGTCAGGATGCAAAACGCCTCAATGAACTCAAATCTTCTGAAGATCATCAGGATGTCATGGCGGGTTCTTACTCTATGGAATCAGCTACTAGACACTATTCTCTGAAATCTGGAGCCCAAGCGATCCGCGGAACAAAGGTCGGCTACGATGCCCCGGATAGGGCTGGGATACACAATTACCGCGGAGACCGCGGATACATCATTCTCACTCAAGCGACTGGACCTTACAAAGGAAATCGTCGGGATGTCATGGCGTACTACGATGCCCCGGATAGGGCTGGGATAGACAATTACCGCGGATACCGCGGGGACATTATTCCCACTCAAGCGACTGAACCTTACTACTTCGGTTCAGTCGCAAGTTCTCCCACTTATCCGGCCGCTCCCGTCTTCAATGTCAACATTAACAAGCCTCTCGTCGCTACTCTTCCCCCTGATTCTCAATCCTCGACTATTGCTCGCTGTGAAATTGGAACTGATGGAAATGGTCCACTCGTTACTAATCTCAAGGCAGCCCACCACCTCGTCAGTACCAGATATCCATTCGTGTCTGATGCATCCCACTGGAACGCTCCAAACCATGGAGCCCGAGCGATCCGCGGAGAAATGGTCGGCCACAATGGCCACGATGGAGCTGGTGTACACAATTACCTTGGAAACCGCGGGGACATCATTCACACCGACGCGACTGGGCCTGACAACATTGGTTCATTCGCTAGTTCTCCCCCTTATCCCGCCGCTCACGTCTTCAATGTCAACTTTGCCAAAACTCTCACCACCACTGCTTCCCCTGATCCTCAGTACTCGACTATTGTTCGCTGTGAAACTGGAACTGATGAAAATGATCCGATCGTTACTAATGTCAACGCAGCCCACCACCTCGTCCGTACCGATGCATCCCACTCCAACGCTCTGGCTTTCGAGGCCGGGGCGGGGGATACCAAACCAGTCGGACACAATAAGGGCGGTTCATACGATATTCTACATAACTCAGCCCACGGCGCAACTGGGAATAACGAAAATTATTTCGACGATGAAGATGTCATTGAATCACACGCGATCCGCGGCTCTGGCGATGTCACCACCCGCAATGGGGGATCCCGCCGAAACGTTCTTGCGGTGGGATCTCGTGTCCTCGGTTCCAACCAATTCAAAGTAGACCGCTCCTTTTGCTCCGTGGAACATCAGTCGATTCTCCGTGAAGCCATCACCGTCCACTCTGGCGAGCACGATGCGATGGGTACTCATGTGGATAGTCCGAACTCCAATATCAGATATCCTTCCGATGCATCCCACTGTAACGCTCTGGCCTTCATGGTCGGTGCGGGCGATACTGAATCAGTCGGACGCAATAAGGGCGGATCCCGCCGTGACACCGGTGCAACTGGGCAGAACGAAAATGATCCACTCGCTAGTATTCCTATCCGTCCCGCCGGTGCTGATGTTGGGTCTCGTGGAACGGCTCTCTCAGCCTACCCCGCCGGAATAAGGATGTCCCCAGCCTATGGTAAGCGCCACTACAGTAATCTACCAGGATCCCACTACGGTTTTGCAGGAGTTCATGGATATAATGGAGCCAGCTACCGTACCTCGACCGAGTCGGACGCAGCCGGCCGTCCCGCCGGAGCTCCCGCCGACTGGTCTGCCTGATCGGGCACCCCATCACACGCACACCCACACACACACACACAATCTTCAATTTTAATTAATTAATTAATTACTATAATTGTCCCTAATTATACCTCGTTGTGTTAACCATTTTTATTGTCATTTATTAGCAGCCCCACCCCCTCTCTTACAACTGCGCTCCACCGCACTACAAGAGAGTATCGGCAAAAGAGACGCAGAGATATACTCCGATACTCTCTCGTTTGCGGTGGGGCGCGGTTGCTCCGCTCTTTTTTCCCGCCGGTGGTCTTTACTGTAGCATACTTTAGTATCTACCACTGGCGGTTCATTCTAGTGAATAGCTAGGTTAGTTAGGTAAGGAAACTCGCTCCACCGAAAAAATCCAGTCCTATAGAATTTCGGTGGAGCGAAGTAGCATTATATAGATATCCTCAGGATGTTTAGATTTTTAGGCTAAACGAGAGATAATTAGGCCACCTAATTATCCAAAACCAATTAAATCCTGCTAAAAAGGGGCGTGGCTTAACTCACTTGTTAATTCACTCATTAGGCTCCGCCCACATCTCACCCTACTGTAACCCCTTGTTTTCTTGTTCTCATTGTTTTTGAATTTTTCTGGTTTCTTGTTTTCTGAATAGAATTAATTTTGGTCCTGAAGAACTGAAAATCTTAAACATTCATAGGAAAAAGCTAACAAGGAAGGACTAAAATAACAAAAAACTGACATTTTCAAACAGAAAAAGTATGCTATATGAAGATTACAACAGAAACAAATAAATTTTCAGCCAAAAAATCAATATTTATTTCTTCGCATTTCCATACTTATTCGGGATTCCCTTCTCATCCAAGAAATCGGAAATTTCGCCGTCTTTGTGCATCGAGACGAGAATATCGCATCCGCCGACGAACTCTCCCTTCACATAAACTTGTGGAATCGTCGGCCATTCGCTGTAGATTTTGACGCCTTCGCGGAGTTCCGCGTCTGTCAGCACGTTGTAGTCACGGAATTTCACGTTGTGGAAGTCCAGCACCTGGAAATTGGGTAGTTTTGGTGAAAAATGGTTGAAAAATCGATAGAATCCGTGGGTTTTAATGCAAATATTGCGAAAAATCGGGTAAAAATGATGGAACTCTGGACATCCGGACATCCGGACAGACAGATTTTCAGCCGATTGACACAAAACTGTCGTTTCGGACATCTTGATAGACAGATCTACAGACAGACGGTTGAATGGGACATCTGGACTCATAGACACACAGACGGACAGAAATATATTTCCGATTTTGCTCAAAACCAATATTTTTAAATGAAATTTGAGCAAAATCGGAAATATATTTCTGTCCGTCTGTGTGTCTATGAGTCCAGATGTTCCACTGATCCGTCTGTCTGTAGATCTGACTCTCCAGATGTCCAAAACTACAGTTTTGTCTCATTCTGCTGAAAATCTGTCAGTCCGGATGTCCAGATTTCCATCATTTTCAGCCAATTTTCGTTTTTTTTTCGAAATTTGGATTGTCTGTGTGTCTGTGATTCCAGATGTCCACAAAAATGACATTTCTGGATGAAAAATCTTAAAAATCCACTAAAAGTCGGCTGGAAATACACATTTTCAGAGAAATAATGGTCTGTCTGTGTGTCTGTGAGTCCAAATGTCCACAAAATTGGAAAAAAACGGCTGGAAGTGATATAATGAGTCTGTAGCTAAGTCTGTGTGTCCAGATGGCCGCAATCTCAATTGATGCCTTTCTGTCTGTCCGGATGTCCAGATGTCCCGATTTCCACTATTTTCCGCAATTTTCAGCCAACTTCTCGCATTTTTTCATCAAATTTCTCCATTTTCTCTCACCAATTTGACATTTCTCGAGAATCCGCACGCCGGTTCCTGTTGTGTTCCCTTCATAAACACGACGACGTCGTCCTTCTTCACGATTCCGTCGATTCGTTGACGAACGTCGTCACTGAGGCCACCGGCCGCCGTCGAGAAGCTGGATGGGCGGAGCATTGCGGACGCTTGTCGAGACACGAGGCGCAGCATTTTTTGGAACTGAAAATGGGAAAAATGAGCATTTTTAGTGAGAAATCATGAAAAAATCGCCAAAATTTCAATAGAAATCGCTAAAATTCGCCAAAAACAGCTCAAAATACGAGACTTTTAGTCGAAAATTCTTTGAAAACTAAAAAAAAAGGCTGAAAATGGGGTATTTGGGGTTTTTCGATAGAAGAATGAGAATTACAAAAATACGGTCAAAATTAGAGTAACGTGTCGACCAAATTTTCGATGATTTTTGAATCGATAGTCAAAGGAACACAATCGATAGGTGGTCGAGTCGATGACCAGAAAAACAATCGAGACTCGACGATAATGAAAAAGTCATGATTATCATCTCAAAATTATCGATGACTATCGACGATCATGATCACTCATGATTATCGATAATTTATCGACCGGCGATTATCGATAGTCGGTCGACGATTATCGATAATCGTCGATCGTCGCGGCGATCGGCGATTATCGACGATTAATCGTCGATAATCGTCGATAATGAGAAAAATTAAAGGCTCCGGAAATGGCTTTGAATGGCTCAAACTGGTAAAAAATAGTGTTTTCGTTGACTTCTGAAGACCCACTATCAATTTATACCAAGAAAAACATTTTTTAAGCAAAAAATTTTTTCTTCATTTTTTGAAAATTTTGAAAAAATTTTTTTTCAAATATTTTTTAATGGAATCAATAGAGGACTCTTACTAGACTATCAAAACACTATTTTTTACCAGTTTGAGCCATTCAAAGCCATTACCGGAGCCTTTTAATTTTTCTCATTATCGACGATTATCGACGATTAATCGTCGATAATCGCCGATCGCCGCGACGATCGACGATTATCGATAATCGTCGACCGACTATCGATAATCGCCGGTCGATAAATTATCGATAATCATGAGTGATCATGATCGTCGATAGTCATCGATAATTTTGAGATGATAATCATGACTTTTTGATTATCGTCGAGTCTCGACTCATTTTCTGGTCATCGACTAAACTAAATTTTGATCAAATCGAAATGATTTTCTCGATTATCGTCGACTCTATCGATGATCATAGCGATCGACACGTTACTCTAGTCAAAATTGACATTTTCAGCCAATTTTTAAGCTCAAAAATATCAAGAATTTGCAATTTTCAGCTCAAGCTCAGTTTTCGTGTCGATTTACGGCGGAGTAATGTGGATTTACGGGTTAAAAACAAAAATCGCAATTTTCAGTCAGTAATCGTGAAAAATTGCACATCCGGCTGAAAAACGACCGAAAAATCATTTTTTGAGCTGAAAATGCTCAAAATCAATAACTTTACGACGAACTACAGCATTGTTCAGCCGGAAAACGGCATTGGAGGTTTTCCGACGGAAAAATGAGTTTTTTCAGTCAGAAATAGTGAAAAAATCTCATTTCTAGCTGGAAAACGACCAGAAAAACTCATTTTTTAGGCTGAAAATGAGAAAAAATTGTGTTTTTAGTTAGAAAATCACAAAAAATCGCTCATAAGGGTTAAAAACATCAAAAATGTGTAATTTTCAGCTAAAAATGACATTTCTGGCTGAAAAACGACCAAAAAACTCATTTTTTCGAAAGGAAATGCTCAAAATCGGTCATTTTCCAGCAGAAAAACCGAAATATGTGAAAAATAGTGAAAATGGACCGGAAAAACTCAAAATTCAAGCTGAAAATCAATTTAAAACCAATTTTCAGATATTTCAGAGTGATTTTTCGACTCAAAACTGCAACAAAAACGATAAAAGAGTGAAAAATGTGTTTTTCCAACAAATCGATATAAAAATAATTGAAAATAACCCGAATCGAGAGATCTGAGACCGTAGGAAAATGAGATTGAGATGAAAATAATGAGAAAATCAACAGAAAATTCAAATAAAAATGGGAAATAAATGTATAAAACAAGAAGAGAACGTGGTTAGTCTAGAAGTGATAAGAAAATCGATAAAATATGAATTTCTGGGCGAAAAATGATATAAAATCGCCATTTTTGGCTGAAAATCGTGGAAAGTTAACAAAATATGAATATTTGGATGGAAAATTACGGTTTTTCGGAGAAAAATTGTAAAAAAGTGAGTTTTAGACCGAAAATCGGGGTTTTTGGGGGAATTTAGGTGTGAAAAATGCATAAAACCGGGTAAAAAACATGAAAAATCATTAAAAATCGGCGAAAAATTAGAGAAAATAATCGGGAAGCGGATGTCTCTGAGCGTATCCTCTGTCCTCCTGAGGCGCCGCGTCGAATGTGATGAAACTTGGCTCCGTTGTGTTGTCTTCGGTGAATTGCATGATCGCCGCCACGTTTCCGCATCTGGAATCAAGGAAATGAATGAAATAATGAGATTTTCAGTCAAAATTATGGAAAAATCGCAAAATTTCCATAATTTTTGCTCAAAATCTCCAGAAATAGCTGAAAATCCGATATTTAAGCCCAATTTCCGTGATTTTCAGCTCAAAAATCATCAATTTTAAGCTGAAAATCACATAAATTGAGCTGAAAGCCCCAGCGTCTGCGTCTGTCTGTCTGTGTGTCTGCTAGTGTGTCCGGATGTCCATCGTCTGTGTGTCCCAGAGTCCAGATGTCCAAATACGCTGAAAAACGCTTCGAAGGTGCCCCAGATAAGCCCTCAAACAAAAATTTTCAAAAAACGCGCCAAAGGCACCCCAGCCTTGTCAATTTTTGGGTTATATTGGTGTCTATCGGTGTGTCCAGAAGACCGGATATCCTCACATCAGAAAAACGCGTCAAAGGTGCGCCAGCCATCACAATCTTCTGAAGTCTGGCGCGCCTTTGGCGTATTTTTTGCCGAGTTGAAATAAGGGGCAATTTCAGACCGATTTCAGTGATTTTCAGCCATTTTCGACCAATTTTTGACGGATTTTCTCGATTTTCCGACCAATTCCAGCCGATCTTAACTGAAAATCTCCAAATTTCCCCGTACCGATAACAATAATTGGGTGCCGACCAGACGGTGACGACTCTCTTGTCGAAATGAAACTTGAATCCCTCCATCACCAATTGATGCGCTCGACAGATCTGATCGATTCCGTTCGTGTCACAGAACAACTCGGCGGGCTCCGGACCGAATAGGTATCCGGCTCCACGTGGACTGAACGTCCAACCCTTCATTGTATCCTCCGGATCCGACCACATCAAATCACACATCGATCCTTCGTGCGGTACCTGGAAATTGGAAGGGAAAATGGGCGGTTTTGGGGGTGAAAATAGAGAGAAATCGAGTTTTTGGAGCCAAAATTGAGCTGAAAATGTTTAAAAAGTCTCATTTTTCAGCTTTCCGCTGAAAATCTGTCTGTCCAGATGTCCGGAAGCGCAAAAGTAGCAATTATTGGTTTAACATTCAAAAATGTCACGAAAATTCCGTCCAGATGTCCGGAAAATCTATTTTTATGTCAAAAAACTGAGTTTTTGATGAAATTTTGAGAAAAATCGGAAATTTTGGTATGTCTGTGTGTCTATGAATCCAGATGTCCCATTCATCCGTCTGTCTGTAGATCTGTGCATCCAGATGACCGAAACCACAGTTTTCTGTCTATCTACAGAAAATCTGTCTGTTCGGATGTCCGGATGTCCAAATTTCCATCATTTTTACCCGATTTTCGCAATTTTTGGAAAATTTCAGTCTGTTCGTGTGTCTGTGAGTCCAGATGTCCACAAAAACTGGAATGAAAACGGCTGGAAGTGATATAATGAGTCTGTCGATGGGTCCGTGAGTCCGGATGTCCGCAATCTCAGTTTCTGTCTTTCTGTCTGTCCGGATGTTTTTCCACAATTTTCAGTCGTTTTCAGTCAAAAATAATCAATTTTGGCGGAGTTTTGCCGATTTTAGCCGAATTTTTCTCGATTTTCCTCGTTTTTCGCTTCATTTTAGCCAATTTCCACCGATTTTCCACTCAATATTCACCTCCTGCTGTCGATTAATACAGCGAATCTCATCGATAGTCGGACACGTCGGCGACAATCCCCCATGCACACAGAACACTTTTCCATCAATAACCGCGGCCAGTGCCAAATAGTCGAACAGATCGACGCAGTGCTTCCAGACGGTCGCGTTACCGTACTTTCTGAGACACTCATCGTAGAATCCATAGACTTGAGTGATCTGTCGGGATTCGTGGTTTCCACGAATCAGCATGATACGATCGGGGTACCGGCATTTCAGGGCGATGAGGAGGATGAACGTCTGCAAAAATTTGAAAAATGCAAGGAATTTCATTGAATTTTGAGCAAAAATAAAGGTTTTTTGAGCTCAAAATTGAAAAATACCGTCAATTTTCAGATGTTTTGCTGTTTTTTTCGCTAAAAATGAATTATTTCACAATTCCCGTTTCATATTCAGATTCAGCTCGTCGAGACGCTTCGAATGAGTACAATCATGCCCAGATTCCAACCAAGTTGGGCACCGCTACGAAAACTACAGTAACCTATCACCAGATTACTGTAGTTATCGCGTCGAGACCCAACTTTCTTCGATTCCCGGCATGATTATACTCATTCGAAGCGTCTCGGCGAGCTGAATCTGAATATGGAAAGGAAAATGTTTAAAAAATCTGAAATTTGGAAATTTTACAGCATTTTTAGCGGAAAAACAAGCAAAATTGAAGGATTTTGAGCATAAAAAGTCATTTTCAGCCTATTTTTCCAGCTTTTATGTGGATTTTCGGCGTTTTAAACTCATTTCCGCACCTCAACGGAATTAAATCCTCTATCGACGTAGTCTCCGAGGAAAAGATAGTTGGTGTCTGGCGGTGGACCGCCAACTTTGAAAAGTTCGCGCAAATCGTGGAATTGACCATGGATATCGCCGCAGATCTGGAAAAAAAAGGAAAAATTGAAGAAAATTGATAGGAAATCGGGTTTTTATGCCTGAAATCCAATTTTTACTATATTTTTGAGCCAAAAACTCGAAAGTTGAGCCAGAAACTCAAATTTTCCGCCAAAAACTGAGTTGTTAGTCAAAAAATCGCTAAAAACCCAGTTTTCCAAGGCAAAAATAGGTTTTCCGACATGAAAATCACGAGTTTCCAGCCCAATTTCCGTACCGTGACAGGTGTATCGATGATTTGCACGTTTCCTTCCTCGACGAGTATCTCCCGAGCCTTGACGCATAGCGTCTTGACTTCGTGCTCCAAGAGCACCTCACATCGCATCAGTCGCTCGATTTGACTGAAAATTTGGAGTTTTTGAAGCAAAAGTCGAGAAAAAAAAACGATTTTTATGAATTTTTCATCCAAAAGTCGAGTTTTTCCATCAAAAACCGTACTTGTCGATGTCATTTGATCCCACTTGGCCAATTACGTCCCGATTTCGATGTGTCAGTGGCGTCGCGCCATCACCTCTGACTGCCAACATCTGGAAATGGGGAAAAATTGAAAATTTTCGAGAAAATTCGGAAAAATAGCGAAAATAGGCGATTTTTTAACTTTTTCGACTGGAAAAAACGTTCGAAATCTGTTTTTTAACATAGAAATCAACTAAAATCAACTCGAAATCACTGAAAAACACATTTTTCGTAGCAAACCGGAAAACACGATTTCTGAGCGATTTTCTGATGAATTTCAGCGATTTTTGCATGAAAAAACTGAGAAAAACGCTCTGAATTCAATTTTTCATGTCGAAAACCGTTAAAAACATCGAAAAACAACCGGAAATGGCGAAAAATGTGCTGAAAAATGATGAAAAAAAGATTTTTCAACGATTATCAGTGGAGCGCGTTTGCATTTTTCGCGGCGATTTTTACGTGGGAGTTTGAATTTGAATTTTTTTTCGCTTTTTTTCCGTTTTTTTGCTAATTTCGCACATATAATTCTGTTTTTTACTGTTTTTGTTGTTAGTTTTTCAGTTTTACGAGTCAACAATGCATTTTTTATTCACAATTATCAGAAAATCCCTCAAAATTAATCATTTTTCTTTGTATTTCCACCGATTTGCACATCTTCCTCAATCGAATTCAAGAACGCCGGTCTCACAGAGTCCTCCTTTCCAACCAGTGCACAATAGACTCTCATCACAAGTTCCGACATCCGATAACACGTCAAAAAGAACAAAATCTGGCACAAAATGCCCCACAACACGAAGACGTAGCTATTCACGTCGCGTTTTCCGCGTAGAATCGAAGATTCGAGACCGACGACAAAGTTGGTGACCATCATCATGTTCTCCGATATCTCGTTGGGCGAACGCATCCAGGTGTGGTAGCAGGAGAGGAGGAATAGACAGACGACGTAGAAAGAGCAGTAGAGAAGAGCTGGAGAAATCGGGAGGAACGCTTTCATGGTACGCTTGGAGAGCGCTTGCCACGAGGCTTTGATGTCGTATTGCGTTGAGGTGGTCTGGAAAATTTTTTGTGAAAATTTTTCTGTTACAACTTTTTTCTTTCTAATTATATCTGAATTTCATTATGATATTCAGATTCAGCTCGTCGAGACGCTTCGAATAAGTATAATCATGCCTATATTCGGTGAAAGTTGGGTCCCGCCACGAAAACTACAGTACCCCACGCGGTTTTCGTGTCGAGACCCAACTTGCACCAAACCATGGCATGATTATACTTTTCTGAACCGTCTTGACAAGCTAAATTTGAATATGCTGCTTAAAATTTGAAAAAATCGGGTCTCGCCGCGAAAATCTGCATTTTTTGAGAAAAACGGATTTTTCGCGGTAAGGCCCTAAATTTTTCAAATTTTTGATAACATATTCAAATTCAACTCGTCAAGAGGCTTTGAATGAATATAATTATGCCTAGATTCAATGAAAGTTGGGTCTCAGAACGAAAACTACAGTACCCCAGGCGGTTTTCGTGTCGAGACCCAACATGCACCGAACCATGGCATGATTATACTTTTCTGAACCGTCTCAACACGCTGAATCCAAATCTTTCATCAAAATCTCGAAATCTCTCATCCCTCACAACTTACCGACTTAATCTGAACCCTTCTCGCGTCCGCCTTCTGTCTCCTCAAATCCAGCACAAAATCAGTGAACTCATTGACGTCTCCCAGTGTTTTATAAATATCCATATCATCCAAAAACGTCTCCACTTTTTGATCTGCCCACAGGACAAGGCGGAGAACATTCCAGCCGTAGAGCAATGAGCCGACCAGCGAAAAGATGACAATGTACCAGGAGGATTTGTTGTGGACGTCGAAATCTAGAGTTGAAAATGGCATATTTGAATTCAGCGCGTCGAGAGCTTTCAGAAAAGTATAATCATGACGTGGTTTGGTGCAAGTTGGGTCTCGACGCGAAAAACGGGTTACTGTAGTTTTCGTGGTGAGACCCAACTTGCACCAAACCATGGCATGATTATACTTTTCTGAAAGCTCTCGTCACGCTGAATTCAAATCTGACAATTTCAAACCAAAAATCTTGAATTTTGACCTACCGACACCAATAAAAGTGCTGACAACCATCAAAAAGTCTCTTTTCGGTTCATCATCAATAGTCTTCGGAGTAGTGACCAATTCCATGTCGGCATTCCACAAAACCACCGAGAAGTCGATATTCTGCAAAAAAGGTTCGGGGGACTAGTTTTCCAAAATTTGTATTTCTAGTCCCCGGCTCAAAATTTAGCAATTTTTTGACCTACACTTGACCCATTTATCATCGCATTTTCCGTGGCATTCTCAGCAATCTCCTGAGCGATCTCCCAACTGTTTAGATACGAATAGGTGTTCTTTTTGATGGTGAAAACACCGAGAACAAGGAGTCCGGCGATCAGAAAGAAGTAGAACACATCTGAAATTGAATTTTAATGCGAAATTCGGATTCAGCTCGTCAAGACGGTTTGAATGAGTATAATCATGCCGGGATTCGAAACAAGTTGGGTCCCGCCACGAAAATCGTCTGGGGTACTGTAGTTTTCGTGGCGGGACCCGACTTGCTTCAAATCTCGGCATGATTATACTCATTCGAAGCGTTTTAACACGCTGAATCCGAAAATTTAAGTTTCAAACAAAAATACTGCGAACCGGCAAAGTTATCCAATTTTCAGACAAATTTTCGAGGTTTTTGACTCAAATTTTTTTCTGATACAGTTTTCAGCACTTTTTTACACGATATTCTTACTCAGCTTGCCAAGACGCTTCGAATGAGTATAATCACGCACCTATTCCGTGCGATTCGAAAAATTCGGGTCTCGACACGAATTTAAAGGCGCATACACCGAAAATTTTCAAACAGGGCGGAATATGGGCATGAGTATACTTTTCTGAACCGCCTAGACGAGCTGAATCCGAAAATCGTAGTGAAAATTGTGAAAAATTTGGTTTTGAAGGAAAAATGTCATGTTTTTCGTTTTTTTCCAAAAATTTTTTGAACAATTTTGCTCTATCAAGGTGCCTGACGTCTTCCGAATCACTCACTAATCAGAATCTTCTTCCTCCGATGAATATTCCCAATAACACTGAGAAACATAGTGTCTCACCAGTCGGGAAAGACGACTTCAGCTCAAAATGAAGTTGGAAAAGGCGAAGCTGAAGGCGAGGCGGGCATCGAGTTGCCAGGCGCCAGCGACATGTTGCTAGACGATATCGAAGCACACGATGTTTTATTTGAATTTCTTTTTTTTACGTTAGATACACATAGAAATGTCTCCAACGATTACACAAAAATTGGGAGGAAAATAAGAAAAAGGTGAGATCGGCTGTGGTTCGATCGCAATGGGAGGGATAGGATAGGTGGGGGAGAGAGAATTATTATATTACAGTCTCAAATACAAGTGTTAAACATTGTGGGAGGAGATGAAAAACGAATGGAATATTTAGGTGTTGTTGTGCTTCTTTGGTGATGTCTTCTGGAGCCTTTGACGACGGCTGGGGCACCTTAGGCGCGCTCTCCACGGATGCGGCGAGCGAGTTGCATGTCCTTTGGCATGATGGTGACGCGTTTGGCGTGGATGGCGCACAAGTTGGTGTCTTCGAAGAGTCCGACGAGATAGGCCTCAGATGCCTCCTGAAAATGGGAAAATTAGGGGGAAATAGCGATTTTAGGGAGGAAAAAAGCAAAAAATCCCAAATTTTTGCGATTTTCAGCTCAAAATAGACCAAAAACGGCGATATCCTTACCTGAAGAGCTCCGATGGCGGCGGACTGGAAGCGGAGATCAGTCTTGAAGTCCTGGGCGATCTCACGAACGAGACGTTGGAATGGAAGCTTACGGATGAGCAACTCGGTCGACTTCTGGTAACGACGGATCTCACGAAGAGCGACGGTTCCCGGACGGTAGCGATGTGGCTTCTTGACTCCACCGGTGGTTGGTGCAGACTTGCGAGCCGCTTTCGTCGCCAATTGCTTTCTTGGAGCCTTTCCTCCGGTCGATTTACGCGCGGTTTGCTTGGTACGAGCCATTGCTTTCTGAAAAATTGAAGGTTTTAGGGGGAAATTAGAGAAAAAGAGAGGAAATTGAGCGAAAATTTGAGACAAAACAGGCAAAAATCTGATAAAAATCCTACTTTTCTAGGTATTTTCACCAAAAACCCGCAGAAAAATTGATAAAACGCAAGAGAAAATTCAAATCGGATTTGGCGGGGCGATTATCCGACGGAGCACACTTGCACACACACACAACAGGTGGTGCGTAGCGGCCGCGTCGCGTGCGGATTATTGATTGATATTGATTGGGCGAAAAGGAGGAGAAATGAGCAAAGAGGGGTCGGAAGAGAGGAAAAAGAGTCAAAAATCGCGAAAAATTGGGAGAAACAGCCATAAAAATCGCGAAAACCAGCATTTTTCCTAGAAAATCTACAAAAATGAGCCTATTTCTACTCTAAATAGCCAAAAACCTAAGAAAAACTACGAATTCACGACGCCATCCAAAAAAGTGGATTTTCAGAGCTTTTTTCCTACTAAAACTCACGAATTCAGCTAGAAATTGATTCTTACTATCAATTTTAACTTGGTAACCCCAAAAATCCGAAGAAAAACCAAGAAAAATGAAGGAAATCGGTGAAATACCCGACTAGAATTCAAATCCGAGACTCGCGGGTGATTGTGTCCGATGGAGCGCGAATGCATACCACAGGGTGCGACGCGGCCGCGTCGCGTGCTCTTTTCGAATTCAATAGGTTTTTGGCGGATTTTTAGCTGATTTTTACAGGAATTCTGCGGGGAATCAATAGAAACGACTGGAAAATAGTGAATTAATGCAGAAAATGTACTAAAAAGCTGCTGAAACTCACTAAAAACCACCTAGAAAACCTAAAAACCCGAAAAATGAGAGCAAAATTGAAAACCGCAGCTCGCTAGATGAGCAACAGGTACGAATGGCGAGTAATCCACATTTGAATGCGCGCGCAATTCGAAAAAGGGGCGGGGCAGGCGGCGCGGTCGCGTCGCGTGCGCAGTGGAGGTCATGTGATAAGATTTTCGCGGGAAATCGATAATTTTCGCTGAAAATGGGGAATTTTGCGAAATTTTGCCCGAAAATTGCGAAATTTTGACTGAAAATGGGGGAAATTTTGACTGAAAATGGTAATTTTTGAAATATTGCGAAATTTCGTCGAAAAATTCTGAAAATCCACGTGGATTTGCGACCGCGCCTTGAATTCGAATCGAAAATCGATTTGCCACGTGGAAGGAAGGAAATTCGAAACTCAGCGAAAAATCGGCTTTTTGCGCGATTAGTCACGTGGAAACCAGCCAGAGACCAGGAAAAACTAGTTTCTAACCCAAAAAATCGGTCAAAAATCGATAAAATTCGACAAAAATGGTCCGGAACCGAAGCGGAGCGCGCGCGCGCGCACCTCCCGCCACGACAACAAACCAACACAACTGAACGATCCGCTTGTTGGGTGTCAAGGCGGCGGAGGGAGAAGTAAGAAGCGAAATTGGTGCAGAACGTTTGATACTCAGTCACATCGGCGTACTCTAATGGTGAAAGTGAGGAGAGAGCAGAGAAAAGACTTGGCTTGATGCCAAGTCTCCTCCCACCATCCCTCTTCTTCCACTTTTTTAGTGTGTTTACTATTGATTTCTTCGTTTTCCACGTTGGAATCCGATAATCTTCTGGATCTCACGGTGGAGCGAAAGGGGGCGGAGCCTGCTGGAATCTCTAGAAAATTCCGAGAAAAACGCGAAAAAAATCGTGGCGCTACGTGGAGTTTAAGCCAAGTTTCAGACGGGGTCAACACTAATCGGTCGGATATTTTTACAGAATCTTGTCGACCCGATAACTCTCTTGTCTGTAGATCAAACCTTCTGCTTTTCAGCAAGAGGGATCAATAGGTCCCCAGCTAGCTCTGGAAAAAATTTCAGAAATTTTAGGCCACGCTAAGCCTAAAAATAATTAATTTCAAAGTGGAACCTTACTTTTCAGTCCGTTACGGGTGTAGACGAGTTTACGCGCCCGCAATATTCCTGCGGACACTCTCTCCGAATCACACACTCTCTCACCGCCGGCCGTCGCTGCCTCTCGTTTCTCTGGCGTCTCTTCAGTGACGCCGCTACTCTCGCTCCCATTTTTCGAGCGACTCTAAGAATGGCTAAAACTCATGTAAAACCTGATGAATTTTGCTGAAATTTTGTGAATTTATAGGAAGGAATCTTTCGAAACATCATGGAAAAAATCGAAAAGAATTATCAAGTCTGAAAAAAGTTACAGCAAAACAAAAATTATGCACTGAGTCTGCATTTGTGCGTGAGCGTGTTTGGCCTTGCGTACGTGGCGTCAGATTCCACGCGCAATGAGTGACATTGGCTAATATCATCATTTTTGAAACGACACCCAATTTATTGGATTTTAGGTGGTTTTTGGTGGTTTTTGGGTAATTTTATTGCTGAAAATCGAATTTTTTAGCTAAAAATGTGTAAAAATCGAGAAGTTTCCACCGAAATTAGAGCAAATTCAATGAGAAACGAGAAATTTTTATTTTTAATTTTTTGAAGTTTCTCGATCGTTTTTCTCTAATTTTTGGAAGTTTATAGGTAATTTTACTGTTAAAAATCGAATTTTTGAGCTAAAAATGTGTAAAAATCTACAAATTTTGGCCTGAATTCAATGGGAAACGGGAAACGTTCAATTTTTAAAGTTTCTGGATCATTTTTCTTGATTTTTCAGCAAAAATGTACATTTTTCCCTCAATTTTTTCGTTTTTCCCCGCATTTACTCTCTAATTCTCCAATTTTTCAGAAAATGGCGCCACCAGCTCCACATTCCGCATCCACCGACCCATCGAGTCTCAAAACGACTCAAAAATTGACTGAAGAGTCGAGTGAGGAGACTCTCAGAAAGTACTTTCGTACTAAAGTCGATGCTGCTCAGGTAGGAGAGAATTTAGGAGAATCGGAGCGAAAAATAAATAAAATTACAGTATTTTAGCTTAGTTTTCACGATTTTAAGCTGAAAAATAGTGATTTTTCACTATTTTCAGCCTATTTTTCGCTCAAAATTCAAGATTTGCTGTCCAAAATTGACTATTTCTACCCTATAATTCATTATTGATTATATCTGGATCTCTAGGACAATTCCAGTGATTTTCAGCTATTTTGACCGGTTTGGGACCATTTTTCGCGAATTTTCGACCGATTTCAGCCTATTTCAGCTGAAAAACCGATGATTTTCAGTCATTTTCAGCTAATTTGGACTATTTTTTGCAATTTTTCGGCCTCTAGAAAAATGTATGCATTTTGGACGGTTTCCGCCGATTTTAACTAAAAAATTGATGATTTTGAGTCATTTTGAGCCATTTTCGACCGATTTCAGCCGATTTTTAGCTTAAAATATCATTTTTTCGACAAAATCCTGCTTGTTCCTCTTCAAAAACCCTGAAAAATCCTATTTTAAAACCTATTCCTAACCGTTTTCCAAGTATTTCAGCAAAAAGTGGCCGACAAATCGCAAAACGTCCGTCGCCTCCAAGCTCAACGAAACGAGTTGAATACGAAGGTTCGTATGCTGAAAGAGGAACTTCAACAGCTCCACGAGCAGGGATCGTACGTCGGTGAAGTGAGCAAAGCGATGGATAAGAAGAAAGTATTGGTAAAAGTGCATCCAGAGGGAAAATACGTTGTCGATGTGGACAAATCAATCGATATCAACTCGTTGAATACTGGAGCAAGAGTTGCTCTTCGTGCGGATAGCTATGCACTTCATAAGGTTCTTCCGAATAAAGTTGATCCGTTGGTCTCGTTGATGATGGTGGAGAAAGTGCCTGATTCGACGTATGAAATGGTTGGAGGACTCGATAAACAGATTAAGGAGATCAAGGAGGTTATTGAGCTCCCTGTGAAACATCCGGAGCTCTTTGATGCTCTTGGAATTGCTCAGCCGAAAGGAGTGCTCCTTTATGGACCTCCCGGGACTGGAAAGACGCTGTTGGCGAGAGCTGTGGCGCATCATACTGAATGTACATTCATTCGGGTTTCTGGTTCGGAGTTGGTGCAGAAATTCATTGGAGAGGGAGCGAGAATGGTAAGGAGCTCGAAAAAGCTGAGAAAATAACAGTTTTTGGTTCAGAAATTTGAGAAAATGACGATTTCTAGCTTAAAAAACTGAGAAAATGACGATTTCTAGCTAAAAAAAACTGAGAAAATGACGACTTTATCTCAAAAAGCTGAGAAAATGATCTTTTTGTCTCGAAAAAACAGAGAGAATGATGATTTTTCCACTGACTTTAAGCTTGAAATCTAATTTTTAAGCGAAAAAAAAAAGCGAAAATACAAAGAAATAATTGCATTTGCAATTTCCCAGATGAATCGGACAACTGGACACATAGACATACAGACAGACACAATTTTCATCAGTTTTTTTGATTTGCAGATGCTTTTCAGCGGAATTTTCAATTTTTTTCATCTGAAAATAGTATTTTCGGACATCTGGACACACAGACACACGAACAGACTGCAAATTTCGAAATTTCGAGAAAAAATTGCGGGAAATCTGTACATCTAGACATCCGGATAGACAGATTTTCAGCAGAATGACACAAAACTGTAGTTGCGGTCATCTGGATGCACAGATCTGCAGACAAACGGATGAATCGGACATCTGGACTAACAGACATACGCACAGACCATTTTTCCTGATTTTGCTCAAAATTCTTCAAATTTCATCGGAAAATTCAGATTTTTGACACAAAATATAGTTTTTTTTGTAGTAAAAACTGTGGAAATCGCTATCATTATTATCAGTTTTGCTGAAAACAACTGAAATTCTTCTATTTTAGGTCCGTGAGCTGTTCGTGATGGCTCGTGAACACGCTCCATCGATCATCTTCATGGACGAAATCGATTCGATCGGATCGAGTCGTGTCGAGGGATCGAGTGGTGGTGATTCGGAAGTTCAACGCACGATGTTGGAGTTGTTGAATCAGTTGGACGGTTTCGAGGCGACCAAGAATATTAAGGTGGGTAGAGAGCATTTTCTACGATTTCAGGCGTTTTTTAACCGATTTGACGCGATTTTTCATCAAATTTCGACCAGAAAACGGTCACAATAGGTTAATGTAGCTTGATCCTGGATCCTGGTCCTCGGGGATCCTATTGGTTACTGTAGCTTGATTCTGGATCCTAGGGATCCTTTTGTTTACTGTAGCTTAACCTTGGACCCTTGATCTTAGCGATCCTATCGGTTACTGTAGCTTAATCCAGGATTGTAGGGATCCTAGTGTCTTACTGTAGCTTGATTCGGGGTCCTGGATTTCGTGGGATCCTGGTATCTTACTGTAGCGCGATCCTGGATCGTTGATCTCAAGGATCCTATTGGTTACTGTAGATTGATCCTGGATCTCGAGGATCCTAGTGTCTTACTATAGTCAAATTCCGACCATTTTCAGTATAATTTCAGCCTAATTTCCATTTCTTTCCAGGTAATCATGGCCACTAACCGTATCGACATTCTCGACCCCGCCCTTCTCCGTCCAGGACGTATCGATCGTAAAATCGAATTCCCGGCTCCAGACGAGAAGGCGCGTGCCGACATCCTCAAGATTCACTCGCGTAAAATGAATCTGATGCGCGGAATCAACATGGCAAAGATCGCCGAACAGATCCCCGGAGCATCTGGAGCCGAAGTGAAGGCGGTGTGCACAGAAGCCGGCATGTTCGCACTCCGTGAGAGACGTATCCACGTGACACAGGAAGACTTCGAGATGGCTGTCGGAAAAGTGATGCAGAAGGATTCGGAGAAGAATATGTCGATTAAGAAGTTGTGGAAATAATTGTATTCTTTTCTTTTGGATTTTATTTATTTATTCGCCTTTTTCCCTATACCGATACTACAATACAATACATATAATGGATTCTTTCAGATCCGGAAAAGGTAGAAAATCGCAGGGGTTTCATTTTATGCGGAAACCATTGTCACCAAAAGATTCAGCTCGTCGAGAGCTTTCAGAAAAGTATAATCATGCCCAGGTTCGGTCGAAATTGGGTCCCGCCGCGAAAACTACAGTACCCCCGGCCGGTTTTCGCGTCGAGACCAAACTTTCTTCAAATCCCGGCATGATTATACTCATTCGAAGCGTCTCGACGAGCTGAATCTGAATATGACAATGAAAATGGGAAGGAATTTTAAATTATTTATTAAACATGATTTTCGTTAGGGAAAAAAAAATTCGAATCAAGGGGGCGGGGCGCCAGGGGGAAAACGCATATATAATGAGGATATTTCAGGCTGAAAAAAGGAAAACGAAGAAAAAAGGTGATTTTTCAAATCGATGGAGATTCTGAAGAAGACGAAGCTGTTGGGGGATGTGGATGGAATTTCGAAAAAAAAAGTTTTTTTAAAGATTTTTCAGACAAAAAAGAGGAATAAAATGATATAAATGCTCTCTCTGAATCAAAGGAAATAGTCGGCGTGTGGCTTCTTGGCTGGGGCGCCGCGACTCTCCTGTGGTGCCGCCTCGAAAATGGTGAACTCCTTGTTGAGATTCTCGTCGAGCTCCAGAATCGCCGCCACGTTTCCGCATCTGAAATTATGAATTTGTAAAAGAAGATTTTTGAGTAGAATTGGCTGAAAATCGGGTCAAAATCGTGGAAAAATTAGCTGAAAATCCACTTTTTTCGGGTAAAATCAGCAAATTTTCACGGATTTTCACCGATTTTCAGCTAAAATGCATAGATTCCAGCTGAAATTGCGCCAAATTTCTCATTTTTGAGCGATTTTCAGCTCCAAATTCGGAGATTTTTAGTCATTTTCATTTGGAACGGTTCTGATCGATTTCAGCCAAGTTTTCATCGATTTCGGACTATTTTTAGCTGAAAATCGTCAAATTTTCAGTGATTTCAATCAATTTCAGCCATTTTTTACCGATTTTTCGATCTGTGAGTCTCTAGAAACATCGATGCTTTTTGGACGATTTATGACCGATTTTAGCCGAGTTTTAGGTGAAAATTGATGATTTTCCGTCATTTTCAGCCATTTTCGACTGATTTTGGACGATTTTCGCAATTTTCCGATCGATTTTAACCCATTTTTTAGCTAAAACCGTCAATTTTTCAGTCATTTCAACCAATTTTTATCAATTTTTAGCCATTTTCAACTCCTTACCGATAACAATAGTTGGGTGCCGACCAAACGGTGAGTACTTTCTCATTGAAATGCCATTTATATCCCTCCATAACCAATTGATGTGCTCTACAAATCAGATCGACTCCGTTCGTTTCGCAGAATGTTTTCGACGCATCCGCACCGAATAGATATCCGGCTCCACGTGGACTCAGTCCCCAACCGACGTTCCCTTCTTCTGGATCCGACCACAGTAGATCACACATTGGACCGTCGTGTGGTACCTGCAAATTGGGTAATTTTTGAGGTTTTTGAGCAAAAATTGGGGCTTTTGGATTGAAAAATAGTCAAAAATCGGTCTGAAACAGGGTTTTCAGCGAAAACTAAACGATTTGGTGCAAATTTTGTGGTAAAAACACGATTTTTAGCTATATTAACGCTGAAACAGTAGATCACACATTGGGCCGTCGTGTGGTACCTGGAAGTTGGGAAGAAAATTGAGTGGTTCTGACTTGGAAAAACCCAAAAAATCGATTTTTGACACAGAAAATGACAAAAATAGAGAATTTCGGCCTAAGAACTAGAGTGACGTGTCGATCGCTATGATCATCGATAGAGTCGACGATAATCGAGAAAATCATTTCGATTTGATCAAAATTTAGTTGAGTCGATGACCAGAAAATGAATCGAGACTCGACGATAATCAAAAAGTCATGATTGTCATCTCAAAATTATCGATGATTTTCGACGATCATGATCACTCATGATTATCGATAATTTATCGACCGGCGATTATCGATAGTCGGTCGACGATTATCGATAATCGTCGATCGTCGCGGCGATCGTCGATTATCGACGATAATGAGCAAAAATAAAACCCTCCGGAAACGGTTTTAAATGGCTCAAACTGGTTAAAAATAGTGTTTTGATAGTTTTGTAAGAGTCCTCTATTGATTTCATCAAAAAAAATTTGAAAAATGAAAAAAAAAATTTTCGAATTTTTCAAAAAAATGAAAAAAAATTTTGTTAAACAATTTTTTTCTTGGTTTAAATTGATAGAGGGGCTTCAGAAGTCTACCAAAACACCATTTTGGACTAGTTTGAGCCATTTAAAACTGTTTCGGAGGGTTTTATTTTTGCTCATTATCGTCGATAATCGTCGATAATCGTCGATAATCGCCGATCGCCGCGACGATCGACGATTATCGATAATCGTCGACCGACTATCGATAATCGCCGGTCGATAAATTATCGATAATCATGAGTGATCATGATCGTCGATAGTCATCGATAATTTTGAGATGATTATCATGACTTTTTCATTATCGTCGAGTCGCGATTTTTTTTCTGGTCATCGACTCGACCACCTATCGATTGTGTTCCTTTGACTATCGATTCAAAAATCATCGAAAATTTGGTCGACACGTTACTCTACTAAGAACTGACTTTTTGATCGTAAAAATGGGGTTTTTAGCCTAAAAAACCGGAGTTTCTGAACAAAAATTTACATTTTAAACATTAGATTCGAGATTGTGGCTAAAAAACGGTTTTTTTTTGACGCAGAAAATGATAAAAACGACGAATTTTGAATGAATAATTGATTAGAAGTATCAAAAATTGATCTGAAAGACGTTTTTCAGCAAAAATATGAGTTTTGGTGCGTTTTTTGTGATAAAAACAAGACTTGCAGCTTATTTTAATGCCGAAAAACTGGTTTTTCCTATTATTTTAAAGATTTTTGAGTCTGAAATCGCTGAAAATTGAGTTTGGACTCATTTCGCAAAACGTTGTCGGTTCTGGACCAAAACCTGCAATTTTTGAGCATTTTTAGGCATTTTGACTTCAAAAATTGCAAAAAAATCGATTTTTGACACAGAAAATGATACAACTTGAGAATTTTGTCATAAAAACTGACTTTCAGCTTGAAAAATGGGGTCTTTAGCCTGAAAAACCGGATTTTCTGAACAAAAAGTACATACATTTTAAGCAGAAAAATCGAGATTTTTGGCTCGGTTTTTTGACACAGAAAACGCTAAAAATGAAAATTTTTAGTTGAAAATTCGATAAAATTGACAAAAATCAGTCTGAAACAGGGTTTTCAGCGAAAACTATAAGTTTTCGTGCAATTTTTGTGGTAAAAACACGATTTTCAGCATGTTTTTATGCCGAAAAACTGATTTTTCAAATTATTTTTCAGGTTTCTGAGTCAGAAATAGCTGAAAATTGAGTTTTTGTTATTTGAACTCATTTCGTAAGATTTTTGTCGGTTCTGGATCAAAATCTGCGTTTTTTGAGCATTTTTAAGAGATTCTGGCTCGAAAAATCCCAAAAAATCGGTTTTTCGACATTGAAAATGACAAAAATGGTAAAATTTGCACTAAAACCTCATTTTTTGGGAAAAAATCCGGTAGTTTAACCCGGAAATAACAAATTTCCAGTCAAAACGCCCATTTTCAGTCTAGAAATCGCAATTTCTGATCATTTTTGGGATGAAAAACTCAATTTTTCGATAAAAATGAAACCAGGGCCGTCAGTAATGACTGAAATGGCTTGTAGCACTAAAATTTTCCACTATTAGCTCAAAATCGGGATTTCCGCTCTTAAAACCAGCTTTCTGACAGTTTTCTACCCAAAAATCGTCATTTTTCCATGATTCTGACAGATTTTCTCGGATTATTAATGAAAAAAGTGCTCAAACTCCATTCCACCATATCGTGCTAGAATTTCAGCTCAATTTTTCAGCTCAGACACAAAATTGATGCTCGGACCGTCAGAACCGACTGGAATAGCTTGTAGCACTGAGATTCATCATTTTCAGCGATTTCAGACGATTTTCAACGCAATTTTCACCGATTTTCCGCGGATTTTCACCTAAAATCAAGTTAATTACCTCCTGTTTCCTATCAATAACCCGAATCTGATCCATCGTACTGATCGATGGCGAGAGTCCTCCGTGCACACAGAACACTTTTCCATCAATGACGGCGGCCAGCGCCAAATAGTCAAAAACTTCAGTGCAATGCTTCCAGACGGAGGCGTTACCGTACTTCCGCAGACACTCATCGTAGAATCCGTAGACTTGAGTGATCTGTCGGGATTCGTGGTTTCCGCGGATTAGCATCATTCGATCCGGGTAACGGGCTTTCAGAGCGAGCAGCAGAAGGAATGTCTGAAAAAAATCCAAAAAATACGGGGTTTTGGGAGGATTTTTAATGGAAAAACGGTGAAAAACGCGTCTAAGGCGCGCCAGACTCAATTTCATATAGAAATATGATTAGAGCGGACTTCCAACATTCCGAACGATAAAAATTTGGGCATAGCTTCCGCATCAAAGTGGCAAGTGCGCTCTACTGATAATCCGGTTCAAATTTCTGAAACCAGATTATCATTAGAGCGCACTTTCCACAAAATGATACGATTTTCAGTGCTCATAATCGGCGCGCCATTGGCGTGCTTTCAGAGACAGGAGAGTACATCCGGATATACCGACGGACAGATAGACAAATAGACCAAGTTTGATAGGCTGGGGCGTCGCAAGCGCGTTCTTCAATCGCCTTTCGAGTGTCTGGCGCGCCTTAGACGCGTTTTTCCACTTAAAATTCAAAAATTTTGAGAAAATAATAGTGTTTTTGAGGTCATTTGGCTGCTTTTAGGGCAGTTTTTATTTTAAAAAACGCACAAAAATAGGTATTTTCCAACCATTTTAAGACTCAATAAGAAAAACGCGTCAAAGGAACGCCAGACACTACAGAAAAAAGCAAATTGCGCTCCAGATTCTTTTCGAATTGGCTGTTGATATGTTTGTCTGTCTATCCGGATGTCCTAAACTCTCTGAAACGCGTCAAAGGCACGCTAGACAGTCATAGAGCGACAAAACGCGTCAACGGCACGCCAGACAGCGTTTTTTTCTAGTTTTTGAGTAAAATTTAACGATTTTGGACTGGAAATTTGCCTTTTTGAGACATTTTTCAGCTCAAAAACAGTCATTTTTCAGTGATTTTTCACTCCTCAACCCTAAATTTCCAATATTTTCCATTGAATTCCGCACCTCAACCGAATAAAATCCCCGATCGACGAAATCTCCGAGGAACAGATAGTTGGTGTTCGGCACCGGACCGCCCACTTTAAACAGCTCCATTAGGTCGTAGAATTGGCCGTGAATGTCGCCGCAAATCTGAAAATTGGAAGTTTTTGTTAAAAAAATCGATTTGAAACGGAAAAAACGAGTTTTTAGTCGAAAAATCGGTTAAAAATAGGTTTTCCGGCATGAAAATCTTGATTTTTCAGCTGAAAACCAGCTTAAAACCCACCGTCACTGGTGAATCGATGACTTGCACGTTTCCCTCCTCTGCTAATATCTCTCGAGCCTTGGCGCACAACGTTTTGACGTCCTGTTCGGCGATGAGCTCGCATCTCATCAGTTTTTCAATGTGGCTGAAAAAAAGAACGATTTTAATGAAAAATTGAGAAAATTTGGAGCATTTTGAGCAATTTTTGGAGAAAATTTGAAAAAAATCAATATTCTGAGTCAAAAACATCGATCTTTGACGATTTTTCACTTATTTTTCACTCTTTTTCAGCTTTTTTCACCCTAAAAACCCTAAATTTAGGAGAACTCACCGATCCAAGTCATGCGTACTCAACTGATCCGATGGTCCTGACGTCGGGGAGTCCGTTCGGGTGAATGTCTCATTTTGTGTCGTTTCGGCGACTGCCAGAGCCATGAAATACTGAAAAATCGCAAAAATTTGATAGGAAAACGTCGAGAAATAACTAAAAACGATTACGAAAAATCAATAGCCTTGGAAATCGATATTTTCGACAGATTTTGGGTGAAATTTTTAGTTTAATAATTTCAAATATAGCCTAATTTTAATATAAGCAAAAAAATTCCAGAAAAATCATTAAATCCATCAATTCCAGCGCCTGGAAATGAGTCATATTGTAATCTTGGCACACTGCCAGGTTTCCTGCGCGTCGAGATAGGGCGCGCTTGCAACATGGAAGAAGAAACTCCGCGGCCGCGACCGTTTTGATTAAATTTTTTCAAGCGAATTTTTGAATTTAAAGGTTTTAAATTCGAATTTCAGCCACACAAAATGTCAAATTTAGCGGATCTCGGCTACTTTTTCGATGATCAAGGTGTTTTGAGAACTAAAGAGGTAAAAAACACTCTAAAAATCGATAAAAAACGAGCAACGAAGGGTTTTCAGGACAATGAAAAGTTCAAATTTACCACACAAGAAGCGTACGAGACCCTGGGTGAAGCTGTCGATGAGGAGGTCTTCAACCTTCTAGAAACACGCTGCGGTCTTGAGAGAAAAGTGGTATTTTTGAAAAAAATAAAAATATTTGCTGAAAAAAATTTATTTTTCAGCTAAAACCAGCAGGAATCGAAGGTGACGATGAGGATTTCAGCTTTTATTTTGCCTCAAAAAACCTGAAAACCGCCGAAACCATGCTTATCCTAATGCATGGAAGCGGGGTGGTCCGTGCCGGCCAGTGGGCGCGGCGCCTCATTATTAATGAGAGTTTGGAATGTGGAACACAGATTCCATACATCGAAAGAGCACTGAAACTGGGGTGGGCGGTGGTGGTGATGAACACGAATGCGAATGGAACTGAGGAGCAGGAGTTTAAGGTGCACAATTTGGGGAATTCTGGAAAAGTTAGGAAAAAACACAAAAAAACACGTTTTTTTGGAGTTTTTAGACTGAAAAAAGCTGAAAAATTGCATTTTTGTGGTTGAAATTGTCTGAAAATGCTCAAAGATACTCAGAAATCACAGATTTCTCCCTGAAACAGTTAGTTATAGTGAAACTGCAATTTAACGATGAAATTCTCAAAAAATATGATTTTTTGGAATTTTTAGACTGAAAAAAGCTGAAAAATTGCATTTTTGTGGTTGAAATTGTCTGAAAATGGTCGAAAATGCTCAAAAACCACAGATTTTGATCCGAAAATTGCAAAATTTGAGCAAAATCGCCATTTCTGTAATATTCAGTTGCAAAACTACGAAATCTCTTATTTTTTGATATTTCTAGACTAAAAAAAGCTTTAAAAAATCGCATTTTCGAGCTCAGAAACGTCTAGAAATACTCAAAAATCACTAATGTCCATCCAGAAATGACAAAAATTTGGAAAAATGAGAAAAACTCAATTTTCAGCAATTTCTGACTCAAAAACCTCAAAAATTATGTGAAAAATTAGTTTTTCACTATAGAAACATGCTGAAAATCGTGTTTTTACCATGAAAATAGTGCCAAATCTCACCTATTTCGCTGAAAAACGTAAATCTGGCGCACCTTTGACGCGTTTTTCAACAAGAAATGAGCCGAAACGCGTCCGAGGCGCACCAGTCTGTTCAAACTAGGCAACTGGGGCGTCTTTGACGCTTTTTTGCTCTTAATTTTTAGCTCAAAAAACTCCCTTCCATTTTCAGTTCTCGCGTACACCCGAAGAGCACGCCGAGATGGTATTCAAGATGTGTGTGGGCGGAGCCAAGTTGAAATCTGTCTATGTTGTCGCTCACAGTCGTGGCGGATACGATTTGTCGGCGGCGGTGAGTCTGGCGTGTCGTTTGGCGCGAAAAATTCGAAAAAATCCGAAGAAAATCGCAGGAAAATGACAGAAATTGGCAAGAAAAGTAGTGGCTGTCGCGCCTTTGGCCCGTTTTTGCTGTACATTGCTTTCTGACTGGCTGGGGCACCTTCGACGCGTTTTCAAAGAATGATGGGGACATTCGTATAGACAGACAGGCAGATAGACATAGACAAAGTGAGATCGGCTGGGGCGTCGTAGACGCGTTTATGGGAAATCTGGGGTGCCTTTGACGCGTTTCAGAGAGTTTAGGACATCCGGATAGACAGACAGACATACCAACAGCCAATTCGGAAAAAATCTGGAGCGCTATTTGCTTTTTTCTGTAGTGTCTGGCGTTCCTTTGACGCGTTTTTCTCATCGAGTCTTAAAATTCTCAAAAATCGCCCTGAAAACAGCCAAATGACCTCAAAAACACTATTATTTTCTCAAAATTTTTGAATTTTAAGTGGAAAAACGCGTCAAAGGCGCGCCAGACACTCTTAAAGCGATTGCGATACGCGCTCGCGGCGCCCCAGTCTATCAAACTTGGTTCATTTGTCCATCTGTCTGTCTGTATATCCGGATGTACTCTCCTGTCTCTGAAAACACGCCAATGGCGCGCCAGACGATTTTGAAGTGATGAAATGGACAAGTTTGGTTGCCTGGGGCGCCGTAAGCGCGTATCGCAAGCGCCGATTATGAGTACTGAAAATCGTATCGTTTTGTGGAAAGTGCGCTCTAATGATAATCTGGTTTCAGAAATTTGAACCGGATTATCAGTAGAGCGCACTTGCCACTTTGACGCGGAAGCTATGCCCAAATTTTTATCTATCGGAATGTAGAAAGTGCGCTCTAATGCTATTTCAGTAGTGTCTGGCGCGCCTTTGACGCGTTTTCAAAGAGTGGAGAAGACTTCCGGATATACAGACAATCGACTGGGGCGCCGTAGGCGCGTTTTATCGCTTTATGACTGTCTGGCGCGCCTTTGACGCGTTTTCACTCATTTTTCCCCAATTTTCAGCTGAAACGAAACGGATCGGACGACCGAATTCAGAAGATTTGTCTCACCGACTCGCCGTGGTTCAGATTCCCGAGGAGCTGTGAAGAACGCAAGACACCTCTATTTGTGTTCAATTTTTTGGCTCACGGGGTACGGATTGGGGGGGTTTTGGAAGGAAAAATGATCATTTTTTGACCAAAAATCGTCAAAAAATGGCATTTTTTGATCCAAAATTCTCAAAATTTCGAATTTTTCAATTTTTTCCAGAAATACTCTTCATCTGAATACGAAGTTCACGAGTATCAATCCGGTCGAGTCACCGATCTCTACGCTGGGACGAAAATTCACGAATGGTCGAGTCATATGGCGATTGACGCCGTTTTTAAGCTGTTCGAGACGGAGGTACGGAGGCTGGCGTGACGTTGGCGCGGAAAATAAGATTTTACGGTCCAAAACTTGATTTTAAACTTAAAAAATTGTGATTTTTCAGTATTTTTAGTCAAAATTCTTCTTTTTTTCAGCTGAACAGGTCTGGCGTGTCGTTGGCGCGTTTTAAGTGAAAATTGAGTTTTTCGCTCAAAAACATCGATTTTCCGGTCTAACACTCGATTTTTATCTGAAAATCAACTTTTTAAGCAGAATAAGACATATTTTGTAAATCGAGACTGGCGTGACGTTGGCGCTATTTTTCTCGATTTTCGATTTGAAAAATCATATTTTTCGGTCGGAAACATGATTTTGAACCCAAAAATTTCGAGCTGAACAGGTGCTGGCGTGACGTTGGCGCGGTTTTTGCAATGAAAATGGAGTTTTTCGCTCCAAACACTATTTTCATCTGAAAACCTTGATTTTTCCAATATTTTTTCAGTTGAAGTAGTCACATTTCACAGGGTCTCGGGATGAGTAGTGAAAATAAACGCGCTCCGCTGAAATCAGCTAAAATTTTACCGCGAAATTCAAAATGAATTTTTTATTTAAAATTTTTGTTTTTTTTTATTAATAGAATTGATCATGAAAATATACGAGACAGTCGAAAAACTGGCCAAAAATGAGCAAAAACGGGCATAAATCAGTTCAAAAAGCGGCCGATTAAGCTGCGTATCAAAATGCCACAGTGAAACAGCGAATTGAAAAAATTAAAATTTGAATTTGCCGCCAATGTCTAGTGGAGCGCATACGATTTCACTACTCACCCCTAGACCCTGTGACATTTCGTTCGCAATATGAGGCTGCCGTGACGTTGGCGCGTTTTTTAATTGAATCATTCTGAGAAGAAAATTGAGTTTTTGGTAGCCAAAAACACTATTTTCCACTTTAAAATTTCAATATATGGACCATCTGGCGTGCCGTCGGCGCGATTTTTGGATCAAAAAGTCATTTTCCCCCTAAAATGCCGATTTTTTACAGCTGAACGAGTCGAATTTCGTGGAGACTGTGAATGAGGCAAAGTATTTGGTACTTCATGGAAAAGAAAAAGAAGAAATGGAGAGTGATGAGCCGGTGGTCAAGAAGATGAAGCAATGAGCGATTTTTGGGATTTTTAATTCATTTTTATCGATTTTTCAATGCTTTTTGTGTAAAATTTGCTTATTTTGTCAATTTTAGACGATTTTTCACCGATTTTTCCCTGAAATTCACCTAAAAATCTCAATTTTGACCGATTTTTCTAGATTTTCACTATTTTTTCAACTTTTTCGTGCTTTCTCTCATCGAAACTCCTCATTTTCCCCCCGATTTTCATCTGAATTCGCTTGTAAATTTGATTTTTTTTAAAATTGTTTTTCCCCTTTTCCCCGGTTTTCACCTCAAAGTTCTTATTTTCTTTTCTTTTTTCCGATTTTTTGCTTAATTTTGTCAATTTAACATGATTTTTCTTTGAAATTCATCTCAAAAATCACAATTTTGACCGATTTTTCACCCAAAAAGTGGCATTTTTATTGCATTTTTGTGTAAAATCGCTAAAATTTGTCAAATTTTCCCGATTTTCCACTCAAAAAGTGCATTTTTTCCAACTTTTTCGTGCTTTTTCAAATCAAAACTCCTCATTTTCCCCCAATTTTCATCTAGAATCGCTGAAAATTGATTTTTTTTCCCCTCGTTTTTTCTCCGATTTTCTATGTTTTCCCTCTCAAAAAGTGTCATTTCTCTCGTTTTTAATGCATTTTTCCTGAAAAATTCAACTTTTTCCCTGAATTTCACCATTTTTTTGCCGTTTTTCAACTAGTTCTAGTGTCTCTCGGCTATCTTTTGAGGGGACGGGGCTCCGCATTTTGGCGCCAAAGTGTCTACACTACGGCACGTCGCTTTAGAGACCTTCAGAATCTTCTCGGCTTCATTTTTTCTTTAAAAAAATTGTTTTTCTTCAAAATTAAAAAAAAATCAATTCTAGGCGCTACTCACCAACTGAAAACATGTGCGATAATCGTTTGTATAGTGAGTTTTTTCTTCAAAGCCGAAAAAAAGCTCTCTGGCGCGTCTTTGACGCGTTTTTGACCCCAAATACTAGAAGATCCGGCGCAAAACGCACGATTTTCACCGAAAATCCGATTTTTAGAATAAAAACGCGGCGAAGGCGCGCCAGACATTCTCGTGATTTCGCAATAGAGCGTAATCGTCGAAAAAGTTTATTTCGCGCCAAAGGTACGCCAGATCGAGTGCTCAATACAGAGGAAGAAAAAACTGGCGCGCCTTTGATGCGTTTTTTGCGTTCTAAAGATTTTGTGTGGACATCCGGACATCTGGACACTCCACTGACTGGGGCGCCGTTGACGCGTTTTCCGAGAGGTCCAGGGTTTCAGAGTTTGAAGCCAACTGGTGTTCCTTTGACGCGTTTTTTGATTTCTGAAGATTTTGTGTGGACATCCGGACACCTGGACACATCGATAGGCACAAATATTCTCTTAAAATATTTTTGTCTGGCGCGCCTTCGACGCGTTTTCCGGAAATTTCGAGGTGGTTGAGCTTGAAGCCATCTGGTGTTCCTGTGACGCGTTTTTTGCATTCTATGTGGACATCCGGACACCTGGACACACAGACAGACATGAATGTTGGACTAGTTCCGTTAGAAAATAAGGTTTTCCCCTCTTTAGAAAATAAGGTATTTCCCCTCTTTTTTGCATGACGTGACGGTTTTTGACTTTTCGCCCGAACCTTTTCTCTCTCCTCTTCATTTTTAATGATAAGACTAGAGAGTATCACGAGATTCGTTTTCCGCCGAAAATATTTCATTTTCGGAGAGAAAGAGAGCGAAAAAAGAGAAAAAAGGTGTGGTTTGGGTACTGTATACCTTCAAATTTCGATTTTTCTGCACTTTCTTATCTGGAAATGAAGAAATGTATATGACTGGAAAGCTGACGTCGTGAAGATTCAGAATCAGTTCTCAGATTTTGGCTAGCATCGAAATTGACTGAGATACAAGGTGTCTTGATAGAATGACTTGTATCTCGGTCGGTTTTAATTCTATCCAGAATCTGAAAACGGATTCAGAATCCTCACGACGTCAGCTTCCCAATCGTATGAATTTTTTTTCGAAAATTTATTTTCAGTCCGTTTTTTTCATAGTGTATGTGTACAGTGCGATGATAACAGTCTTGTTGACGAGTGGAGCATAACGAATGATTCATTGCTTTATATTTGCTCAAAGAGACGGGAAAAATGACAACATTTTCGAATTTTAGGACAAAAATTTTCGATTTTCACTCGTTTGTAGGAAGTCTGGCGTGCCTTAGACGCGTTTTATCTCTTTTTGACTGTCTGGCGCGTCTTTGACGCGTTTTCGAGAGCTTAGGACATCCGGATAAACAGACACTGACAATTTGACATTTTTCTATAGTTTTATGTCGAAAATACACTGAAAACTGTATTGTGGAAAGTGCGCTCTAATGATAATCGGGTATAAAATTCTGTTATTTTACCATCTCAAAATACCAGAAATTTAACCGGATTATCAGTAGAGCGCACTTGCCACTTTGATGCGGAAGCTATGCCCAAATTTTTATATTTCGGAATGTAGAAAGTGCGCTCTAATGCTATTTCTGTAGTATCTGGCGCGCCTTTGACGCGTTTTCTTTCATTTTCAGTTGAAACAAAGGCTGGATTACTGTAGTTTTGACACCAAACTACACACTATTTTTCCATTTCCTCAGATGCGTCCGCTGCAAACACTGCGTCGCCGACTGAGGAAAAATTGAGAATGTAGTAAACAATGCTATCTATCACTCCACTCTCTCTCTCTCTTTCTCACCGCCCTCCCCATCCCACACACTCTCTCGCCTCTTCTTACATTTCTCTTCTCTTCACCACTTCCTCTCCCTCGGCGGCCACTCTCAGTTGATCGGCGCCGAGGCGCTGGGCGCCCGGCGCCCCGACCGATCAATTTAAGAGTGAGCAACACGGAGGGTTTTGGGGTGGATAGTCGGTGGATTTGAGTTGATTTAGGAAGAATTAGGAAGAGAGAGTGAGGAAGAAAAATCGATAATCGATTAGAAAAAAATTTCGAAATTTTTTTTTGAAAATTTTTAATTTTAGGTTTTTTCTTATTTTTATTGTCATATTCAGATTCAGCTCGTCGAGACGCTTTGAATGAGTATAATCATGACTAGATTCGAAGCAAGTTGGGTCCCACCACGAAAACCGCCTAGGGTACTGTAGTTTTCGCATCGAGACCCGAATCGCTTCGAATCTGGGCATGATTATACTCATTCGAAGCGTCTCGGTGAGCTGAACCTGAATATGACAATGAAAATGCGAAAAAAACCTGAAATTCAAAAATTTTCAACAAAAAAAAAATTTCCGAAAAAATTTTTCTGCATTTTTCCGTGATATATTGTGTATTTCCGTGTTACACTACTGTGGTTGTGTGCATATTGTCGTCAGATCTGATGCATACGCGAAATCGCATAGTCTCAGGGATTACTGTATTCATTACTGTAGCATCTGTCACCCCCGGTCTGCGTTTTGTCGTAAGATCTGTTGCATTTGACAAAATTCGAATTCTTGGTGCATTTTGTCGTAATATGTGGTGCATTCTGTTAGACACCAAATCTGACGCAAAATCACGGACCTTTTTTTTCGAAAAACTGAGTGTTTTGGTGCATTTTGTCGTGAAGTCTGATGCATAACATCGAATTTTCGATTTCTGTGCATTTTGTCGTAAAATGTGGTGCATCAGATGTTACGACAATTTGCGGACTTTCTCTGTTCCGTTTCTACCGTAATCTCGCCTACCGTAACCCCATCTACCGTACCCCCTAATGGTCCCATTTCCAGACCGCCCGTCATCACCAATCATGAATAACCAAAACGAGAATATTGAAGACATGGACCTGGAGGTACCAATAGAGTTAATGGTAATTCAAAAATTTTTTTTTAATTTTTTGAAATTTTTGAATTTTTGATTCAGGAAATGGAAATCCCTGCCGACATCGTGTTAACATGCAATCGGGCGGTGTTTGACGAGGATCCTGGAATCATCGAGTGTGAGAGATCCCTCACTGAAACGGATATCCATGATTTCGACGCTCCTGTTCTCCATAATAACCAACAAGATGTGGATTTTATGATGGATTTCAATCCGGAAAAGGTGGAAAATCGCTTGTATGCGGAAATCATTGTCACCAACAGATTCAGCTCGTCGAGAGCTTTCAGAAAAGTATAATCATGGCCAGGTTTGGTGCAAGTTGGGTCTCGACGCTAAAACTACAGTACCCCAGGCCGCTTTCGTGGCGGGACCCAACTTGCTTCGAATCTAGGGATGATTATACTTTTCTGAAAGCTCTCGGCGAGCTGAACACGATGAGAACAACAAAATGCAGAAAAAAGCACACAGAAAAATTTCAACGAAAAAAATTGCGGAAATTTGTTGCTGGATGGTTGTTCTGAGTTTTGAGTGTGATATTTGTATTCAGCTCGTCGAGACCTTTTAGAAAAGTATAATCATGACCAGATTCGAAGCAAACTGGGTCCCGCCGCGAAAACTACAGTACCCCAGACAGTTTTCGTGGCGAGACCCAACTTGCTTCGAATCTGGCCGTGATTATACTCTTTCGAAGCGTCTCGACGAGAGGAATCTGAATATGACAATGAAAATGTGAAAAAATCTGAAATTTTAAAATTTAAAAAAAAAATCCAAAAATTTATTTTCAGCCTATGATCGTATATCCGAATGACATGACACTCACCGAGTTGAATGGAGGACGTGTCGACGAGAATTTCGGCTTCGACTGTGAAGAAGAGAAGATTCTGACTGGTTCGTAGGCAGACAAGGAGGGGGTGACTAACGCTTAGCAATTTTCGGTAGATCAAAAGCATTAGTCATAATTGCTCATCTTAAATTTCAAAAAACCGTAACAAATTGCTGATAAGTTGTTAACAATAAGGAATAGGCGGGTTCCCACTGGAAATGAGTTGGAACGTATATAACGAAAAAGTTCTTCGAATTGATCTACAAAAAATGCCTCAAACAGTTATCTGCCACTATTTTATTATCAATAAGAGAATTTCTTGGTTAAGGAGGAGACGGATGGTGAAAAAATGTAGAAAAAGTGAGTTTTTGACAATTTTTCTGTCGAAAAGCTTGATTTTTGAAATTTTTTAAGCTGAAAATCGAGTTTTTCACAGTTTTTTACCCCGGAAGTCGCGTTTTTTAGTTTCGAATAGTTCAAGTGCGCTCCACCGCACTCTTACCCGATTTTCGCAATTTTCGGGGCGAAATTTGAAATTTTAGTGAAATTTTCTCATTTTTTTCCAATTTCAACACCAAAAACACGGTTTTTCACTATTTTTTCCACTTAAACCCCTATTTTTGTACCTCGAAACCTCTAATTTAGCCAAAAAACGTATTTTTACCCAAAAACTGCAAATGCGCTCCACCGAACACTCCGTTTTTCAAAAATTCAATTTTCAGATCTTGACAATGTTCACAGTAACCCACCAACGTACCCAGGATACGACCAAAATCAGGAAATGGGGATGAATCAGCAATTCGAAGAGCTTGGACTCGGTAAGGCTGGCGCGTCGTTGACGCGTTTTTTCGAAATTTCGAATTGGCGCTAAATAGAGTCTAGTTGAGCGCGATTGCTTCTGTTATTGAAGATTTTCACTACCTGGCGCGTCTTCTCCGCGTTTTTTCATAATTTTTTTTGAATTTTCAGAACAAAAAGCGGATTTATACGCGTATCAACAGGCGGAGCAGACGCCGACTCTCGTTTATCGAGCGGAATTCCAGGAAGAACAGCGTTATGTGCAACCGGTTTATTCGGAGGATCAGAAGACGTATTATTTGGAACATGAGCAGAGTAAGAGAGATTTTTTGAAAAAAATTTTTTTTGAATTTTTTTGCTGAAAATTTTTCAATTTCAGATTTTTTTCACATTTTCATTGTCATATTCAAATTCAGCTCGTTGAGACGCTTCGAATGAGTATAATCATGCCGGGATTTGAAGAAAGTTGGGTCCCGCCACGAAAATCGTCTGGGTTACTGTAGTCTTCGTGGCGAGACCCAACTTGCTTCGAATCTGGGCATGATTATACTCATTCGAAGCGTCTCGACGAGCTGAATCTGATTATGAGAATAGAAATTCGAAATAAATAATTTTGAGCAAAAAAATTATAAAAATAGCTATTTCGGACCAAAAACCATCGATTTTTTTGCAGAACCCTCCAATTTCTTGCCATCCCCGTCGCCATCTCTTTCTATCGATGCGTATTATGTCAATAACAATAATAATGACAATAATACAAACTATTCACCACGTATACGGTCCCGTAAGACGTCCACTACTAGCAGTTGTGGCGGTAAACTGCTTGGAAAGTTGTGTATTGGAAAAATTGGATTGAAGGAGGAGAAACCATTCAGAAACCGCATGACTAAGGCGGAAATGGGAAAATTGGTAGGTTTTTGGAAGAAAAATGAATTAAAATTTGAAGTTTTTCGAGTTTTTCAAATTTTTTTCTGCTCAAAATTTATTTTTTTTTCTGTTTTTATTGCGATATCCGGATTCAGCTCGTCGAGACGCTTCGAAAGAGTATAATCATGGCTGAATTCGGAGCGAATTGAGTCCCGCCACGAAAACTACAGTACCCCAGATGGTTTTCGTGCCGGGACCCAACTTGCTTCGAATCCAGCCATGATTATACTTTTTCGAATCTTCTCGACGAGCTGAATATGAATATCACAATAAATATGAAAAAAGCTAAAAATTAAAAATTTCCAGCACAAAAAAATTTCAAAAAAAAAATTTCAAAAAAAAAATTTTCTTGAAAATTTGAAAATTTTTTATTTCAGACAAAAGAAGAAAAAGAGGCACGAAAGAAGGCGCAAAACAAGGAGAACGCGAAGAACTGTGTCGCCCGTAAGAACAACGGGAAGAAGGAGTTGCAGGCGAACCTCCCCTACCTTCAAAACAACGCTGAAATCATGGAGAATCAGAACGAAATCCAGGAGAATGGTCTCCTCGCCGTCTACAAGCAAGTGATCTATCCATCGTATCAAAACGATGCACAATACGGATCGACTGAACAATTCGCCGAGCAATTGAGAGATCAGAAGGAATACGTCTGCGAGGATGTCTTGGAAATCGACAACAACGGATTTGAGCTAAGCGCGTTGGAAACGGTAAGAAAACGCCAGAAATATGTGAAAAATTGAAAAAAAATCGGCTAAAACCGCACGAAATACAAAAATTATCGAAAACACGCCAAAGACGCGCCAGATTTGAAGAAATTCGATGGCTGGCGCACCCTTGACGCGTTTTTTATTATGTTTTGACACCGGGACCTCTGGACACCGATAGACACAAATATTATCCACAAATTCTAAAATCTGGGGTGACTTTGACGCGTTTTTTGGAGATTTGGATATATGGACACACGGACCATGGACATCCAGACTAACAGACAGACAGACATACAAACGCTGGGGCGCATACGGCGCGTTTTCGATAGGAAACCACTAGTTTTCCAGAGTTTTTCAGGATTTTAACAGAAAAAACCTCGATTTTTCCAATTTTTCTAATTTTTTGATATTTCAGGACCACAAGGAGGCGAAGCAGAAGTTCGACGAGATTTCTTCGAAAAGCGGCGAAAAAGGAGTCCCACAAAACACGTTTGCCTCGAGAAAATCGCGTGCCAAGACTGCTTCCGAGCTCGCCGAGCTCCGCTACCAGACGAAACTCGTCGAGATTGAGATTCTGAAGAAAGAGGCTGTCAGACGGGTTCTGGAAGACTTTACGGCTGAAATTAATCAGATCTTGGAGCGGTTGGGCGAGAAAAAGTTGCCGGAGAAGATTTTCTATGAGGGATTGATGAAGCAATTCGAGCCAAGTTAAATGGAGGATTCGTGAAAAAAATCAACAAAAAAATCAATCAATTCGCATAATGTTTTGTATAATTATCGCTTTTTTTTCCAAAAAAATTAAAAACCTTTTATTTTTTTCAAATGTTCCAATTTTTACTATGTAAAACCCCTTTCTTGCTTACCCCGTTGCCATTGCTCTCTTCCCATGATTCTTCCCAGTTAGACCTAGACTACACGCCCCGCCCACTTTTAACGCACAATTTCCCATTTTCGATGGTTTTATTTCTCTTATTCTGCACTTTTTCATGTATCAGTTATGCTAAGTTCTTGTTTTTTTTTTCTTTTAAATTCAATAAATTTACTAATGCACCTATTCACGAAGAAAAAGTGCGAATTAAAATGCCACTTTTTGCATTTTAATTCAATTCACGAACGCACATTAATGTGCATAAAAAACACTTTAATTCGAATTAATCTGCATTAAAATGCGAATTAAAATGCACATCGCGGCGAGATATCTTAATTAATCTGCATGCGCCTTTAATAAAAATCCGTAAATCCACACAAGTGTTAAAGGTGCATGCAGATTAATTAAGATATCTCGCCGCGATGTGCATTTTAATTCGCATTTTAATGCAGATTAATTCGAATTAAAGTGTTTTTTATGCACATTAATGTGCGTTCGTGAATTGAATTAAAATGCAAAAAGTGGCATTTTAATTCGCACTTTTTCTTCGTGAATAGGTGCATAAAGAAATTAAAAAACCGATCGATATGTGTTGTGGGGCATTTTGTGCCAGAATTTGTTCTTTTCGACGTGCTATCGGACGTCGGAACTTGTGATGAGAATCTATTCCACATTGTTTGGAAAGGAGGACTCTGTGAGACCGGCGTTCTTGAATTCGACTGAGGAAGATGTGCAAATCAGTGGAAATACGAAGAAAATTGATTAATTTTGAAGAAGTTTCTGATAATTGTGAATAAAAAATGCATTGTTAACTTTACGTTAAGAAAAGAGAAACAATTTTATTCTGTTTCGAACAGAAATCCAAAAAATTTTGGAAAAGTATTCGCTCATAAACTTAATCACCGGATCATTCTGTATCACCGCGTGGATGTAATCATCGCGAATTGTGCCCGCAGAACTCACTCCTAAACGCATGGAACAGTTGCCGAAGCATCTGATCCGGAATCGTTCCCTTGAACACGTTGCGTAGACCTCTCGTAAGAGGATCTCCGACTTTTATATCTTCTGTGCGTGTAGAACTAACTCCAATACGCATGGAACAGTAGACTACAGAGAGCCTCTGATCCGGAGTTGTCTCCTTATTATCACGCGTGCGAAGACCTCTCGTAAGAGGATCTCCGACTTCATATCTTTTTTGCGTGTAGAACTAACTCCAATACGCATGGAACAGTAGACTACAGAGAGCCTCTGATCCGGAGTTGTCTCCTTATTATCACGCGTGCGAAGACCTCTCGTAAGAGGATCTCCGACTTCATATCTTCTGTGCGTGTAGAACTAACTCCAATACGCATGGAACAGTAGACTACAGAGAGCCTCTGATCCGGAGTTGTCTCCTTATTATCACGCGTGCGAAGGCCTCTCGTAAGAGGATCTCCGACTTCATATCTTCTGTGCGTGTAGAACTAACTCCAATACGCATGGAACAGTAGACTACAGAGAGCCTCTGATCCGGAGTTGTCTCCTTATTATCACGCGTGCGAAGACCTCTCGTAAGAGGATCTCCGACTTCATATCTTTTTTGCGTGTAGAACTAACTCCAATACGCATGGAACAGTAGACTACAGAGAGCCTCTGATCCGGAGTTGTCTCCTTATTACCACGCGTGCGAAGACCTCTCGTAAGAGGATCTCCGACTTCATATCTTCTGTGCGTGTAGAACTAACTCCAATACGCATGGAACAGTAGACTACAGAGAGCCTCTGATCCGGAGTTGTCTCCTTATTATCACGCGTGCGAAGGCCTCTCGTAAGAGGATCTCCGACTTCATATCTTTTTTGCGTGTAGAACTAACTCCAATACGCATGGAACAGTAGACTACAGAGAGCCTCTGATCCGGAGTTGTCTCCTTATTATCACGCGTGCGAAGACCTCTCGTAAGAGGATCTCCGACTTTTATATCTTTTGTGCCCGCAGAACTCACTCCTAAACGCATGGAACAGCTGCCGAAGCATCTGATCCGGAATCGTTCCCTTGAACACGTTGCGTAGACCTCTCGTAAGAGGATCTCCGACTTTTATATCTTTTGTGCCCGCAGAACTCACTCCTAAACGCATGGAACAGCTGCCGAAGCATCTGATCCGGAATCGTTCCCTTGAACACGTTGCGTAGACCTCTCGTAAGAGGATCTCCGACTTTTATATCTTTTGTGCCCGCAGAACTCACTCCTAAACGCATGGAACAGCTGCCGAAGCATCTGATCCGGAATCGTTCCCTTGAACACGTTGCGTAGACCTCTCGTAAGAGGATCTCCGACTTTTATATCTTCTGTGCGTGTAGAACTCACTCCTAAACGCATGGAACAGCTGCCGAAGCATCTGATCCGGAATCGTTCCCTTGAACACGTTGCGTAGACCTCTCGTAAGAGGATCTCCGACTTTCATATCTTTTGTGCCCGCAGAACTCACTCCTAAACGCATGGAACAGCTGCCGAAGCATCTGATCCGGAATCGTTCCCTTGAACACGTTGCGTAGACCTCTCGTAAGAGGATCTCCGACTTTCATATCTTTTGTGCCCGCAGAACTCACTCCTAAACGCATGGAACAGCTGCCGAAGCATCTGATCCGGAATCGTTCCCTTGAACACGTTGCGTAGACCTCTCGTAAGAGGATCTCCGACTTGAAAAAAGCTAGAGTGACTGTTGTCTACACTCATCATGGCTTTTTCTTCCAGGTTTTCGAGAACTATTTGTCGTCGGTTCTGAAAAATATGAATGTTGTACGAGATTTCGGAAAGAAGCAATAAGGATGATAAGTAAACGAACGCGACGCAAAGACAAGAGCGAAAACGAATTTCAGCGGAAAACATTTCTTAGATAACAAAGAAATTTTTGGATGAGCAGAAAAATAGAGTTTGGCACAGCATTGAAGCAAAACACAACGATACAGCTTGCGAGAATAGACATTTGACAGGAAGAACTGGAAACTTTAGGAGACGGTAGAAATCTGGATAGATCCACAAGAATCTTGTATTTCGAAACTTTGCAGCTGTGAAAATGAGTAAAATAGCAGGAATTCGGACGAATCCTCGAAAATTTGTGACAAAATGCAAAAATCGAAGGTGAAACTGGAGGCCAACCTGAACGGTAATGTTCTGGATAACCGCTATCAAGTTTTTTAGATCCATTGTATTACTCACTCAAAATTTTGAAGATACGTGTAACATTTTCTGAGAAAGAGATTTCCGGGAGGAACGAAACCCTAGTAAGAACGAATTGAAAGCAACGGAAAAGCAGAGAAAAAGTGATAATCAATATTTTACATCTCTGTAACTAAACTCCGTAGAATCTGAATTAAAAACGGCTGGCAAAACGCAAAAACTGAGATAAATTCGATAGGAAGTAGAGGAAATTAAAAAAATTACGGTAAAATGCAAAAAAAAACAACGGAAACCAGCAGAACGAGCGACGAGAGTATTTCAGAAATTCTCGCAGACGTAGACGTAGAAACGTAGAATTTCGAAAAAACAGGACTATTTTTCAAAAATATACCAATTTTGAAGAAAATCGAAGAGCTTTTGCTGGAAATGAAAAGAAATCTGCATGAAGCACCAGAGGAATGAACAGAAAACTGAAAGCGACGCTAAAATCTAGCCCAGTAGTCGGTATATCTGAGTAAATGAGTCGATAAAAACGAAAATAAAAACCGAACGCAATAAAAATTATATTTATAAGTAAAAATGTAGAAAACATGCTGGAAAATCACTTTTTCTTCCAAAAATTCTCAAAAATCCGATTTCAACGTAGAATTTTTTAGAAGAGTGGAAAATTCTCTGATAATCGAAGAGATTTTGCAGAAACCGAAAGGAAAACAGAACGGAAAGGCTGAGAAAAAGCCAAAACGAACTGAAATCGACGAGAAAATAATGACAAATAGATTTTTCAAGATCAGTGATTGGAAGTAGTCGGAAAATCCAGGAAAATAGATCGATGACAACTGAAATATACGAATAAAGTGATAAAAGTCAAATTCTTGGGTAAAAATCTGAAAAAAACCAATTGAAAATTCACTATTTCTATCAAAATTCTCAAAAATCCAATTTCAACGTAGAATTTTCTAGAAGAGTGGAATTTTCTTAGAAAATCGACGATATTTTGCTAAAAACGGAAGGAAAACAGAACGAAGGAACTGAGGAAGAAACAAAACAAACTGAATTTTACGAAAAATGATGACAAATCGATTTTCGACTGAAATTTCAGCTCAGATGATGAAAAAATAGCGAAAATGAGTTGAAAACCGGTGAAAGAAGATATTAAAGCTATTAAAATAATATTTTTATTCATAAAATCCAGAAAAAATCATCGAAAAATCCTTTTTTTAGAGGAAAAAACCACTTTCTCGCCGAATTTTTTCGAACGCACCGCCTTGTCCCAAGTACGCATTCTGACGTGACGGTGTTTGCGTACAATGCACAAAATCAGACGACAAAAGCTATTTTCAGCCATTTTCAGTCATTTTTTCTAATTTTTTTTTTGTTTTTCATCATTAAAACCTGTGAAATCCCATACATCGCGCGAATATCTAGGATTTTCCACGATTTTTCACGATTTTCCACGATTTCTCCTCGAATTTTCTATTTCCACGTGTCGCCTCCACGTTTTCAATGTTGCCACGTGGCGCTACGTGTCGATTCCCGCTCCAAACCAACGAATTCACTTTCAGATCTCATTGAACCGCCTCGAAAACTGATAAGTTTTCGTTAAAATAATCACAAAAATGCGTTGGCACTGGATTTTTTCACTTTGTTGTAGGTTTTTTTCAGATTTTTCATGGATAAAAATCAATTTTCAGTGATAATTAGTGTCTCCGCTTTCTACACTCCCAGTGATGGTGTCGTCGAGCTGACGGATGCGAATTTCGACTCGAAAGTGATGAAGAGTGATGGGATCTGGGTGGTGGAGTTCTATGCGCCATAGTGAGTGAATTATAGGTGGAAAAATCTAAAATTGTCCCGTGAAAATCCATAAATTCCGCGAAAATTCCAATAAATTCTATCTAAAACTCATTTTTTCAGCATTCAAAATTAAATTTTGAAATTCGCGCTAATTTGAAATCCGGAAGTCCGCAAACACCGTCACTGCGTACCATGCATTTAATTTGACGACAAGTGATTGTCAACTCGATTTTCAGCGATAAAAGCTGAAATTCATGGATTTCCGCCGAATTTTTGATTGGAAAATTGAAATCAGGGGTTTAAGAATGTATTGGAGTACAAAATTCCTGAAAAATCCGGGAAAGTTTGGCCGAAATCGGGGGAAACCGGGTAGAAATCTAGAAATAAAAATCTGGCTAAAAATATGATTTTTGGGTGGTTTTTAGTCGAAAATAAGCTGAAAATAGCATCGAAATTGCAGATTTTGTCTAAATTTCATCAAAAATTCCTAAAATTAGCTGAATTCAGTGAAAACGAGATTTTTTGCATTTTTGTGATTTCTGGGTCATTTTTCTCCGGGTTTTTGCATTTTCCACTTGAAAAAACCCGTTTCAATCAGTTGCGACGCTGAAAACAGGGAAGTTTTATCAAAAATCACCAAAAACCCTCCAAAATCCCACTAAACCCCCGATTTCCAGCTGCGGACACTGCAAATCCCTCGTTCCGGAGTACAAAAAAGCGGCGAAACTTCTCAAGGGGATCGCTTCGGTCGGATCGATCGATGGGACTACTCAACAGACAATTCCATCGAAATACGCCATTCAAGGGTATCCAACCATCAAAATCTTCGGAGCCACTGACAAAAATAAGCCTATCGAGTATAATGGACCACGTACTGCCAAAGGAATCGCCGATGCCATTCAGAAATCCATTAAGACCACGTTGGAGTCGAGATTGAGTGGAAAAACCGGAGGAAAATATGAAAAATCCGGTAAAAACGGTGAAAAAAGTGGAAAAGAGGGCGGAGTGGTGGTGTTGACCGACTCGAACTTCGAAAAATTGGTATTGAATAGTAAGAATGCGTGGATGGTCGAGTTCTATGCACCGTGGTGTGGACACTGTCAGAAGTTGGAACCAGAATGGAAGAAGGCGGCGAAAGAGATGGCGGGCAGGGTGAAGGTAGGGGAATTATAAGAAACATCGATTTTTAGACGGAAAATAGCTTGGCAATGGTGGTTTTCGGGTCTGGAATCAGCTGGAATTCGCAAAAACTGCAGAAAAAGCACTAGTGTTGAACCAAACGCTAATTTTTGTCGACGAAGCCTATTTTTAGCATTTTAACAATTTTTCCCGATTTTTAGCGAAAAATGTGATTTTTCAGAAAAAAACCCGATTCTTGCCATTTTTTGGTAATAAAATTACGAAAAACCCAATTTTTAGCCCGAAATATTCTATACCATCCGTTTTTTCATTGAAAAACTCCGATTTTTGCTCAGAAATCATATTTTCGAATGCAAAATTTGATTTTTCAGAAAAATTCTGACTTTTTGCATCGTACAGCTTGAAACGTCAATTTTACTGGGTTTTTGCCATTTTTTAGTAGTAAAATAACGAAAAACCGGTTTTTCAGCTTGAAATTTGCTTTTTTACGCATGTTTTTTCATTAAAACTGCGATTTTCTCTAGAAGACGGACCTGGAATTGACCAGAAATTGATGTTTTTGTCAAAAAGCTGATTTTGACCACGAAGATCATCAAAACTCTGATTTTCAGCATCGGACAACTCAAAACTCCAATTTTAGCTATTTTTTGTCATTTTTGAGTCGGAAAATCACAGAAAAACCGGGTTTTTAGCTCTAAATTCGCTTTTTAACGGTTTTTTGTTGAAAATATGCGATTTTCGATCAAAAATAGTCAAAAGTGCCGATTTTGACTTCATTTTGGCAGTTTCATCTCTAAAAATAAAAATTTTCACTCCAAAACTGCCCCAAATCCCACCAAAACTCTCAAATTTCCAGTTCGGTGCTCTCGACGCGACAGCTCACGAGACGATCGCCCGTAAATACCAAATCCAAGGCTTCCCGACGATCAAGTTCTTCCCGCCCGGCTCAACGTCTTCAGATTTCGAAGATTATCAAGGTGGACGGACGTCATCTGATCTCATCAGATATTCAGAATCCAAGTATGAAGACGTCGCGTCTCCACCAGAAGTCGTCGAGGGTGTCTCGAAGAAATCGATCGATGAGACGTGTCGGAATCGTCAATTGTGCATTTTCACATTCTTGCCGTCGATTTTTGACTGCCAATCCGAGTGTCGACGTGGGAAAATTCAGATTCTGAATGAGTTGGCGACGGTTTTCAAGAAAAGAGCATTCGGATGGGTTTGGATTGAAGCGGGCGCTCAAATAGAGCTCGAGAAGGTCTGAAAATCAAATGTTTAGAATCAGCTCGTTGAGAGCTTTCAGAAAAGTATAATCATGCCTAGGTTTGAGGCAAGTTGGGTCCCACCACGAGAACTGCCAGGGTTACTGTAGTTTTCGTGGCGGGACCCAACTTGTCTCAAACCTAGACATGATTATACTTTTCTGAAAGCTCTCAACGAGCTGATTCTGAATATGACAATAAAAAAGTAATTTTTGTAATTTCAGGCCTTCGAAATCGGCGACTCCGGCTACCCGGTGCTCGTCGCCATGAGCCCGTCGAAGATGAAATACACCACGCAAATCGGTCAATTCTCCACGAGTGGAATCAAGGAATTCCTGAATTCTGTGAATTATGGAAAATTGAGAGTTCAGAGTATTCAGGTGATTTGTTGACGAGAAATTTGGAGGATTTTGATTCAAAAATCGCTAAAAATCGACCGGTTTTCAGAATTTTCGAATAAAACTTGAATTTTTAGAATCAGCATAACGAGAGCTTTCTGGAAAGTATAATCATGCTATGGTTTGAGACAAGTTGGGTCTCGCCGCGAAAACTACAGTACCCCAGGCGGTTTTCGTGGCGGGACCCAACTTTTACCGAATATGTACATGGTTATACTTCTCTGAAAGCTCTCGACGAGCTGATTCTGAAAATGTAAGTTTCAATGAGTTTAGATTGAGAAAAATAACAATTTCAAATTTCGAAAAAAAGTGAAATTCCGAAAAAAATAATTTTTCCAAAAATCAAATTTTCTGTTCCAGCCGGCCCATCTCTCCAACAACTCGCTCAAAATCGTCGACACCGAACCATGGGATGGAAAAGACAAGGAATTGCCGAAAATGGAGGAAATCGACCTGTCCGACGTCGATTTGGACGAAAAAGACGAACTTTAAATAATTTTTTTTTGTTTTTTCCACGTGTACTAGTTTTAATTTATTGATTTTTTATATTTCTAGTGAAGATTGCTTAAATAATTTATTTCTCAAATTTTCCACGAAAAAATCTCGAAAAATCAGTGCGAAAAATGGGTAGCAATCAAGAAGAGAACGGTAACTTGCGTTTTTCTGGAAAAACTGAAAATCCCAAATCATTGGGATTCTTAGATATTCCAGATGGTGTTGTTGCAGAAAATCTACTGAAATATGTGGATAACGAGTGGGGAACCGAAGCGTCGACGCAGGTGTCGACACGACCGGTGGAGGGAGTCGTTGGGGACGTGGTAGGTGGGACGCCGAATGTTTTTTGAGGGCCGGGACTATTTTTCCTTGAAAATTCGAAAGATTGCGGTCTTTTTCCATCAAAAATCAGCTGGATATCTCAAAAATTGAGAAAGTTAGAGAGTTTCGAAATTTTTCGAAAAAAATGTGAAAATCGATATTGCAGTGAACCCATCATAAATCGCTCACTTTTCAGATATTCGAGTTGAATCTTATATTTTTAGAATCAGGACGTTGAGGCGCGTCGAATAAGTATAACCATGCTCGGGTTTAAAAGTTTTTTGAAAACTTCGACATCTATGCGCCTTTAAATTTCACATTTCCTACGATTTTTGGTTTTTTTCGCTTCGAGACCCGATTCTTCAAACTTTCAATACAATATTCAAATTCAGCTTGTCTAGACGGTTTAGAAAAGTATAATCATGACGTAGTTCCGTTCAGATTGGGTCTCGCAGCGAAAAGTCGTAAATTTCGGGGTACTGTAGTTTTTGAGTTTTCGTGGTGAGACCCAACTTGCTTCAAACCTAGGCATGAATATACTCATTCGAAGCGTCTCGGCGAGCTGAAATTGAAAATATAAGTTTCAATTGGAAATTCTCAGATCTGATCCATTTATGGCGCTTTAAGTGAAGTTTCGATTTTCACCTTTTTTCGAAAAGTTTCGAAATTCGGTAACTTTTACAATTTTCAAGCTGAAAATGTGATTTTTAGTGAAAAATACTTGCATTTCTCGGGATTTTCTTCAAAAATAATCTAATAATGGATCACCACTACTTTTTTCCAGCCAGTGCCCGCCGAAGTGGAGCAAGTCGAGAAAGAGTTGAAGCAGTCGAGTGAGCGGTTCCGTAGATCAAAAGTTCACTCGGTGACGACGACGACAACGGATACGGAGTCAGGACCGCCCGTCCTTCACACCGCTACGACGACCAATTCGAAAAAGTTGACATTTCAAAATATCGAGGCGATCGCTGTGAAGAAGAAGGGCATCCGTCAGGAGATTCTTAAAAAAGTGTCTGGAATCGCTCGTCCCGGAGAGTTGACGTTTATTATGGGATCATCTGGAGCCGGAAAAACGACACTTTTGAATATTCTAACTGGGAGGAATCTGAAGAACATCGAGACGGAGGGAGAGGTTTTTGTGAATAAGTTGGTCATTTTTTGGTTTGTAGGCCCCAACATCTTAATTATATTTGGGGAACCAACCCAAACTACTTTTGCCTAAATCTCCTAAAAATTCCGCTTATTTTGCACCAAAAATCAGCGTTCTACGCTAAAAATTGAGCAAGTTACAGAGTTTTGAAAAGTTTCGAAAATTCAATTTTTTACTTAAATCGTCATAACTTGGTCAGAGTTGACAATTTCAGAATAATTTCTAAATTTTCAAATTCAGCAAGTCTAGACGCTTCGAATGAGTATAATCATGCCTATATTCGGTGAAAGTTGGGTCCCACCACGAAAACTACAGTACCCCGAAATTCAAGACTTCGCTGCGAGACCCAATCTGAACGGAACATGGGCATGATTATACTTTTCTGAACCGCCTCAACGAGCTAATTTTGAATATGAAACAAAAAAATTCGAATAAAACCGAAAACCACCGAAAATTGTGGAAAATGTGAAATTTAAAGGCACCTAGAACTCGAAAATTTCGAATTCCTCGAAACCCAGGCATGATTATATTCATTTGAAGCGTCTTGGCGAGCTGATTCTGAAAATATATGTTTCATTTCGAAATTTTGAGATTTGGGGAAGTTATGCGCGATTTTGTTGAAAATGTAATTTTCGAAAAGTTTCGAAAATCCATAACTCGGTCAGTTTTTAAGCTAGAAACTTGATTTTAGGTACAAAATGACCGGAAACTTTTAAACTTGCTGTAAAAATAAAAATTCGGATGTTTTTTCCATTTTTCTTTAGCCGCAACATGACACCCGCCGAGATGAAGAAGCTATCCGCCTACGTTCAACAAGACGATGTCTTCATCGGCATGTTGACAGTCCGTGAGACCCTCCGATTCGCCGCGAAACTCCGCTCCCCTCATAAATTGGATAAAGTCGAATTGGAGTCGATTGTTGACGAGTTGCTGGTGATGATGAGTCTCAAGAAGTGCGAGAATACGAAAGTCGGATCGATGACCGAGAAGAGTTTGTCGAGAGGCGAGAGGAAACGGTTGGCGTTTGCTTGTGAGGTAAGAGTTCTTAAAATTCTGAAAATCCAGAAAATCCTGAAAATTGTGAAGAAGTTGTGCTTAAAATCAAGCTTCTAGCACGAAATTGGGCGGAGTTAGCGATTTTCGAAAATTTTCGAAAATCCTAAATTTTACTCAAACCGCCATAACTCGCTCAGATATCCGAATTTCTGACTGGGACTTAAATTTTTAAATTTAGCGTGTCAAGACGCTTCGATTGAGTATAATCATGCCGAGGTTTGGTTGAGATCGGGTCCCACCATGAAAACTCGAATACTACAGTACCCCCGAAATTCATGACTTCGTTGCGAGACCCAATCTGAACGGAATCTTGGCATGATTATACTTTTCTGAACCGTCTGGACAAGCTGAATTTGAAAATGATACTTAAATTTCCAAAAAATTGGGTCTCGAAGCGAAAAAAACTGAAAATTGAAGAAAATGCCAAATTTAAAGGCGCATAGGTGTCGAAAATTTCAAAATATTCTAAACCTCTGCATGATTATACTCATTCGACGCGTCTTGACACGCTGATTCTGAAAAAAATAAATTTCAACACGAAATTCTGTAAACTGATCGATTTATAGTGCTTAAAGTGGAATTTCGATTTTCGAAAATTTTCGAAAATTTTCGAAATTCCATAACTCCTTTATTTTATAAGGTATCTCACTGATTTTTAGCTCAAAAAACGCAGAATTTCTCGAATTTTCAGTTAAAAAAATTTTCGACCTTACAGATCCTCACCGATCCGCCGATCCTCTTCTGCGACGAGCCCACGTCGGGTCTCGACTCATTCATGTCTCACCAAGTGATCAAAGCACTCCGTCAGCTGACTTTTGAAGGAAAAACTGTTGTTTGCACTATCCATCAACCGTCCACCTCTGTCTACCATATGGCTGATCAGTTGATTCTACTCTCCCAGGGATACGTGGCGTATTCTGGACCCGCTAAGCAGGTGGACGCGTTTTTTGGAAGGTATGGTATATTTACATGAAGAATTGGAAAATTTTCCACATTTTCCATCATAAATCAAGTTTTTACGTTGAAAATTGACCGAGTTATGGATTTTCGAAACTTTTCGAAAATCAAATTTTCTACAAAATTACGCATAACTTCCCCAATTTTCAGAATTTCGAAATAAAACTCTGGTTTTCAAATTCCGTGTGTCAAGACGATTCGAATAAGTATAATCATGCCCAGGTTTAGAATGTTTTGAAGTTTTCGACATCTATGCGCCTTTAAATTTGACATTTTCAACAGTTTTCGATGTTTTTCGATTCGAGACCACTTAAAAAAAAAATTTTAGGCCCATATTTGACTTCAGCGTGTCAAGACGGTTCAGAAAAGTATAATCATGCCAAGATTCCGCTTAGATTGGGTCTCGCAACGAAATCGTGAATTTCGGGGGTACTGTTTTCTAGTTTTCGCGGTGGGACCCAACTTCAACCAAACCTAGGCATGATTATACTCATTTGAAGCGTCTTGACGCGCTGAATTCGTAAATCTAAGTTTCATTCAGAAATTCTGAAAATAGAGTGAGAAACGATGATTCGAGGATTTTCGAAAAGTTTCGAAATTTCATAACTCGGCTAATTTTTGACGTAGAAAGTCGATTTTAAGTACATAGTGACCGGAATTTTGAGAAGATTCAGAAAAAATAGTGTCCCAAATTCCAGATGCGGCTACCCGATCCCAAAATTCGTCAGCTCGCCCGATCACTTTATGCGTGTGATCTCCCATAAATCCTTTGAGTCGGAAGACGAATACAACCGTCGAATTGAAAAAATCGTGCAGGAACACGAAACAATCCAAAAGGAAAAGTCGGCTCACTCGTCGACTCATTCGTCCCGTCGTGATCTACCCGTAGATCTGAAAGACGTGTTCCCCAGGACGTGGTGGTGTCAGTTTTATTACATTTTCCATCGATCCGCCACTCAGTTGTATCGGGAACGCGCGGTACTGGTGGTTAAGCTCATTCAGGTGAGATTCCAAAAAATTGCGGTCATTTTGCACCCAAAATCAGCTTGCTACGTCAAAAATTGAGAGAGTTATGGATTTTCGAAAAATTTCGAAAAATTTCAAAAATCTCCCAAATCACTAAAACCATCATAACTCGAACAGATTTTAGTATTTTCAATTTTAAATGAAAATTTTGAATTCAGCATGTCAAAACGCTTCAAATGAGTATAATCATGCCTATATTCGGAGTATGTTGGGTCCCGCCACGAAAATCGCCTGGGGTACTGTAGTTTTCGCGGCGGGACCCAACTTGCTTGTAATCTGGGCATGAGTATACTCATTCGAAGCGTCTTGACACGCTGAATCTGAAAATATAAATTTCATTCAGAAATTATGAAAATAGAGTGAGATACTGTAGTTCCAGTGAATTTTGGATTTTCGATAAGTTTCGAAAATCCATAACTCCGTCAATTTTGAACGGAACACGCTGAAATTAGGTGCAAAATGAGCGGAAATTTCAGGAGATTCAAATAAAATAGTTCTGGCTTATAGATCTTAGAAAAATGAAGAGATTTTTGAAAAATATCAATTCCCCCTTCAGACACTCATCATGAGCACCATGATCGGCGCAACCTATTTCCAAATGGGCATCGAGAAGAAGTATTTGATGAGTTTCAAAGGGTTCGCGTTCGTCTCCGTCCAAATGATGCATATGTTGTTCATGATGCCGGCGATGACGGTTTTCTGGAAGGACTACCCGGTTGTTGTCAGGGAGTTTCAGGCGAACATGTACTCGCCGAGTGCCTACTACTTGGCGAAGACAACGGCTGATGTGAGTTGAAATTTTTTGGGTGGGAATTATTTTTTTGAAGAAGAATAGGAGATTCCTGTCATTTTCCTCTAAAAATTATGTTTCTACGACAAAAATTTGTAGAGCTATGGGTTTTCGAAAATTTTCGAAAATTTTTTGTTTTTGGTAAAACCACGACAACTCGCTCCGATCTCAGAATTTCCGTATGAAACTTATATTTTTGAAACCAGCGTGTCAAGACGCGTCGAATGAGTATAATCAAGCTAAGATTCGAAGCAAGTTGGGTCCCACCACAATAACGACCTGGGGTACTGTAGTCTTCGTGGCGGGACCCAGCTTACTCCGAATATAGGCATGATTATACTCATTCGAAGCGTCTTGACAAGCTGAATCTGAAAATACAAATTTCGTTCTAAAATTAAAAAATCTGAACGAGTTATGGTAGTTTTAGTAAGTTTGGAAATTGTCAAAAACATCCAAAATTTCAAAACTTTACAACTAGGCTTGATTTTGACCGTTTTTGATGATTCTCAGTTCAAACTCTTCCAAATTTTTCTAACTTTTATAATATTTTATTTTCAGAGCGTCCAATACCTGGTCTTCCCCGTCATATTCAGTGCAATCTTGCTGGGAATGACGGCTCTTCCATTCAGTGGCTATGTGGTCACTCACTACTTGATTATCAATATTTTGCTCAGTTTGAATGCGTGTTCGATTGGTGGGTATTAGGAAATGTTTAGATTGATCAAAAACTAATTAAAATAGAAGAAATTTCTGGTTTTTGATGTAAAAATCAGTTTTGTACCTTGAAAAGTAAAAAAGTTCTAAATTTTTTGAATAATTTAGGAATTTTTTTAACTTCTGAAGTTCAGACCCAGCTGAAACTACTATTTCCTGATTTTTCATAAAATTGTAGTTATTTTCCACTAAAAATCAAGTTTCCACGTCAAAAATTGACCGAGTTATGGGTTTTCGAAAATTTTCGAAAACCTTCAAAAGCGCTAAAACCTCCATAACTCGAACAGAGCTCTGAATTTTCAATTTTAACCTATATTTTTGGATTCAGCGTGTCAAAACGCTTCGAATGAGTATAATCATGGCTTGGGTTGGTTGAAGTTGGGTCCCACCACGAAAACTACAGTACCCTGAATTTCACGACTTCGCTGCAAGACCCAATCTGAACGGCATGATTATACTTTTCTGAACCGTCTTTACAAGCTGAACATGAAAATATAAATTTCATCTTGAAGTTTTGAGATTTGCACGAGATACGGCAGTGAACTAGAAAAATTTCAAAAATTTTCGAAAATTCATATCTCGCTCAATTTTCAACGTCGCGAGTTGATTTTGGGTGGAAAATAAGCGAAATTTTCTAAATTTTAATCCACAAATTGCAGCGCAATCCTTCGCCGCTATGTGTGGCCACCTTGCCACCGGAATGACCGTCCTCCCAATCGTCGTCGTGCCCCTCATGGTATTCGGTGGCTTCATGATTAACTACGACTCGATTCCCACGTATTTCTTGCCTCTCGCATGGGTCTCCTGGTATAAATACGGATTCGAGGCTATCACAATTGTCTATTTCGAATCAATCGATAAAATTCCCGGATGTGATGTGGGCGGAGCCAATTCTACAGTAGTCTCCATGTCGATGGAAGACAACTGTTCGACTGGCGCCGAGTTTATCAAGGTTCAAGCGTTTGAGGTATGCAAGTGCGCTCCGGTGGACTTTAAAAAATGGAACATTTAAAAAGTTTTAGGTTTCCAACTTGTGGCTCGACTACACCGTCATTTTGGTTGCCTTGCTGTTCTGGAAGATTCTGGGAGTGGTGGCGTTTAGTTGGAGAATTCGTAGAGCTTGAACTACTTGGTTTTAACTACTTGATTTGAAATGAAAACTGTGTTTTCCAGGAAATTCATGTAATTCCGCTCATTTTGCACCCAATTTCAGCGTTCTCCGACCAGAATTGACAAAGTTACGAATTTTCGAAAGTTTTCGAAATTACTACCACTACCATATCTTGGTCACATTCAGGAAATTTCAAAAAAAAACTTTGATTTTTGAATTCAGCGTGTCAAGGCGCTTCGAATGAGTACCATCATTCGTAGGGTCTCACCCCGAACACTACCGTAAGCCATTTCAAAGCTCTATTTCGTAATTACGTAAAATCACGTGTTGTGACATTTCATCGTCCAACGTGACCTTGCTCCACTAATCGACTCCGCCCCCATTTCAACATTTCTAAAGAATAATCGAAAATAAATTATTTCCGATTTCTCGAGGAGCCAATCGCCGATATGCAATGTATAAATTACGTGCTGATCGTTACAATCCTTCTCAGCAGTAAGTTATAAATAGCATCCTTACATCCCGGGCAGAAACGGGTCAAACTTGCTTAAAACGCAATATCGAGAGCTGAAAAATATATCAAAATGTAGATTTCAACGAGTTCTATGTCCATGATCTATTACGGGTCGGATGGTGGATTGTTATTGCGCCGCGGGCCGGGAATAAAGCACAAAACTATTATTTTCCGTCCGCACATTAACGATCCCACCATCCAGCCCATATTACATCAGAGACATAGAACAAGCCAATATGTTCATTTTGGTATATTTTTCAGCTCTCGATATTGCGTTTTAAGCGAGTTACGCTTTGACCCGTTTCGGCCCGGACTGCAAGTATGAGAAATATGCTCATAAATATATACAGAATGTTTCCTTTCAGTCAATACCGGCTATTCCAAAAACATCGATGAGCCAGTGAACACATCATCAACTTTTAACGCTCCATCCATTTCTAAAGGTGTGCTCAAGTTTTCCAAGTACCTTCAGTTTCAACCAGAGTTTTCCAGATTTTATAAAAACTAGTCTACATCTTATCCATCCTCAATCCAATTTCTCCAACACTGTTCCATCTGATTCTGCATCTGCTTCTGCATCTCCAAGTATGACATACTGTTTTTCTTCTATATAAGACCCTTATAACTTTCAGATTCATCTATTCCCGGCTCTCGATCTCCATTTGATTTGGTCAACCTTTTGAACCATGCTGAACGTGTCAAAAGACAATGTAAGATCCCACAACACTATCATCAAAATGATTCAATTTTCAGTCAACAATCCAATATTCAATGAGTTTCTTCATAAAATGTCTGTGATTGCTCGTCTAGCCAATACTATTTTATTGCAATCCGATCTGATGAACAAGACAGACATGCACTCCAAATTTGGAGAGCTTCTGAATATTGGTAAACTGGATATAGCTATTTTGAAAAATATGAATACGACTCACATGCTGGAATTTATGGAAGTAGTGAGAAAAACAATATCTGAGATTGGGACATATGTAAGTGATGGAGAAAAAACAGTACTTTATTTATATGAGATGCAAAACTCAATGAAAGATCTTCCACCAATTGACAAGTTTCCAAGCAGAACTGATTTTATAAACAAAATCAGAGAATTCGAAGGAAAATTCAAGGATTCTCAGTTTAAAGAGGCATGGCCTCCACTGGGAAAAGTTTCCACTGATTTGGAAACTCTGAACAAATTTACTAATGGTAGTTCTACAACAAAGCAGATGAATGAAGACGTGAAACTGTTCAAAAACGTGCTCGACTCGATTGAATACGCTAAACCGTTTATCATTTCATTGAATCAACAATTAACTGATTTGAGTTCTTTCAAAGATTTTAATTTGGAAGTTCGGAGATCGGTTATGGATCAACCGGAGAGACTTGTGTTCTCGTTATTATTTAGAGAAAAATTACAAGACATGTTGAATAAGAGCAAAGAATCTGAATATTCCATCAGCGACAAATATAAACTAATCGATGGTGTGAAGAATAATATGCTAAACTTTGGAGACGATTTTAGAATATTCAAAACGCATTTTGTGAAATATTCTAATCAACCGTTTGCAGAACTTCGAGGGTTTCAAGCATTGAATCAGTTATCATCTGAAATAAACGAAAATTGGATAAATAATGCATTAGGGATGAACCGTGAAAGACGGATGAAACTAACTCACTCTTTAGATCCAATATTTGCACTGAGCAATAATTCAAAGTTGAGTAACTTGAGTTTATCGTCTGATTACGAGACAGGAAAAGCTATTGAGGATATGTATCTGATCACGGATCTCATAAGAGAAAGAAAGGGAAATGGTGAAGACTATTCTTATTCTTACACTCTGAAGGCATGTCTTGAGGATGCTGGTGAGATAGATTCCCTGAAAGTGAGTTATGCTTCAAACCCACCAGATGATTCACGTAAAGCTGCTGAAAGGTTTTCAATATTGTTGGACTCACGCCTTCTTCAGGAAGGACTTCAACCACTCATTGAAGATTTAAATGGTGTCTCGAATATAATGACCAAGTACAAGGATCCACACACTTCAGACATATCGTTCAAAGACCTCGCACGTATATTCAATGAATTGAAAACAAGTGGGATCATGGTAAAACTGAAGAAATCGGTAGACAAGCTGATGGAGTTTTCTAGAAGCTTTGATGCATACGAATTTAAAGATAACTTATACAGCATAGGGCTTTTTAACGATGACTTGGAGAACGTGATGAAGTCGCAATATGCAAACAAAGAATACGAATTTCACAAATGTTTCCAGCAACGTGAACATGAAATCTACAAGGGATACAACGATGTTCGTCTATTACAAATCTTAAGAGGATTTGGAATAGAAGGAGTGAATCATATGAATGATTATATTGAAAAAGTGGCTGACTTGAGGAAGTTGTTGGACGAACAAGAAACAACATTAGCATTGAATAACCCTGACTTGGCTGTGAGCTGGGGAAAACTAAAAACGATTGATAGAGAAATGGTGGCTGAAATTAATAATGCTGTTGGATCCGTGAAAAACTTAATTGATCTCAAACATTTGAAGCTTGTGAGTGAACCTGAAAAAATGCAGAAGGAGGTGCTAGATTTGTTAAGCGGGATGGAGAAATCTGGCACAAAGTTAAAATTAGAAAAAATGTGGAAATTGGGATCGGACAATTTGCTACTTGTCGGCGGCTTCAAGTTCTTCGAAAAAGCTGTCAATGGAATCGATTATCGTAAAATGAAAAATATCTCAGAACTTGACGTTTTTTTCAAACAATTGGAAGGTATTCCAAATATGAACTTCGATTTCAATTCATTGATATTTGTTTTGAATCACTTGATTCCCATCAGTTTGTACGATAGCGAAAGAGCTGTTTTATATCAATTGAGGTCAGAACTTATCAAAATATCATCGATAGAATTGGATTTTGCCAAACACTTCAGGAGTGCTCCGGATGCATTCAAGAAGTTAGGTGATTTTTTGAACAATTGTTTCGCTGATGACAAGCCAGAAGATCAAGACGAAAGAGATAATGTTAAAGCTTCTGGTAAAGCCGATGAAGATTATACGTAAGTGTTTTATTACAAAAAGTTAGTCTGAAAAAAACTCAAAATTTCTATTTTTCAGATATATAATCATTGGTTGTCTTCTCTTCGTCGCTATTGTATCTGTTATCGCATTCTTTATCATCTGGAAAAATAAGTTGTTGTGTTTCCGAAAAAGAGAAGAAATCAATCAATGCGAAATAATAGATAACGAACCAGCTCAATACCCACCACCACTCACTCCAGATATCATTGTGATTGTCATTGTTCATCAGCTTATCATAAGATCTCTTGACAAGTTCGAGCAATGGATGCAACTTCTGAATTATATCAGATCGTCTTTGAATTCTGAGGAACGAGGATTTCCGTATATTCCGCTTGATCCAAGGAAATATTTGTGAGTTTTTCAGGAATGGTATAAAACTGAATATGAGATTTCCAGTGATCTAAGTATTCGACTGATGCCGTATACTGCCCTACAAACTATAAGGCTTCACGGAAATCGGTTTAGGACCAGACTTGGGACCATTTTCTATGGAATGCAGGTATTTGAGAGGGGTACAAAAATGAAGAAAGCGGTCATTTGAAACCAATTTTGTTTATTGAAAATAGAGAAAAAATCTGGTTTTTCTTGAAATTTCGGTTTTGAATTATCTGAAACGTCCCAATTTTGAAAATACGCATTCTCGAAGTTTCTAGTTTAACTGAACTTTAAAACCAGACGTTTTAAAACTGAGATGTTTTGAAACTAGCCGGGTTTTGGAGTTCTGAAATAACGGGATCTCAAATTTACTAGTTCTTAACTGCCTTGGTTTCGAAATGGGCTCTTAAGTGTCAAATTTTTGAATTGTTAGCAATTGAGACATTCTGAAACCAGACCTTCTGAAACCAAAATACATTTTCATACTCCCAATATTTCAATTTTTCCATTTCCAGTCCCCAATGGAAGCCACTAATGAACACGACGACACCCGCGAAGATTTCCTCGAGTTGATAGTCAAAGACTCTTCAGAATACATCATAATGGCTCAAGACTCAAACACCTCTGGCATTTACTACCACCAGGGAGTCGGCAGTCTGAAATTCGGGCGGTTCACTGTGTTGACTGAAAGCGAGGCTCAATTCGGGAACTCTCCAAATATTGTGCTCCGCCAACTGAAGATCACCGATAGAAAGAAGAAGTTGACGAGAAGTGTGAAGCAATTCCAAATCAAGAACTGGGCTCAAGGACAGCTGCTGCCACCGATTAGTCACGCCGAGACGGAAATGATTCTGAATGAGTGTACCCGTAGTACTGTAAGTGTTAGGAATGACACTTTCAGTTCTTTTAATTTCATATTTCCAGACCCCCGTGATCGTGCACTCTCCATCTGGCACCGGACCCACTATGCTCATCATCGGAATGGAATACATCTCGCGTAATATGGAATGCAACGAACACATGACTTTCGACGACGCGTTCAAACGATTGGTCGACAAACGCTACTCCTCGTTCAACACTTGGCAAGAGATCGGTTGGCTTCAGTGTGGAGTTGTCTACTGTCTCTCGGTTAGACATGACGTCGAACTCAGCCACTATCATCAGATGAACAACGTCTACTTGGATATGGCTGTGAAGGGAAATGGATTGCCGAAGGGAGTCAAGAATTAGGATTGGATAGAAGGAATACTTGGGTTATTAAAATGTGAAATTACTTGATTTAGAAATATAGATATTTTTGTGAATAAATGGATTGGAGTGTGTGATTTTTGAAATGTGTCATAAACTTTATGCCTTCAGCTTGTTCTGGCCAAAAATGACTGAGTTATGGATTTTCGAAAGTTTTCGAATCTGCTCAAACTACCGTAACTTGTCCAGATCTCAGAATTTCCGAATGAAACTTATATTTTCAGATTCAGCTTGTCAAGACGCTTCGAATGAGTATAATCATGCATAGATTCGCTTCTAGTCGTGCACCGGCCTACTGTATGAGCCTTTAAACTCGGATTTTCGTGGTGGGACTCAATGGATATACTCATTCGAAGCGTTTTGACACGCTGAATCCAAAAATGTAAGTTAAAATTGGAAATCTTAAGATCTGTTCGAGTTATGATGGTTTTAGTGAATTTGGCGGTTTTCGAATTGTTTCGAAGGTCTGTTACTTGTTCAATTTTTGACGCAGTTAGATGATTTCGAGTGCAAAATGACCGTAATTTTTTGAAAAACCAGGGAAAGTAGTTTTTCAATACACAAAGAAAAATACCTGAGATTCAGGACCTCACAATCATCACAAAACTACAGCATACTTAAACTGGAATATTGATTACTGTAGTCATGGCACAATTATGCTCATTTGAAGCGTTTTAACACCCTGAATCCAAAATTTCCAGTCAAGATTTGAAAATCTGAAATCGGTTTGAGGTATGAAAATTACAATGAATTTGGGATGATTCGAAACTGACAGTGAGCCAGGCTACGGTACATCTGCCACACTTATGCCCACGACAGATCTCTATCTCCCCCAGTGGAGCCCTCTGGGAAGAGTCGGATAACCATCAAAAACCATCTGCCACGTGGCCTCCCCCAATTATGTACGCAACATATGGGAACATCTTTTTAGACGGTGACATGACAAGATTGAGTTCTGATAACATCTAGGAGCCATCTGTCATACGCAACCTATGGGAACATTATCTGGACCATCTGCCACGTGGGCTCCGATTAGTCAGGTGCTTAACTACCTATGGGAACATCTTGTCACTGAATTGAGATCTGATAGGGGCCATCTGCCTACGCAACCTTTGGGAACATCACCTAATAAGCCACGCCCCCTAGACTCCACCTCCAAAAAACCCGTATAAAAGGAGCACCAAACGCATGAAATCTCCAGATTAGATGGCCTACTGGATGACTGTCGCCCTGTACTGTTACTTTATTCTTTTAAAATTCTTGTTATTATTTTATTACTATTTTTTCTCTATCTCGACGGATCCAATATGAATTCTGTGAGTTTTGACTGCCTATATCGGTGGCCTATGAATTAAAGAAGTCGTGCTGCCCTGTTTTTTTTTCAGAATATCTGGGATGAGATGATGACCCGCTTCAGTTTGGATGGAACATTTGCAAAAAGTGGATGAACAGAAAAAGGTGGAAGAACAGATGAACAAAGTGAGTTAGTCACAAAATCTAATTACAGTAATTCAAATTCAAGCCTGAGTCTCAGGTCTCCCTTTTTCAATCTAACGAAACTATTTTTCTCCTAATTATCCAGAAAATTGTTTTTTTGGATCCAAATCATCTCCCATTCCCTTCACTAGTCATTCAAGTGATGTCTGCACAGGAGTTTCTGACTCAACACTCATTGCTATGGAACAAGTATGCAAATGCGCTACTTGAATTAGCCACGTTGAGAGGAAGCGGTGTTGAGAAACCAGAGAAAAGGTAAATTCCTCCAACATATCTTAGAATTTCAGGTTTTATCATAAATTTTGGATTTAGCCTGTCAAAACGCTTCGAATGAGTATAACCATTTAGAAAATCTGAGTTTAAAGGCGCATATAATACGTCGATACACGATTAGAAGCAAATCAGGCCATGATTATACTCTTTCAAAGCGTCTTGGCACGCAGAATTCAAAAATCATAGTTTTATATAACAATTCTGAGATTTGGACGAGATTTGGTAGTTTGAGTAGTTTCAAAAAGTTTCGAAAACCCTTAACTCTCTCAGTTTTGGACGGAGAACCTCGGAAAATAAAAGTAGGAAAGTAGAGAAATTCCGAAAAATTTAGGAATTTTCCCAACTTTTGAGGTTTACAGCTGACCGAAACAGTTTTTTCCTGATTTTCCAAAAAAGAAGACGATTATTTTCCACATGTTGAGTCCGACCACGAAAATCCGAGTTAAAAGGCGCATACAGTAAGCCGATACACGACTAGAAGCGAATCTATGCATGATTATACTCATTCGAAGCGTCTTGGCACGCTGAATCTGAAAATATAAGTTTTAGTTAGAAATTCTGAGATTTGGACGAGATATGGTAGTTTTACTCCAGGTTCATTTTTGTAGTTGACTTTCGTTAGATTGCTTCGTATCTTAATAATTATATTTTCTCTAAGTGAGCCTGTAGATGTCTAGGTACAAAAAAAATAGAAAAAAGAAAAGTAGAAAAGTTTTTTTTCAGAAAATCAAAAATATCAACTGGGACATAGAAGCCGTTAAGACCTGCTTCAGCTTATATGGAAATTGATAAGAAAGAGTGAGTTAGTTTTATGAGGTCTTATTTATGTAGTTGACACATTTTTAATCAAAACACTTTCCACCGAATGTCCAAAACCTTTTTTTGAAATCTTCAAACCAAAAATGTGAATAAAAAGTATTATTAGATCAGTTTTATCATTTAAAGACTTTGTTTCAGATTCCAGACCTTTCCCGCACCAAGTCTTGATAGAGATCGATGTAAGTAATTTTTCTCTAATTGATGAATTTGAAATAATGTATGTATCTTTTTAGCGTTTTTTGCATGGGCACAGAAGAAGGAAAGGGAGGACACCAAATGAACCGGTAGCTTTTGAAATTTTTGTAAAAATAAACGAAAATCGTTAAAAATTCACTTCCGCCTTACAATAAATAATAATCCGTATTATTTCAGAGACTGCATCGTATTGGCTCACCGGTTTTCACGCCGAAGAGGAAACAACAGTCGACCAAATGAAAAGGTGTTTGTCTTTTCCAGACAACTTTGTAATATACAATTATATATTTCTTTAGAATCGCGTGACAGCTCAGATAGAAAAGAAGCTTAATCCAAGAAGGTTAAACTGGGTAAGTATTAAGTCTTCTGCAACTTGTTAGAGTAATTGAGAGTAATTTGAAATTTAGTGAATTTGGGTTCCGCCACGGGTACTGTAGGCATGGCATTTCGGTATTAGAGCAAAAACATTTTTGATAGAAAGTTTAATTCAATACCATTTATTTAACTCAAAAATTATGAAAAAATAGCGGGAATTTCAAAAGTTATGAAGTTTCGAAACTTTTCGAAAATTTGAAATCCACAAAATGGGCTATAACTCGGTGTATTTTAGTCTGAAACAATATTTTTTTTAAGTTTTTGAATTAGCTTGCCGAGACGCCTCAAATGACTATAATCATGACATGGTTCGAAAAATTTCGAATTTCGACCATCCGAGGTACCAAGTTTCAGAAAAATTCAAGTTTGTCAGAATATAGTCATAATTATACTCATTCGAAGCGTCTTGGCAAGCTTATTTCAAAAAATTGTGATTATATGGGTCTCACAGCGAAACTGATCGGGTTACGGTAGTATGAATAAAAAAAGAATTTCGAATATATTCGAAAATGCGTGAAAATTTTTGAAATTAAAAGACAAATCTCGAAATAATAACTAAATTTTAAAAAATTCAATTGCAGGTGAAACATTGGTACCACGTGTGTTGTCTCACTCTTGACGGGAAAAAGAAATCCGGTGTAAAAGGATTCATCCATTACCAGATGAAGCAACAGCGACCTCAGGAGGAATAATTGTTTTGTCTTAGACCACTATATGAGAAAAACATTCAGACCGCTATGTGAGAAGGTCCGGTATTATTATATTTATTGAATTCTAGTATTCCTATTTAATCCTAGTATTTTTATTTGATTATTCCATAAGAGTTTATAATAAAATAGTTTTGTGAAGGAAAATGTGTTGGGTTTGGGCGTTGACAGACAGACAGGCAGACCCAGATATTCAGAACAAAGGAATTTCGTCATTTTCCTGCTTAAGTTATAAGCGACGTACTCAAAAATTCAAAATGCAGGTTTCACATCAAAAATTGGAAAAACTTCAAATATTTAAATTTCCCACCAATACTTCATAGTTTGCTGAGATACTCTAGCCTCAGGATTTTTGAAAGCATTCGAAATTCTGCGATTTTTTGGATTCTTGAGGTGAAAACACTGGTTTTAAGTAGAAAAATGCAGAGTTTTTGGAATTTTCAGGAAAAAAGAGTTTTGTGCGCCTTCTGTTGTGAAATGGAATAACTATACTTATTTGAAGGGTCGCGACACGCTGAATTTGAAAATGTTTGAAAAACTCTCGAAATAAGTAAAGTTCCACTTTTTTAGTTTACAACTTTATAGCACAGGCAGTTACTTCGGTTTGGGTAATGTCAGTGGTGAACAGTGAGTGACATTCCATTTTGATTGGCTATGACTTCTCAAAGAGTACCCGTACAAAAAAGTTGTCAACTACAAAAATAAAACTCTAGGTTTGATAACTACAGTACCGTGAAGTTAGATATACCATATGGCCTTTTTCAGTTTAAAATGTCTAAGAGTGTTACGGTATTACTGATTTTCCCACAAAGTGAATTATGTATAAACCATACAGATCAAAGGTAGATCTTCATTTTTGTAGTTGGCAACTTTTTTGTACGAACACTCCCTAGAGAGTTATGGTTATTTTAAGACGACATCACTATTTTGCACTGAAATTGGTCAATTTTAAGTTACATTTCTTTGTCAATACATAACTCTCTAGGGAGTGTCCGTACAAAAAAGTTGTCAACTACAAAAATGAAGATCTACCTTTATTCTGTATGGTTTTACATAATATACTTTTTGGGACAATACCGTAACACCGTCTGGTCCTGTTCAACTGAATAACGGCGTGATTGTATATTTTATTGCACGGAACTGTAGCTTTGATGAACACATTGCAATTGTAAAATTTGGTATAGTTCTGATACCAGACACAATAGTTATGCTAAGAACACACTATTTTTATACTCTGATAATTTAGTTTCTTCTCCATTTTCCCTACGACAGCCTCTCCGATTTTTTTTTGTAATATTTTTCTCCTATCTCTCGAATTTTCTCTCCCCCACCCCTCCCCAGCTATCAAGGTCACCCGAACCTCGGGTTTCCTTCTCATCTTATTTGTCATGCCTTCCCCACAGACAACCTACTGGATGGTCGTCAAAAATACTATGTATTCTACTTGATTATTTTAGAATTCTGAACTTTAACTATGCTTTACTTCTAGCACTGGTAACCACAAAAAAGCGATTTTATAGAAAAGGTAAGTTATTATCAGTCCTGTAATGTCTTGAATTTTTTTTTTAAATTAGTTTTTTCAGATCTTCTGAATATTCTCCTTCGTACAACATTGCATGAGATGATATGGGAGATTACGCCATTTAATTAAATAATTAATTATTTCAAATTACCTTGTAAATCACTATTTAATTGAGTATACCTCTCCCATTGCAATTATCCGCAGAATTTTAATTGTATAATGTATTTTTTTTAAATCTCAAAACGATTCTCAATAATTTATAGATATTTTTTGAATTAAACATAATCCGGCCAATGGCACTGAACCTCAACTCCGCTTTAATTGTATCCCAATTAAGTAATTAAATTATTTTTTAATCTCAAAAGCAAATAAATTGTTTAAAAATTTTGTATATGTACTACTGTATGCGCTTTCAGAAACGTTATGAAGCGCTGCTCTCGAATTTATAAGTTTCCCGCCAAAAAACCGATTTCAGAAAATTTTTCAAACCTAGGCATGATTATACTTTTTTGAAAGCTCTCAAACGCGCGAGCTCTAAAAATGTGATAAAAATTCAAAACGACCTAAAACTGACCAAGTTACAGCTTTAGAAAAAAACACAGGTTACTTTTCGGAAATATTCGAAATTCTGTAACTTTTTTATTTTTTGAGGTTATCACTTGTTTTTAACTGGAAAATATGCAGGATTTGTGGAATTTTCGGGAAAAAAAAATTGTGAAAGCACATTGTTTTTCTGGTATGCGTCTTTAAACGTGTTTCCTGTAGTTGAATTTGAAAATGATAGTGAAAAAATAAATTTTATTAATACTGCATCCAAAATCAAAAAAATTAAGCTTCCTCCTCGTCTCACTTTCTTTTTTCTCAATTATGGATCCTCGTTTGACAACTTTCTTTTTAAATTCCTTGCCAGCAGTTCTCCGATCCGAACCCTGAAAAATTTGTTGATTGGGTAATTAATCACTAATTAAAATATATAATAATACCTCTTCCTTCATCTCAAATGATGTTCTTGATGCGTAGGTCTCTGTAATGTTGAGTGCTCCTGTAAAAAATTAAAAAATTTCACGAATGAAGAAAAAATCTCACCATTAGATATACCACAGGTAGAGGAAGGTCTCTGCTTTGTCCTCTGGTAAATTCAGCTGAAAAATCGATAAATGTTATTAGAAAATTGGAACTTATGGAGGTATTCACTTCCGGAAAAAAATGTTTTTTCCATAGTTGAATAACCCCATTACGGAAAAAAACCATACCTCATACTTAGTGCTGCAGCCAGGAAGGGGAAGAACACTAGCGAATAAAACTAATAGATGAATAATTTGAAGCAAAATTCAATAAAATATCCAGAATTCAATAAAAATCAACTTAAAACAATAAATTTCGACAACTATTTCCGGGAAGTCGTCTGAAGTTACATACTGAATACATACTGAAGAAAATAAATAGGTAAGGAACAGAAACATTGCGGTGTAAACTGGTTTAGAGTGGGTGGTGACCGTGAAATTCGATAGGTGAGTGGGGGATGAGATAGAATTTCACTGATGAAAAACAAGGGGAAGGAAGATCTTATCATGTTAACAATTTTAGACAGCATTTCCAATTCATTGTTAATTACCAAAAACCTTGTAACAGAGGCGTTCCCAGAAATGTTAGAGGTACAGTACCGCTCAAAAGTATATTAAGTTGTGCCCTTTTCAGTTGAAAACACCCAATTTTGAGAGTGTGTCATAGCAAAACTTCTTGTCCCAGAAAATAGCTATTTATGGTATCAAAGAGACCAAAAATAGAACTCCATTTTTGTAGTTGACAACTTTTTTGTACGAGCACTTCCTAGCAAGTTACATATTGACAAAGTGATCTCTTCCTCAAATCGAACAATTTCAAGACAAAATAGCGCGAATTTTGAGCTGTCCTCTTAAAACAATCATAACTCTCTAGAGACTGTCCGTACAGAAAAGTTGTCAACTAAAAAAATGGAGTTATATTCTTGGTCTGTGTGATCGCATAAAAAGTTATTTTGAGGGACAAGTAGTTTTGCTATTACATACTCTCAAAGTTTGGTATTTTCAACTGAAAAGGTACAACTTAATATACTTTTGAGCGGTACTGTATCACAATTTTCAGCAAAGTAATAAAATTCTATTTTCGAAAAAAACGTTCAATTTTTTATCTGATAACCGACAAATTGTAGGTTCCGATTGAACATCACTTCCGAGGACATTAAAAGAACATACCAGCGGAAAAACAGGTTCTCAAATGTCTCTACTTCAGAAATTCCCCCTGACCTACATACCCTAAAAACGTATAAAATGAGAAACAATCTCCTTCAGCTAGTATTTCACTCTGAGAGGTCTTACTGAATAGACTTCGAAAAAATGTTATTTATTTTTATTCAATTATTATTTTCTGTATTTATAAAGCTGTCTTTGTCTCTCAACTGTTGCAAGTATTCATAGTGCTACATATAAGTTCTTTGGAAGTAATTGTATTAGGCTATGGGGCCAAACTGGTTTCAAACTATGACACATATTCTTTTCCAAAACCGAGCAATGATCAGAAACTGAGTTGTGAATATTGTTCCTCTTCTGAATTTGGTCCCTGAGGTCTATCTCCTTACTTTCGCTGCCCCAATTTAATGATTGGTGTCTGTGGCTCACTCTCTCTCTCTCTCAAACCGCGATTTCTTAGGAAGCTAAACTGTAATCGTTATATCGAACTCATCCATCAAACCCGCGGAACCCAAACAGAACCTGCTTCGTTATCATTCACTTATGTGATCCCAAATTGTGAGGTAAGTAAATTTCCAAAAATTGAGATTGATTGAGATCGGCTGAGATCCCGTCATGACTTCCTGTGTTACTCTAGAATGTTCATTTAACATGGTTGTGTAGATCAAATTCAGGGCGACATTTTTAGAGTTCACAACTTTTTGATAGCTCCGCCCACTTTTGAGATATGCGCCTTTAAATAGATGAATGGGGAGGGCTGGCGAGTCGGCCCTCTCTTTTCTAGCTGAGATATTTTCCCAATAGTTAGGCTGTAATTTAAAAATTACCTGTTGCAAGCTAAATAAAAGTAAAAATTGCAGATATCCAAGTTCATCAGCTTCGAAGCAAGATGAAATAGTCCATCAACACAAATATGAACCCAAGCACTGCGAGTGCTGACGTTCTCATAAAAAGGTGAGAAACCAGTGATTTATAAACAAGGGAATAATGTATTATAAGTTTCAGAGAAAAGATATACTAAATTTGTCTGATCCGGGCTAAACGGGAGCCAATCAATTTCAAAACGGTTTGGCTATCTCAAAACCTTGTGGAAGGTGGAAATAATTTTGAATTATATTACTTATATCTTGTATTTAATAAACATTATACCACTGAGCCTTGCCATACTGATAATTATATTCCACCCGAGATATCTGAATATACAACTGAAATTTTTTAGTTTAATTCATTTTACTCCAAAATTGAGTATAAATAAATGAGTGCATTATACCCATCCGCCGGTGGCTGACCAAGCGCTCAAAGTTCGGTCAAGAGCCGCCGTAAATCGAAATTCCGCAACGAGACCCACTCCGCGACCCCGGGCCGAACTTTGAGCGAGTGGTCAGCCACAGGCGGATGGGTAATAATATATGACACAGAGTTCATATGAGTTCAAACATGTGTCCCGCGAAACATTCTTGCCAGGCTGGCAATTGAGTCGCCGCTCAGCCAAATCGCATTTTTAAACGTGGACGAACAATAAGGAGTTCGAAAGCCAGATGATTTGAAATCAGTCATTTCATTTTAAGTCTGAACGGAAAAAATCAGTAAACCAAGAGTATATTCCTTCACATTTAATGTAGATGGTCTTGAAACGTCCAGTTTCAAAAAGTCAAATTTCGAAAAATCTCGGAGAAATAGAAGAAACCAATAATCAAACATCCTAGACCGTCCATCTATTCGTACACTACAGTCTGAAGATCACTTGACCCGAAAAATTCCGAAGAAAACCGGTTTCCTCCGAGGAGGACATGGACGTCCTTCCTTCACATGGACGCACCACTTGTATTATTCTCCCCCGTCATTCTATCCCCTAGAGATCCTACTGAATGGATTTCGAAGCGATTTTTGTACTTATTTGATTTTTATTGAATTCTGACCCTTATTACTTATTTTCCCCTTTTCATTACCAAAAAAATTCTATTATTCCTACCACTGAACCATCATTACACCGGTGCAACAGTTAAGACGGAAAAGTAAGAAGTAAGTTTAACTGACCCAATTATCTTATGACCCAATTAATTAACTTTTTCTTTTTCACTTTAATTAACTTTTTCAGACAACCAAGTTATTAAGTGGATCTGTCTCTCAACGCCATTCTTGGTTCTTCGAAGATAAGGCAGTTATATTGAAAGATGTTGGTAAGTGATACTAAATTTATTAAATCAATTATTAAATCAATTTTTTAGACACTGACAGTGTGATATACTAGAAAAGCTGAAGTAGGACATCTCAACCAGTATAAGGATTTGGAGGATAATTCGGCTCTTGTCGGTTATTTTGGTCCTTAGAATTAATTTTTGATGTTTCACATTGTTTGTTTTCTATTTTCTTTATAGTTTTGTGAATGTGATGAGAATGAGAAGTGAGAGAAGAAAAGCTCTAGTAAGAGATCTCTAGTAAGAGAAGAAACAGGTGGGAGCTGGAAGAGAAGAAGCGCCTCCCTTCTCTTACTGGTGAACTGATAACGGTGAACCTTGCCGTAGAAGAGGATGGCTTCAAGGTAAGTCCTTACCAGAGCTGTGCGGAAGTAAAATTTTCTGAAAAGGAAGAAGGAAGAAGGAAGAAGGAAATGAAATTTTTAAAAGGGAAGTCGGGAGAGGGAAGAAAGAAGTGAAAAAATGCCCGGAAGAAGGAAGAAGGAAGTCGAAGGAAGGAATTCCGCACAGCTCTGGTCCTTACTATTACGCTACTTTAGAAACTTCAGTTACAGATTGTTGTAAACGAAGAATACCACCTGTATTATTATCAACGAATGGATCCCCATCATGCGGATCAAATTACCATTGCTGGAGATGTTCTCGTCAATGCCGTGGACATTGCTTATGCCGAGGAAGAAGAAGAAGAAGAGGAGGAAGAAGAAGTGGAGGAAGATTATGATAATTAGAAACAGAGTTAATAATAAATTGTTATCAGCAGAGTCACTTTTTGATTTTCGTCACATTCGCAAAACTATAAAGAAAAATAGAAAACAAACAATGTGAAACATCAACAAAAAAAGAGAAAACAAAAAACTCGGCCGAACAACTTGGCGTTCTATGCGTTCCGCGTTTCGCTGATCACTTTTTAATTTAATAACCATAACAAAATTTAAGGACCAATAAAAATTTTAAGGACCAAAAATAATTTTAAGGACCAAAAATAATTTTAAGGACCAAAAATAATTTTAAGGACCAAAAATAATTTTAAGGACCAAAAATAATTCTAAGGACCTAAAATAATTCTAAGGACCAAAATAACCGACAAGAGCCGATAATTCTTATTAATCTGTTCTTTAAAAAGATGGCGCTGTCCCTTATTTCTGGTCCCATGAAGAAATAATAAATATTAAAATACAACCCACTGAACCGCACATTGGTGCATCGACCTTCTTACTCACTCTCTCTCTCTCTCTCTCTTATATTCTATTTCGGCACAGCTCTTACAACTGCGCTCCACCGAAATCATCTTGAAATATGTGTCTTTTTCTCTGACCCTCTCAGTTTCCCACACAAATTTTTTCGGTTAAGCGTACTCTACTAATACAACCTGTGACACTTTATTTCAGATTTGAACCGATTTGGCTTGTCCAATTTGCTGTCATGTATTCGATTTCCCAGAGAAGATGAAGGATAGGTGCGGCTGAGAATACCAATAAGAACACAGGCCGACATGTTCACATTCATAACCATTTATTTGTTATTTTTTTGTTCGCGCCTGTCGGCATGACCTCAATTTACGTTAGTGCGATTACTGTTTTATGGATAATATATCGATAGACGGAAAGAATTCAAATCGTCGAAATTGAAGTTCCAACTTTCCACATTTCCCAGAAAACAAAAATCACACTAGTTAGTAGATAGGTTACCTGAGGTCATGCCGACAGGTGCGAACACATATGTGAAGAAGTCGGCCTGTGTTCTTATTACTATTCTCAGCCGCCATCTGTCACTTATCTCCTTGGGAAATCTAATGTGACGAACAATTGGACACGCCCCCAGAAACCATACGAGGTTAGCCATTTCGAGATACAGTCAGTTGTCCCTTTTACTCCTACACCGAGTAGTCCTCTCTTTTTGGGCTCTCTATGTTTTAATGGCATTTGACATACCTGCGCTGCTTACATCCTTTTTTCTTTCTCACTCAAGTTATTTCTTGAATTCTATTTCGATATTTTAAAATTGATACATTTTTTGGATACTCTAGATCAATACCTCCCCAATGCCTGATTAAAAACTTTTCTCTTGATTTCTATTAGTAGCTCTCTTGGTATGCTCTGTAACGATGACTAGTGATCAAAAATTTGAATGCGTTAGCTATTAAGAACGTTAATTCTCGCTAGTTCCCAATTGAATGATTTCAGTTACTTTCCCTTCTTATCCATATCAGTTCCTTGCATGTTCCTATAAAAAGCAAGAACATACTAGTTTCCCTTTACTTTAATTGCTCAGATCTTTCTTCTGAAAAATGATAATTTCTGACATTTGATACAGCTTTTTTTCCTGTTTCAAAGTTGGAACCTCAATCTTCACAATTCGAATTCCTTCCGTCAATCGACATATTTCCCAGAGAACCGTTATTGCACTAGCTGGTAGGTATGTCAATTGGGGTCATGTCGACAGGTGCGAACACAAATGTGAAGATGTCGGCCTGTGTTCTTATTGTTATTCTTTGCCGCACCTGTCACTTATCTCCTTGGGAAATCTAATGTGGACACGCCCTCTTGACCATATAACATTAGAAATATGGAGTACAGTCAGTTGTACCTTTCACTCCCGCACCGAGCAGTCCTCTCTTTTTTGGCTCTCTCTAATTTTAATCATTTGTAGATCCCTTTCATATTTACTTCATGTGAACTCTTTTGGTTTCTTCTTCTATTTTTAATTCATAATTCTTATGTTGATAAGTTTTCAGGTTCGACAACACAGCTACACAAGAAAACTCCACCAACAATCAACGACTAGGACGACAACAAGAGATGGAACTGCAAACAAGGAGAATGACGTCTCATCAAAAGTCAGGATAGTTTTAGAAATATATAATAAAAAGAAATAAAAAAATTCATAAATTTTCATTAAGTTTATTAGGGTCAGGAGTTGGAGGAACATGGGCCGGACTGTTTTCGAAGTCCCGCCACGCATGCCTTCTCCTTGAAATTCTTAAGGTTTTAAAATTCTCTAACTTAGATAGGGTCAGGAGTTGGAGGAACATGGGCCGGACTGTTTTCGAAGTCCCGCCACGCATGCCTTCTCCTTGAAATTCTTAAGGTTTTAAAATTCTCTAACTTAGATAGGGTCAAGAGTTGGAGGAACATGGGCCGGACTGTTTTCGAAGTCCCGCCACGCATGCCTTCTCCTTGAAATTCTTAAGGTTTTAAAATTCTCTAACTTAGATAGGGTCAGGAGTTGGAGGAACATGGGCCGGACTGTTTTCGAAGTCCCGCCACGCATGCCTTCTCCTTGAAATTCTTAAGGTTTTGAAATTCTCTAACTTAGATAGGGTCAGGAGTTGGAGGAACATGGGCCGGACTGTTTTCGAAGTCCCGCCACGCATGCCTTCTCCTTGAAATTCTTAAGGTTTTGAAATTCTCTAACTTAGATAGGGTCAGGAGTTGGAGGAACATGGGCCGGACTGTTTTCGAAGTCCCGCCACGCATGCCTTCTCCTTGAAATTCTTAAGGTTTTAAAATTCTCTAACTTAGATAGGGTCAGGAGTTGGAGGAACATGGGCCGGACTGTTTTCGAAGTCCCGCCACGCATGCCTTCTCCTTGAAATTCTTAAGGTTTTAAAATTCTCTAACTTAGATAGGGTCAGGAGTTGGAGGAACATGGGCCGGACTGTTTTCGAAGTCCCGCCACGCATGCCTTCTCCTTGAAATTCTTAAGGTTTTAAAATTCTCTTACTTAGATAGGGTCAGGAGTTGGAGGAACATGGGCCGGACTGTTTTCGAAGTCCCGCCACGCATGCCTTCTCCTTGAAATTCTTAAGGTTTTAAAATTCTCTAACTTAGATAGGGTCAGGAGTTGGAGGAACATGGGCCGGACTGTTTTCGAAGTCCCGCCACGCATGCCTTCTCCTTGAAATTCTTAAGGTTTTAAAATTCTCTAACTTAGATAGGGTCAGGAGTTGGAGGAACATGGGCCGGACTGTTTTCGAAGTCCCGCCACGCATGCCTTCTCCTTGAAATTCTTAAGGTTTTAAAATTCTCTTACTTAGATAGGGTCAGGAGTTGGAGGAACATGGGCCGGACTGTTTTCGAAGTCCCGCCACGCATGCCTTCTCCTTGAAATTCTTAAGGTTTTAAAATTCTCTAACTTAGATAGGGTCAGGAGTTGGAGGAACATGGGCCGGACTGTTTTCGAAGTCCCGCCACGCATGCCTTCTCCTTGAAATTCTTAAGGTTTTAAAATTCTCTTACTTAGATAGGGTCAGGAGTTGGAGGAACATGGGCCGGACTGTTTTCGAAGTCCCGCCACGCATGCCTTCTCCTTGAAATTCTTAAGGTTTTAAAATTCTCTAACTTAGATAGGGTCAGGAGTTGGAGGAACATGGGCCGGACTGTTTTCGAAGTCCCGCCACGCATGCCTTCTCCTTGAAATTCTTAAGGTTTTAAAATTCTCTAACTTAGATAGGGTCAGGAGTTGGAGGAACATGGGCCGGACTGTTTTCGAAGTCCCGCCACGCATGCCTTCTCCTTGAAATTCTTAAGGTTTTAAAATTCTCTTACTTAGATAGGGTCAGGAGTTGGAGGAACATGGGCCGGACTGTTTTCGAAGTCCCGCCACGCATGCCTTCTCCTTGAAATTCTTAAGGTTTTAAAATTCTCTTACTTAGATAGGGTCAGGAGTTGGAGGAACATGGGCCGGACTGTTTTCGAAGTCCCGCCACGCATGCCTTCTCCTTGAAATTCTTAAGGTTTTAAAATTCTCTAACTTAGATAGGGTCAGGAGTTGGAGGAACATGGGCCGGACTGTTTTCGAAGTCCCGCCACGCATGCCTTCTCCTTGAAATTCTTAAGGTTTTAAAATTCTCTAACTTAGATAGGGTCAGGAGTTGGAGGAACATGGGCCGGACTGTTTTCGAAGTCCCGCCACGCATGCCTTCTCCTTGAAATTCTTAAGGTTTTAAAATTCTCTTACTTAGATAGGGTCAGGAGTTGGAGGAACATGGGCCGGACTGTTTTCGAAGTCCCGCCACGCATGCCTTCTCCTTGAAATTCTTAAGGTTTTAAAATTCTCTAACTTAGATAGGGTCAGGAGTTGGAGGAACATGGGCCGGACTGTTTTCGAAGTCCCGCCACGCATGCCTTCTCCTTAAAATTCTTAAGGTTTTAAAATTCTCTTACTTAGATAGGGTCAGGAGTTGGAGGAACATGGGCCGGACTGTTTTCGAAGTCCCGCCACGCATGCCTTCTCCTTGAAATTCTTAAGGTTTTAAAATTCTCTTACTTAGATAGGGTCAGGAGTTGGAGGAACATGGGCCGGACTGTTTTCGAAGTCCCGCCACGCATGCCTTCTCCTTGAAATTCTTAAGGTTTTAAAATTCTCTTACTTAGATAGGGTCAGGAGTTGGAGGAACATGGGCCGGACTGTTTTCGAAGTCCTGCCACGCATGCCTTCTCCTTGAAATTCTTAAGGTTTTAAAATTCTCTAACTTAGATAGGGTCAGGAGTTGGAGGAACATGGGCCGGACTGTTTTCGAAGTCCCGCCACGCATGCCTTCTCCTTAAAATTCTTAAGGTTTTAAAATTCTCTTACTTAGATAGGGTCAGGAGTTGGAGGAACATGGGCCGGACTGTTTTCGAAGTCCCGCCACGCATGCCTTCTCCTTGAAATTCTTAAGGTTTTAAAATTCTCTTACTTAGATAGGGTCAGGAGTTGGAGGAACATGGGCCGGACTGTTTTCGAAGTCCCGCCACGCATGCCTTCTCCTTAAAATTCTTAAGGTTTTAAAATTCTCTTACTTAGATAGGGTCAGGAGTTGGAGGAACATGGGCCGGACTGTTTTCGAAGTCCCGCCACGCATGCCTTCTCCTTGAAATTCTTAAGGTTTTAAAATTCTCTAACTTACAAGGGAAGTACTCGAAGTGTCCTCTTTCAAACGACTCAAAAATTTGGCACCTGATACTTTCGAGTCTGTAGATTCTGAATCTGAAATAAAATTCTGCTAAATGTCTCTGTGAACCGAGTTATGAGCCGTCAAACTTTCCCTATGATTAAGCTATTTTTGCGTGACACGCGGTCTGCCGGAATGTCTACCGAAACATATCCCTCAATTTTTCAACCATCTGTGGCGCAGGGGTTGTGGGCGCGTCTAGTAGTCGAATGGCTGTGGGTTCGTTACCCTTACTACGTAAAATTTTTTTCAATTTTTGTTTCATTTTTTGTGGCTCCATATCTGGCTCCCAGATGGTTTTTCAGTAATTTTTTTATGCACACGGTCAAGGTGTGATCAAAATGAAGCGATTTAGCAAATAAAAGAAACAACTTTTTCTTGATTCCCAACTCCACTTTTCTCCACCAAGTGACTGCGAAAAATTTTCGAAAAATTTTTTGAATTTTTTTCCATCAATTTTCTGTTGTAGTTTAATTGTTCTTCCTGTATACTAAACACATTTTCTCGGCTTTCTTCCCATTCAGTAGATAGAACCCACTGGCTTATGTACCATATTTTCCTGTTCTTGGCGTTATGGTACAAAACTTACAAAACACGAATACATAAGGAGTGTATTGAATGAAAAATCAACAAAAAATTGATGAAAAAAATTCAAAAAATTTTTCGAAAATTTTTCGCAGACACTTGGTGGAGAAAAGTGGAGTTGAGACTCAAGAAAAAGTAGTTTCTTTTATTTGCTAAATCTAGGGACCGCAACATTTTTTTCAAACTTTGAAAACCACCTATTTTTTTAATGCGATCTGTTCCTAGCATCGATGGGATAACGTTCGCAAAAAAGAAATTTTTTTTATTCATCCATTTGGTAGTTACAGCTACTTTTGTGCTCCTATCGTTAGTACTGATTTTCTCTTGGGGAAGAGATGGGCGGAGTTTTCTCAGGAAAGGTCACGCGGAATTTCTCGAGATTTTCTTCTTACTAATTGATTGAAAAATTGCTAAATCTGTAATTGTCGGTAGCTTTTTCGTATTTTTCATTTTTGGACAAGTTATGAAACAAAAAAATCGTATTTAAAAACATCAATTCATAAAAATAAATGATAGATTTTTGATTAAATCTTCAAAAATAGAGAGTTCGAATTGTTTGGTATCATCTTCATCTTCATCTTGCAATGTAATTAATTTCTTAGCTCCATCGATTCGAATATCTAGCACATAAAACCGTTTAGTAGACTTCGCATCTCTCAGCTTTCTTCCGACATATTCGTGATCAATTAAAAGGAGTTGCTGAGCACACTGTTGACTTCCCATTAGGTCTTCCAACTTTTTGACAAGATCTAGTAGAGAAAGTAGTTTTGATCCAGAAGATACTGAAAAACTTGAAGAGGGCGCTTTTTGTTTTATAACTAGTTTTCGGAATCGTAACTGGGAGCATATTGCTTCCCTCTTTTGTTTTTCAGAAGACAATTTCCTGAGAGCAGTCTGAATGTCTTGAGCTGTCTGCCAGAATCCTAACGAAAGAATTTGCAATGTGTACTTGCATCTGTCCTGCTCTTCTTTTGCTTGTTTTTTAGCGGCGACTAGGTTTTTTTCTTTCATTTGCCGCAGGATAACAGTTTCGATGTTATGTTGGCGCGAATCCGCATTCGCTTTCAGTTGTTTAAGCGCTTCTCTTGATTCAGTCAGAATTTCATCTTGTTCTTGCTCGGTTAAACTTTTGAGCCAATCAAGTGTGTGGTTCTTTTTGATGATTGTGAACGCAGTTCTCACATCGACTCTCATATTTGGTTTAGCATCGTAAAAATGCGACATGAGTCCGAAAACAGACTCAATATTTCTGTTTGTAGCAGGAGCAGATTGTGTTAAATCCCGGAAATCGTCTGGTTCTTGGAAGTATCTAGTAAGTATTTGTTTATCATGGTTGGAATATTTCGATGTTTTTGGTAGCATTGCGCATGGGAATCATTGAATATCTAAAGTTCTACAACACGATTTTTTTGTTTCCAAATGAATCTAGACCAAAATTTTACGTAGAATTCGAATCCGTTAAAAAATCATGCGAGTCTGATCTAGATCGAACCTTAATTTCATAAAAACTAATTTTCATGCTGAGCTCACTGTCTCTCGACCTTTCAAAAACCATCTATTTCGAAGCTGCACCATTCCTAATTTCAACCACAGGTACCTCATAAAAGGACCAACGATGTTATGCAAAAAATTATGATGTCATTACTGTAAATTTTTTGAAGTGATGCCTCGAAGTTCAGCTGGCTCCCGAAAAAATTCGACAACACGAAAATTGAATTTTCTTTCAAAACCTATTAGAGTATGTCAAGAACTACTAGAAACAGTAAAAAAACGATGCGAGTCTGACCTACAACGATCTCAACGTGACATTTTTCTGTTCGAAGCAAAAAGTTTTTTCACTTTTCTGAGAGAACTAAACATTTGGGTGAAACGAAAGTGTGTTCATCGGATTCTACGTAGTCGATTACGTAGGGGTCAAAAGTTTTCATTCTGTTTTAGCGTTCTGGGCTCTCAGGGCAGACCGTCAAACATTTCAATACCCTCCCCATGACGCCCCAAGAGAAGAAAATGAAAAACTCCGCCCACGTTCATTGCGGTCCCTAGCTAAATCGCTTCATTTTGATCACACCTTGGTAGACATTCCGGCAGACCGCGTGTCACGCAAAAATAGCTTAATCATAGGGAAAGTTTGACGGCTCATAACTCGGTTCACAGAGACATTTAGCAGAATTTTATTTCAGATTCGGAATCTACAGACTCGAAAGTATCAGGTGCCAAATTTTTGAGTCGTTTGAGAGAGGACACTTCGAGTACTTCCCTTGTTAGATAGGGTCAGGAGTTGGAGTAACATGGGCCGGACTGTTTTCGAAGTCCCGCCACGCATGCCTTCTCCATAAAATTCGCAAGGTTTTAAAATTCTCTAACTTAGATAGGGTCAGGAGTTGGAGGAACATGGGCCGGACTGTTTTCGAAGTCCCGCCACGCATGCCTTCTCCTTAAAATTACCCCGATGTTGATCTGACTATCTTAGTTCTCCTTTTATCTTATGTTCGTTAGGGTCAGGAGTTGGAGATACATTCGTTAAATTCGTACAAATAAAAGACTAATTTATTTGACAAAAATGGTTAATCACAAGACCATACGATTAGAATCGATAAAAACTGAGGTCATGTTGGTCTAAAAGATTCCATGTCATGACACAACGGACAGTAGCTATACTTCATGATCTCATGTTGGTGGGCACGATGTTTGCAACGTGGACACAGCCAGAAGATGTTGTCGAGGATGAGCCGCCCAGATGCGATGCAAACAGGGAACTGGTAATAAAATTTGTAAGATAGGCAAGGGGTTACTGTAGTTACCTTCGTTTGACACTCCTTGCATTGCATATCAAATGGATCAATCAATGCGTCACACGCAGTACATGGCACCTTTGCAGAATTCGGGTTGACAGGCGGGTGTCTGGAATTGATTTATTTCCAGATTTTTCAGCCGTTATACTAATAGCTTACTTCGAGAACAATCTAAACGACAAGTTTCTCATCTCATCCTTCTCCGCTTCCTCAAAATCGTCGAGTGCTTCCAACCTCATCATTGCCTTTGAGCAGATACCGAATTGCTTCACGTTCGCAGCGGCTAGGGCTATCATTGAGTAAATTTCAGCGGGATCCAGGAATTCCTCGTAGTCAGAGAGGGTTAGCGAGGTTTGGAGGGCGTCTTCGATGCGGTCTGGATATGAGATAGGTACATTTGACTATGATCGGCTAAGATTGTTCAATATTGGTTAAAATTGGTCAAGATTGTTCAAGATCGGTTAAGATTGTTTGAGATCGGTTAAGATTGTCTAAGATCGGTTTAAAAGAAGAGATAGGTACTCTAAACCTGTTTTCTAAATTTGACTATTGTGGGAATCATAGTGTTTTTTTTTGGCACTGATTATGGAAGTAAAAAATAGACGTATCAAGGTTTTGACTAGATATATGGTTTGAAAATATACTCATATGCTAAGTTGGGGTCGACGAAATATCTGAAAAAGTCTGTAATTCTGTTAAAAGCCTTTTCTAGCCTAGCTCTGCGAGCCTACCTCTTCCTATAACTGGTTTCAGGAAGTCTGGATTTTGAAAAGTTTCAAAACTCACGCTCAAAAAAGTGTTGCTGTGCCAACATCATGAAGTGATACGCCTCGGCTCCTCTCCACGTGTTCTCCAGAATCCTTGATTGCTCTACAGTCAACCCAGACTCATCGTCCAACGCATCCTCCAGCACATTGTGCTTCTGGAAAACAAATTGTTGGGTGAGATCGATTGAGATAGGTTAAAATCAATTAGATTATTAGGATTGGCTAAAATGGGTTCAGTTAGAACCCGCTAAGATCGTCTGAGTTTACTTAAGATTGGTTAAGATTGGTTCAGATCGTCAGATATCGGTTAGAATCGGCTATGATTGCTTAACAAGGAAACATCTTTTGTCCATACCTGCTGTGATAAGTGTGCTGATAACCTATAACTTCTATGCTGGTCAATAGCTGCTCAAGTGAACAATAAAATAATAAAAATCTATCACGTTTTACCGTTCTGTCGATTCTAGGTTTGCCCCTTTTAGGTCGAGTTGGCCCTTCTTGAGGTCTATTACAAATCTAGAATGGGTACACTCACGAGAAAAAAGGTCTCAGCAAATCCTTACCGATCTTCGCCAACCTTAACCGATTTTAACCAATCATAGCCGATCTCAACTGAACCAATCCTAAAAAAGTCTGAACCAGCGCCTAACGTCTAGGCTCCGGTATTCTTCCAAACTCACATCAATCTTCCTCAACTCCTTAATTGTCTGCCTATGATTCTCTACCAAAATCGCTCCCAGCACATAACATTGTTTGAGCTCCTCGTACGGCACGTACTTGTCTCTTCGGTCTTTTGCAATCTGAGATATATTGAAATTTTTGATGTAAATAATTCCTTAATGAAACTTATGTACATCGAAAGCGATTTTTGCAGCGTCCAGATGCCTACCGGCTCGCATATACAAAGCGAGCGCATTCAGGGACTTTTCATCGGATTCTCCTTTCATCTCAATCGCATATTTGCCCAACAACCCGTCCACATTTTCCATATGATTCGCGTCGGCGATGAACTGTGCCTTCTGCCACTGATTCAGCTCCATACAAGCCTTGAGGGCCTTCTGGGGGAGACTCTTTCGCAGATAACACTCCACAGCCTGGTCACACATACCACGAGAAGTGAACGCGTCGCCCATCACCTCCATAAATTCGCTATCATCTGGCAGAGCTCTCGCCAGGACTTCCAGCTCTCCGAACATATTTCCCCTTATCAAACAGTCGATCTGTTCGCCAGTATCTCCAGACTGTCCGTACCATTTCGCAGCGTCATCGTAGTCCATGAGCTCAGCGGCGGTCTCTGCTAAATCTCGGAAGGCTTCTTTCTTCGCGTGTTCATCCGGATCGTTTTTGATAAGATCGTAGACTGCTTTCGAGTCACCAACTTTTTTGAACATTTCCACAGCAAGGTCTCTGGAAATGTGGGAGCGTTAGGAAATTAGAATGTTTAAGATCGGTTTGGATGGATTAAGATTGTCTGAGATTGGCTGAGGTTTGTTAAAATCCGCTAAGATCGGTAAGGATCGGTAAAGATTGGCCGAGATCGGTTAGGACCTGTTGAGATTGGTTCAGATCTGCAGAGATCGGATAAAATCGGTAGATCATACTTGTAAACCGGGTCGAGGCCTTGCTTCAAACCAATTTTTCTCAGATTCACGATAGTTATATCAAAAAGTTGTCAACTAAAAACTTGTAACCCTTAAAATTCTCCACAATTTCAAACAAACCAACATTTTCAAATTCTAGCACCAAAACAAGTTACGCGCCTTTAAAGTTGCGGACACATTCACATATTGACCTAATGCACCAACATGGTGTATCGACCGTTGGCTAACAAGGGAAGTGTTTGGAGACGCCACTTTCAAACGACCTATGAATCAGGTTATAGGTATTTTCAACCACAAACAGTCCATTTCTGCCATCGAATCCTGCTGAATATCTCTGCGAGCCGAGTTATGGCTTCTCAAACTTTCATACGGTAAAGCTTTTTCACGTGGGATTCGAAAATGACATTGGTCGATTTCCACCGATCTCAATCAATCCTAACCAATTTTTTCCGATCTTAGCCGATCTCAACCGATCTTAATCGATTTTAACCGATCTCAACCAATCTTGAGCGATCTCAGCCGATCTAAGCCAATCTCAACCGGTCGCAACCAATCTTAACCAATCTCAACTCAAAATCAGCAAACTCACTTCCTATCACATTGCAAAAACAACTGTTTCGCCTCTTCATACTTATCCTGATACGCCATGACCTCCGCATTCCTCAGCTCACTCGACGTCATCAGTCTCAACCGTTTCAACAGCTGAACCCCAGCGTAATCACCCAACTTCACAAAAGCATGCTCCGCCGAGTCGAACTCCTGCTTGAACAACGCGTAATGTGCAATCATACTCCACAATTCCGAGTGTGGAGTTCTCTCCGCGTAGTCAATTGCTTCATCGAGTTTCATCGAATTCAAAAGATTCGTCACTTCCTGTTTCGCTTTGATCAGCACCTCTTGCATTGCGTTTTTCGTCGGAATCTCCGGATTCATTAGTATCTTTTCGAGACTTACTGCGGTTACAGTAAGATTTTTGAATGAGACAATGCTACCGTATACATTGGATTGTTCGAGAAGAGATGTCCCATCACAGATGAACAGTTTGTGCTTGTCTTTGAAGGCAAGCATGTTTTCTTCGTTCTGGAAATAAGCTTATTTTAATCCTATACGAAATCTGAAACCAGATTCAGAATCCTCATGACGTCAGCTATCCAGTTATATCTATTTTGATTAGTTTCAATTAGTTTTTGAACCGAAAATATCAAAGTAAGTTTTCAAATCGCTGTAACTCGGCTCATTTTGATCCGATACAAAATCTGAAACTAGATTCAGAATCCTTATGGCGTCAGCTATCCAGTTATACCTATTGTAACTAGTCTTAATTAGTCTTAAATAGTTTTGTGACGTTTTGAAACTTTCCAACTGAGTTTATAGGGTTTCCAACAAACATCGAGGTTTAAAAACGTCTTGGTTCTGAAACTTACCGTATCCCACTTATAATCCCAAATATCCTTCTTCTCACAAGCGTAAATCTTCCTGAGCTGCTCACCATCGAACTCGTAGAGGAGGATCGAGAATGGGACTTCTGGAAATAAGATTTTTTGGTGGAAAACTAGAAATTCGGATTTAAGTTTTCAACAATTTTTATTTGTTTTTGGGTCTCACAGCGATTCTAGAAGCACATAGCCGTTTTGCTGAATTTTTCATAAAATTTCGGATATTTCTAGCCTAAAATCGTTTCTGATCATATAAATAACAAGGAGTTATAAATTTTCGAAACTTTTCAAAACTCTGAAATCACTAAAATTGCTAGAACTCACTGCGTTTTCAACAAAACTCAATTTCAGGTATATTCTCAGAATAACAGCATTCAAATGAGTAGAATCATGCCCATAATCTCAAAAAAAATCATTTTTGTAGTTGACACCTTTGCAGCTCTATAACTCCCCAGGACTCACACGCACCAAAAAGTATTTTTTCTACATTATCATATAAAAATCAATGATAAAATAAGCTCAAACTCACGCTCAACGAGCTTCACAATTGCCAGTCTATTATTTTTACAATTCAATCTCATTGAATCAATAGTCGCCGAGATCGGAAAACTTTTAGTAATGGAGCCATCCGATAAGTTTGCATAAAAGATACCACCACTCAGAAGCGCCTGGAAATCAAATATTCTTTAAAAAATCATTTTTAAAAATCAAGTATACCATCAAAAAGAAGGTGTCGCCAATGCAAATCGCACATATCTCGTCTTTACTGCCGAACTGGAATTGGAAGAATTAGAAATGACCTCGAGAAACATTTTTTATTGAAAAAACCCATATTTTTAAGTTTTTTGAGCTAAAAACCAAAAAAAATATTAAAAATCAAACAAGTTACGGATTTTCGAAATTTTTCGAAAATTCTTCTTCCTGTAACTTCCATATTTTTTCTCCAATTCAAATTCCATCTATATTTCTGAAATCAGGATGTCAAGACGCTTCGAATATAATCTTGCCTACATTCGGAGTAAATTGGGTCCCACCACGAAAACTACAGTACCTTAGGTCGTTTTCGTGGTGGGACCTTATTTGCTTCGAATCTAGGCATAATTATACTTATTCGAAGCGTCGTAACACGCTAAATTCAAAAATGTTGATTTCAAACAAAAATTCTAAGAACTGGGGGAGTTACGGTAGGTTTAGTGTTTTCGAAAACTTTCAAAAACCCATAGCTCAGCTATTTTTTGACGTAGAAACATGATTTTAGGAGGAAAATTACCGGAATTTTTCGTACTCCTTCTGAAAATAATTAAAAAAAATAATTTGCTGATAAGAGCTATGAGTGTTTCAAAAATACGTTACATTCTTGGTTTTCTGCTTAAAATGTTCGGGAAAATGTGGGTTTTTCAGAAAAATAATTTTAACACTTACCGATCTCTTGCCTCCATACTCCCCAGGCCTTTGTTGCTCCTCCAAGTTGAATTCAGCTAGAAAAATCTTTTCAAACCCAAAAATTTCAATTCTCCCTGATACCTGTTTTGCCAGGAATATGAATGCCCGCTTGCACCGAGTTATACTTTGGTAGTACAAAATGCCAAATACAGTACCTATCCTTGCTCGCCACCACTGCACACATCCCGTTGACACACACAAATTTCGGCGGGATAGTTGTGAAATTGTGGTCAATCGAAGTGCCAATAGAGTTGCAGAGTTGACAGTAATACTAAATTAGGTGGCAATTAAGTAATTAGGTGATTGGGTAATTGTGGCGGCTCACCTGATTCGGGTTAGGACTCTGGTCGTCTTGACGGCTAACAATTACACAGTGATCATGGAAAAATGCAATGTTTTCAAAGTAGGTCACCGTTTTTGAGTGCTTTTCATCGGTCTGAAATAAAATTGATTGTCTTGGAGCGGTTAAAATTGATTAAAATAGGTTAAAACAGTTCAAATTGGTTGAGATCGGCTAAGATCGGTTACTGTAGCTCCAGAATCGGGCGACATTGGTTATGAGGCCAAAGTTACTTGATGATACATATGAATCATTTAAACCAATTTTCTCAAAGTCGTGGTAATTTTTTCAGAAAGTTGACAACTACAAACTTGTAGCTCTTTAAATTCTCTACAATTTCAAACAAATTTGAATTTTCCAATCCCATCACGAAAACAAGATATGCGCCTTTAAAGCTCCGGGTATATATCCACATTAGTGGCTAAAACGGGTAATGATCGGTTTAGGTCGTGTAATATTGATTAAAACCGGATGAAATCGGCTAAAATTGGGCCAGGATCGGTTCAGATAGTTTAAGATCGTTTAAAATTGGATGAAATCAATTAAAATTTGCCTAGAAACCGAGAAAGTTTAAAAAACAGACGTTTCCACATTAAAATGAATAAAATCACTGATTTTGAAAATATTACCTATTCAATTTCAGAATTGGATAAAAAAGACATAATCATAAGTTGAATGTTTAAAAATTGTCTGATATTGGCTAAGATCGTCTGAATTTCTTAAAGATTGGTTAAAATTGGCTCTGAAAATGACTGAGATCGGTTAAAATGTTTTCAGAAGTTAATATTGGCTAAAACCTGTTAATATCGGCCAAGAACCACCAAAATTGTTCAAATTGACTATGCTCGGTTAAAATCGTATGAGGTCGGTTCTGTTTCTTGTAAGTTGTTAATATAAATTGCATAATTAACAATATAAAAAATAAAGTACTTTTCATGGCCTAGACACCCAAAAGTTCGGTCAGGCTGACTACTTTTGACCAGAAAGATTTATATCAATTTCTATAAAGTTCCGGCTCTGAGAAGTTCCAAAACTACTACTCACCTTATAATCGTAGAACATAACAGCATACTGCGAGAGTTCCTCTTTTTGGAAAACATAGACGATAGCGTCGACCAGCGCTCCCCACTGGAAATCATATATTATATAATAATCACAGTAGCAACTTTAAGAAAAATCTCAAATAGTAACGCTTTTTTTGAGTTTTGGGCTGAAAACCGCTGAAAAATGCGATTCTAACAATAAAATTGTCTGAAAATGTTCAAGAATCGCTATCTGTGACAGTACCCCACATACAGCAACCCAAACAACTCACTTTAAACTCCGGTCTCACGTGTCCAATGAACAAATTTCCATCCGCCGCAATCGACATTCTCAGTCCAGTGCCTTCCCAACAAATTCCCGTGATACGAGTCTCGAAATGTTGGAAGAATCCGATTTTCTACAAATGTATGGCTTCTAAATCCATTTAAAAATGAAATCTTACATGTCCATACGCAGACAGAAAATGGATATGCGAGTGACGGGGCTCCTCTTTATCCAGGTCTGTTCCCGAAATAGCGATAAATGCTCCGTTGGGAGACCACTTGGCTCCAGTGATTTTGACATTGGGGAGGCGGACTACCACGGGCTCTGAAAAGTGCATAGGGTTGGCTTAGATCGGTTAAATGTGTTTAAAATTGGTTATGATTGGTTAAGATCGGTTTAGATCGGCTGAAATCGGCTGAGATCGGCTAAAATTGGTTAGGATTGGTTGCGATCGGCTGAGATCGGAGATCGACCAATGTCATTTGATGGGTATGCGGGTGTATCCAGAGTTTTGAAGGCGCATAACTTGTTTTAGAGACGGGATTTGAAAATGTTGATTTACTTGAGATTGTAGAGAATTTAAAGAGCTACAAGTTTGTAGTTAACAACTTTTTGAAAAAAATGCGGCGAAATTGAGAAAAATTGGTTTAAGTGATTCATATGTATCAGCTACAGTAACTTTGCTCTCATAACCACAATTACCCGTATCTGGAGCAACAGTAACCAACCTTAGCCGATCTTAGCCGATGATAACCGACCATAACCGACCCAAAACTATCAGAAAGGATAATTCTAAGCCACCGGGCAAATTTTCTTTGACCATTTCATTGACAAAACATTCCGGCTCTCGCATTCAGCGGGTTGTGCACCGAATTGAAAATTCTCAAAGTATGCAGATAAAACTGTCGAAAGGCGTACATTATGGTATGAAAATGTTATAACAGGCAACAAAAATACGCCTTTAAGCAAGGTAGGTAATAAAATATATCATTAAAAAGCGGAAAATTCGAAAAATTTGTTAGTTTTTGGCTCATAACCTAATTTCAGGCCTAAGTCAGTTATTTCAATAAGAAGCCATACACCATTGTTAAGGGGAACACTGCTATTCCAATATTTGAGACATTTCGATGTGAATCGATTCAGATAGCCAGGGAAAAGAAAAAAACGTCTTTTAGCTAGGTTCGAAAATCAGTCAAAATCAAAATCAAGAAGAGAGTAATAAGGCCTGTTTGCACGTGAAAGAAATACTTTCCCTAGTTAGCCAATCTTAACCAATCTTAACCGATCTTACTAGGGAAGTCTTTGGAGACGCCACTTTCAAACGACCTGTAAATTTGGTCATTGTTATTTTCGACCACGGGAAATCCATTTCTGCAGTCAAAACCTGCTAAATGGCTCTGTGAGCCGAGTTATGAGCTCTCAAGCTTTTAATATGGATAAGCTTTTTCACGTGGAATTCAAAATCGACAAGTAGTTTACGCAAGATATTCTCATTTTTGCAACGTACAAGCACAGGTAAACCGTTATGAAACACAAACGGAGGCGTGCGGTGGCGTAAAAACCACCGATTGGAAATTCCACGTGAAAAAGCTTATCCACATGAAAAGTTTGAGAGCTCATAACCCGGCTCACAGAGACATTTAGCAGGTTTTGACTGCAGAAATGGACTTCCCGTGGTCGAAAATACCTATGACCAAATTTATAGATCGTTTGAAAGTGGCGTCTCCAAAGACTTCCCTTGTTAGCCGTCCTCAGGTTATCCTAACCGATCTCCACCGATCTTAGCCATCTCGACTTAGGCCCCTTCCCTAGTGATCAAAAAACATCCCCTATTCAGCTTACCCGGATCCTGAATCGACCTCATCAATTGCAGTATCCCCCTCTGATAAGCCACCATGAACCTCGGGCGATCCGGTGGGATCGGTTGATGCGGCTCACTACTCTTATCCGGTTCCACGTACTCCCTATGTACTTTCTGTGTCGGATAGTTATTGAACACCGCCGTCCCCTGAGGTTCCCTCTCCTTCGCCTGCTCCTTCTCCCACTCTTTTTCCATTTCCTCCATAAGTGCTTTGGATTTAAGAGTGGGACTCCAGTACTTGATTACGATGATTTCCTCCCGTTGGTTTTCTTCTGGATGAACTTTTATAAGGATTGGGAAATTTCAGGATTGAAAAAGTTACTTTTAGCGAGAGCTTGCTCCAAATCCTCGGTTTCCAGACAGATCATTGGGATGTCCAGCTGAAACGAGTGTGTATGGAAAATGAGGAGACGCAGAGAAAGTGTTTGAAGATTATAACTATTTTCTGCACCAAAAAAACCTACTTTGAGCTCAAATTGCTCAATTTTGTCATTTTCTGACTCAAAAATTCAATTTTCCTAGTAAAAATACCGCTTTTTGGCTATTTTTTGCTGCAAAAACCCTATTTTCGCTTACAAAATGCGATCCAGTTTCATCGAACACCACAACTTTCCCATCAGCAGTTCCAAATATCAACATCTCTCCATCCGGTGCCCACTGAAAGAAAAACATTTCATTAGTCCCACTACAAACTACAAACTACAAACCTCACACGCCGCCAGTTGCATATCCAATTCCTTATTCCAGATACGATTTCCCTCGAGGGTTCCTACTATAACATTACCATCCGCATAGGCGATAGCAATCTTTGTTCCGTCTTGGTTCCAAACGATTCCAACGACAACACTTTTGTTTCTGAAACATGAAAAATTGGGTCAATATAGACAGGATAAAAATTTAAATATAGAAAACCAAATATTTCGGTAAAAAATGACAAAGTGGGTCACGGTAACATTGATACAATAGTGTCCATAATCCTATCAACTTCGGCCGTTTTCCATTGAAAATGCCCAATTTCGATAGTGTATTACGGTATCACGAATTGTCCCATCAAGTAAGTTTTTGATGGATTTTACAAATCAAAGGTAGATCTTCATTTTTGTAGTTGACAACTTTTTTGTACGGACACTCTTTAGAGAGCTGTGGTCATTTTAAGACAACATTACTATTTTTCACTGGACGATTTGAAGGAGAAATTACTTTGTCGGTCGGTATGTAACTTGCTAGGAAGTGTTTGTACAAAATAGTTGTTAACTACAAATGTGTAGAGAATTTTAAGCACTACATTTTTGTAGTTGATAATTTTAAGGTAGCTTTGTCCAATTTTTAGATACAAAAGTTTGAAGTTAGATCAAGAGAGTAGGAGAGGGGGAGAGAGGAAAGAAGCTAAACTGGCTGCTCCCTCTCATTTTTTGCAGAGTTTTAAGTTTTTACGGGTTTTTGAGTGTTATTGTGCAATTTTTCGCCAACTTAGAAAAAACAAAAAAATTCCAGAAAAAGGAGGTTTTCTAGTCGAAGTGAGTAAGGCTATAACTTTGTAAATAATACCCAAAAAATTCAAATCACAGGATTTCTATTTCAAACCGGTGTGACTCTCAAAGGAAGGCCAATACAAAAAAGTCGTCAACTACAAAAATGGACATCTGGCTTTAATCTATCATTCCCACGAAAATTGGGATATTGGGACACTTCCAGTATAATCGAAACATATTCTCAAAGTTTGGAAGGCCGTTTTCAACTAAATATTTGAAATTTTTTATAATTTCTTTTTAACAAGGTTTTTGTGCCTGTAACATACTCACCTATTATTAATCATCTCCTCCACCCACTGCTCATTGAACAATCCCCACACAATAATCAATCCAGACGTGTCGCTAGTCGTCAACTTCTGATGATTCTCATTCCACGTCCCAATCAATATCGTCGCTGAAACCAAACCAGTTAACACCTATAATCTAACACTCTCCCCACTTTGATGCCCCTCCAATGTCTGATTGACAATGAGAGAGGCTGTTGCGGGATTCTGTTTCGTGTCCACCGGGTCCAACCCGATTTTCACCACTTTGAGGGTACCCAGCGCTCCACCAGCGGCTATAAAGTTGTTATTTTGGTTCCACTCGGAGAAATGGAGCCCTGCGTTGTCAGGGAGACTCATGTTGAACTAAAAATAGGTTTTTAGGGTCAAAAATTACCAAAAGATGAGAAAAAAAAACTCACTTTCCGAAAAACATGCATATGAATCTTCGATATCGTCTTCTCATTAAAATTTGCCATGGAGTTTAAGACGGGCGGTGCCATTTTTGAGTTCATTGTGATTCTGAATCACTCTGAATTGGGTATGGGTTGTCCGGAGGCCTAAACGGGGCGTTGTTGTCAAGGGCAACCGGGGAGAGAGAGAGAGACGCGGAGAGCATTGGAGAGGAGGGAGACATAGACATTGAAGAAAAGGGGAAACGGGTGGGGGGGGGTATTTGTGTGTGGATGTATATAATTAGTATATGGAAAAAGGGGGACAGGTGGTGGAAATATAAGGGAAAAGGGGGAAAATGTGTTTAATGAATATTATTTGGACTCGACACGGAAAAAGACCAATGAAAATCTACAAGAAACCGATTTCTTCACATTTTAGTTCAATTCTTCCACTTTTTGCACTGAAAATATAGTATTTTCAGGTTTTCAGACATCACAATGGATGAAAAAAGATCCCATTCATCGGAATTGTATAAAAGTGAATCTTATGAGCAAAAATTATTTAAAAAGGATTTTCAGAAAGATGAGTGTAACTTTTCCGGCAGAAAACGTTTTTTAAAATAAAAATTGTTTGTATTGTACTTGAGGATGTTCTGAAACTAGTTCCATTTTCAGCTAAGTACACAGTACCGGACAAAAAGGTATCAATTTTTGCCTTTTTCAGTTGAAAATGTATTACTTTGAGAGTGTGTCATGGTAATGCTGATTGTCCCACAAAATAACTTTTCACAGGATTACACAGAACAAGAGTAGAACTTCATTTTTGTTGTTGACAACTTTTTTGTGCGGACAATTCCTTGCAAGTTACATATCGACAAAGTAATTTCTCCCTCAAATCGACCAATTTCAGTGCGAAATAGTGCAATTTTTGAGCTGTCTCCTTAAAATAGCCATAACTTTCTAGGAAATATCCGTACAAAAAAATTGTCAACTACAAAAATGAAGGTCTACCTTTGTTCTGTATGATCCATTTAAAATCTATTTGATGCGACAATCAGTTTTACCATAACACACTCTCAAAGTTGGACATTTTCAACTGAAAAAGGCAAAAGTTGATACATTTTTGTCCGGTACTGTAAATATTGGCTGAAATTGCTCATTTTTCTGAAAATCGGTATGTTCTGATCAAATTCCACGTTTTTTGGCTGTTAAGATTGATATTTTAATTTTATACTATTTAATTTTATACTATATATTATACTAATATTCCGATAGAAGAGATCATTTTTTCATCGATTGTGACGTCCAAAAAACTTGAAAATGCTGGATTATCAGTGCAAAAGGTAAAAGAACCTGAATTAAAACGTGAATCCCTCTTCGATTTTCATTCGTGATTTTCAGAACGTTTTCGATTTTCAAAAATTTTCAAAACGTGATTTTCAGAAGTTTCAGAACGTAGTACGTGATTTTCAAAATCCCTTTTCTCCAGGTGTACATCAATTCCGACCCAGTGTGAGGTTCCCGGAACGATTCGGGATATTTCCGGGATTTTTCCCGTGATTTTCCCGGGAACTTCCCGGGACATATTTTCCGAAAATTTCCCGAGACTTTCCCGGGAAATTACCGGGCAATTTTCGGGAAAAATTTCCCGAAATTTCTAGTTCCGGGAAGTAAACTTCCCGGGAAATTACCGGGAAATTTCACTTATGTACAAATCTGACAACCAGGGTTTGATCCCCACCGGTTTTTCTCCCTTAGATTGTTGTTTTTTCTTTCAGTGGTGAAATGTCTACAAAAAACGTGGTATGTCTTCTATAACTTATTCATTTCAGAACCGAAACATATTTCAAATCTGTCTCGGATTACAAGTGTCTCTTTTCCCAACAGTTCTTATTCGAAACGGCTCTGAGGCGAAATTTGTGTGTCAAATGTAGACGGAATTCGCATTTCATTTATTCAATTCCTATGTAAAAATATATTCTGATGATAAAAATTCAGAAAAAGATAGTTGAGGTCGAACCCTGTTTGTCAGTTTGGTTGCAAATATACAAATAGTAGTTCTCAGTAATTTTCCGAAAAAAATCCCGGATTTCCTGAACTTTCCGGGTATTTCCCGGGAAGTTCGGGAAGTTCCCGGAACTTTACCGGTAAATTTTCGGGAAAAATTTCCCGGTAATTTCCCGGGAAATTTCCCGAACCAGCATTACCCGGGAAGTGTTTTCCGGGAGACTCACACTGTTCCGACCCATAAGATTTCTACATGATTCCTCTGATTCGTCTGGAATCTATTTGCAGCCTGAACCTAAATTTATGTTTATTGTCTTTTTGTGTCCTGCTTTGGTACTTATTTTCAGATTATCCCCCCACTCCAAAAACTGCGACTGAAAATCAATCAAGATAAAGCTTAAGAATATCGGATTGTAGGATAAAAAGTCTGCGGGATTGACATCACCATCTGCATCCTAAGTGCCGGATTGTAGAACGTTGGCTGTAAATGGATTATGACGAGAATAAACACCAACAAATGGAATCTATTAGTGGAAAGCTTTCCGCACTAATTCCTGTCTGAAAAATGGAATTATTTCAGAAGATCAGGAGATTGAGGATTACACGAGCAAATTTCAGAAAAAATGTGTTCTGAAACTTCTGGAGGTCACAAACCAAGCCACACAGACAGACATCCGGCCACATCGATGACAAACAGAAAAATGAGAGACAGACAAATGTTTTTACATATGAAAACGCCATTATTCAATTTTTTTGATACATTCGGAGAAACTGACACACAGATTCATAATTGGACAGAAGAAATTATCAAATCTGAAAATGTGAACACAAAAGTGCAGGTTTCCTTGAATTTGAGTGCATAGTTATTTTGCAGAAACCGTCTTAGGTGAAAACTGTACACTTCGGAACTTTGGTTAATGTTAAGATCTTCTCATGCAATCTGAAATTCTATCTAAGCCTGTCAAAAGCGTCTGCAATTCCAGAGTGAAAAATAATCCATCTGCATCCTAAGTGCCGGATTTTAAAATGTTGGCTGAAACTGGATTATGACGACAATAAATACCAACAAATGGAATCTATTAGTGGAAAGCTTTCCGCACTAATTCCTATCTGAAAAATGGAATTATTTCCAAGTGATGTGTCAAAGAATGTTTGAAGATGATCTCACTGAACCTTTTTTCTAATTTATGAACGAAGAGAACACAAGAAGATACGATGTTACTTTAGCCGACACATTTTTTGGGTGTTTCTGTCCTAAAGGAGGACAGAAGTCATATTTTTATTTCAGATTCTGATACTTCAGAAAATTCTGAACAACTTTCATCAATGAAGCATGTGCTAAAAATCGCTCTAAACACCCTAAATTCACGTTCTCCCGGCTCAAAAGGAGCCTAGATGAAAGAGTTTTCCCATGCGAATTTTTGCCCCCGTTATAAAAAAACATTTATTAGGTATTAGTCACAACTCCAATTCCAGACCAGGAGGTTAAATGTTTGAGAAAAAAACAAAAAAACAATAGTTGAGTGAAAAAAGTTCAATTCTGCCAAACATACATTCCAATCGATGCAGAATGCTCGCCTGAAATGATGTTCAATGTTGCGAATGTCCCATCACATCGTTTTATATCGATTCCGCCTTCCAAAGTGTAATAGTCTAATGCTCCACGTTCAAGGCTCGAAAATCTCTTTTCACGATCAGGTGGCACTACTTTATAATCAATTCCTTTCAATAGTTGATCCATTTCGAACTTCTGTTCAAAGTTGCAATTGAAAACTATTGTTTCTAATCTTGGGTTGGATCCTTTGATCCAATGTTTCAGAAATCTATTGAGCACTTTCTGTGTCGAGAAAAAAGCATAGAAAAACGTTGTTTCGGAACTATTAATCATCAACAAATCATCCAATGAAAGTGAGATTGGATTGAAGAACGCCACGTCTTTGTAATTTCTCATTCAGGTTTTGTGAAACTTTTCTTCTTTTCCCTCGTACACAAATTCATCGATGTATATAGTATCCGAAGTTATGGAAACATTCCAAATCTGTTTGTTCCTAAGTACAAATCTTGAATTCTAGAAGCATTGAAAATTGATAGAAGGTGATTTACCCAATTTTTCAGCTCATACTCCTCTTTGTACAGTTTATTCGTTTGGTAACGCGTGATGCTGACATCAGCAAATCTAGGTTGGGGTAGATCGATTTGATGTTCTCTTTGCACCAGATCATCGCTAACACCCTGATTTTTATAGAATGAAAACTCAGCGCTCCATTGGTCTCCACTAATCGACGTTCATATTTTGTCTTTCCGAATGAAAACAAAAAACTCAGCAGTAAGGTTGAGCGATCGAACTAGTAGCCTGGCTCTGTTGGAGAGTAGTGAGAATCCCAAAATATATCCAATATATCCAGAATCCCAAATCCCAAAATATAGTTCTGAAGATTTCGACGTCCCAAAAAACATTAAAACGTCCCAAAAAATATTTAGACGTCCCTTGAACACTTTCAGTTATTTTTAGTGTTGAAGAGACGTCTCAATTTTTTTAGGACGTTTAGATGTTTTTGGGACGTCTAATTATTTAAACCCAAATTTCGGGTGTTCAAGGGACGTCTCAATATTTTATGGGACGTCTAAACGGTTTTTTGGGACGTTCAAGTTTTCAAAGGACATCTAAACTGGAATAGAGCCTATATTTGCATAGGCCTCCCCATCTGTTAAGTGTGACTTAACGAAAATAACGTGGTAATAGACGGAGATGACTTGACGGATTAGGACAGATGTTTCTGGGGAAAACCATCGGATTCACTGTTGCCCGACAGCAGAAACTGTTTTTGTGCATCTGCATGCTTCTTGATAAGATCGGGAGGATTCAAATCCGCGTCTGCTGAAGTAAACCTCAGCCCGTATATTATAGACTACTACATCCTCTGATCGATGAGTCTACCCGGTTCCGACACAGAAAAGAATGGTTGGGGAAGTCAATTATACAAAAATAGCCCGTTTTTTGACAATTTCAGTTTTAAAATATCATAGAAAATATCCCGTTTTTTGGGAATTTCAATTAAAATTTTGTTGATTTCTAACCCGGGAGGAATCAAATCCGCGTCTGCTGAAGTAAACCTCAGCCCGTATATTATAGACTACTACATCCTCTGATCGATGAGTCTACCCGGTTCCGACACAGAAAAGAATGGTTGGGGGAGTCAATTATACAAAATAGCCCTTTTTTTTGAATTTCAGTTCTAAAATACCATAGAAAATATCCCGTTTTTTGGGAATTTCAATTAAAATTTTGTTGATTTCTAACCCGGGAGGAATCAAATCCGCGTCTGCTGAAGTAAACCTCAGCCCGTATATTATAGACTACTACATCCTCTGATCGATGAGTCTACCCGGTTCCGACACAGAAAAGAATGGTTGGGGAAGTCAATTATACAAAATAGCCCTTTTTTTGAATTTCAGTTCTAAAATACCATAGAAAATATCCCGTTTTTTGGGAATTTCAATTAAAATTTTGTTGATTTCTAACCCGGGAGGAATCAAATCCGCGTCTGCTGAAGTAAACCTCAGCCCGTATATTATAGACTACTACATCCTCTGATCGATGAGTCTACCCGGTTCCGACACAGAAAAGAATGGTTGGGGGAGTCAATTATACAAAAATAGCCCTTTTTTTTGAATTTCAGTTCTAAAATACCATAGAAAATATCCCGTTTTTTGGGAATTTCAATTAAAATTTTGTTGATTTCTAACCCGGGAGGATTCAAATCCGCGTCTGCTGAAGTAAACCTCAGCCCGTATATTATAGACTACTACATCCTCTGATCGATGAGTCTACCCGGTTCCGACACAGAAAAGAATGGTTGGGGAAGTCAATTATACAAAAATAGCCCGTTTTTTGACAATTTCAGTTTTAAAATATCATAGAAAATATCCCGTTTTTTTGGCAATTTCAATTAAAATTTTGTTGATTTCTAACCCGGGAGGATTCAAATCCGCGTCTGCTGAAGTAAACCTCAGCCCGTATATTATAGACTACTACATCCTCTGATCGATGAGTCTACCCGGTTCCGACACAGAAAAGAATGGTTGGGGAAGTCAATTATACAAAAATAGCCCGTTTTTTGACAATTTCAGTTTTAAAATATCATAGAAAATATCCCGTTTTTTGGCAATTTCAATTAAAATTTTGTTGATTTCTAACCCGGGAGGATTCAAATCCGCGTCTGCTGAAGTAAACCTCAGCCCGTATATTATAGACTACTACATCCTCTGATCGATGAGTCTACCCGGTTCCGACACAGAAAAGAATGGTTGGGGAAGTCAATTATACAAAAATAGCCCGTTTTTTGACAATTTCAGTTTTAAAATATCATAGAAAATATCCCGTTTTTTGGGAATTTCAATTAAAATTTTGTTGATTTCTAACCCGGGAGGATTCAAATCCGCGTCTGCTGAAGTAAACCTCAGCCCGTATATTATAGACTACTACATCCTCTGATCGATGAGTCTACCCGGTTCCGACACAGAAAAGAATGGTTGGGGAAGTCAATTATACAAAAATAGCCCGTTTTTTGACAATTTCAGTTTTAAAATATCATAGAAAATATCCCGTTTTTTGGCAATTTCAATTAAAATTTTGTTGATTTCTAACCCGGGAGGATTCAAATCCGCGTCTGCTGAAGTAAACCTCAGCCCGTATATTATAGACTACTACATCCTCTGATCGATGAGTCTACCCGGTTCCGACACAGAAAAGAATGGTTGGGGAAGTCAATTATACAAAAATAGCCCGTTTTTTGACAATTTCAGTTTTAAAATATCATAGAAAATATCCCGTTTTTTGGCAATTTCAATTAAAATTTTGTTGATTTCTAACCCGGGAGGATTCAAATCCGCGTCTGCTGAAGTAAACCTCAGCCCGTATATTATAGACTACTACATCCTCTGATCGATGAGTCTACCCGGTTCCGACACAGAAAAGAATGGTTGGGGAAGTCAATTATACAAAAATAGCCCGTTTTTTGACAATTTCAGTTTTAAAATATCATAGAAAATATCCCGTTTTTTGGGAATTTCAATTAAAATTTTGTTGATTTCTAACCCGGGAGGATTCAAATCCGCGTCTGCTGAAGTAAACCTCAGCCCGTATATTATAGACTACTACATCCTCTGATCGATGAGTCTACCCGGTTCCGACACAGATAAGAATGGTGGGGGAAGTCAATTATACAAAAATAGCCCTTTTTTTGAATTTCAGTAATAAAATACCATAGAAAATATCCCGTTTTTTGAGAATTTCAATTAAAATTTTGTTGATTTCTAACCCGGGAGGATTCAAATCCGCGTCTGCTGAAGTAAACCTCAGCCCGTATATTATAGACTACTACATCCTCTGATCGATGAGTCTACCCGGTTCCGACACAGAAAAGAATGGTTGGGGAAGTCAATTATACAAAAATAGCCCTTTTTTTTGAATTTCAGTAATAAAATACCATAGAAAATATCCCGTTTTTTGGGAATTTCAATTAAAATTTTGTTGATTTCTAACCCGGGAGGATTCAAATCCGCGTCTGCTGAAGTAAACCTCAGCCCGTATATTATAGACTACTACATCCTCTGATCGATGAGTCTACCCGGTTCCGACACAGAAAAGAATGGTTGGGGAAGTCAATTATACAAAATAGCCCTTTTTTTTGAATTTCAGTAATAAAATACCATAGAAAATATCCCGTTTTTTGGGAATTTCAATTAAAATTTTGTTGATTTCTAACCCGGGAGGATTCAAATCCGCGTCTGCTGAAGTAAACCTCAGCCCGTATATTATAGACTACTACATCCTCTGATCGATGAGTCTACCCGGTTCCGACACAGATAAGAATGGTGGGGGAAGTCAATGTTTCTGTTTTAAATACCTGTACCAGCTTTCGAGTGTCCCCGTTCGTTCATCTCTTCTCGTCGGGACAGTCGTCGATCCATCTTTGCCACTGAAATCTTCCGTCTGCCGATGTGGAGGTCATGTGTATTGGCACGTGATGCTGAAAGAAAAAGTTTAATCAAAAGTAAATTAAACATATCGTGTTGTGAGAAACTATAAGCAATAGAAGGAACACAGGTTGATCAAATGCATAAAAAACTGAAGGAGCCCAAAAAAAGAGGACTGCTCGGTGCGGGAGTGAAAGGAACAACTGACTCTATTCCATCAGTCTCCCCTCATAAAGACTGGGGGCGTGTCCTATTTGCCATCATCTATTAGATTTCCCAGGAAGATTAGTGACAGGTGGCAGAGAACAACAACAAGAACACTGGCCGGCATTCTCACATTTGAAATTATTGATCCCCGCGCTCGCACCTTGTCGGCTTAATGAGAATTGTCTATATTATAAGTGTACTCTCTGCGGCCGGAGAGTTTTAAAGACGAGTCAGATTTGTTTGAAATGGTCTCGAAGCGTAAAACATTGTTTGCAGTTCTTTTCAGACCTGCAAAGCTTCCAATTTTTGACTAATAGTATATAGGTTCAAGCCCCAAATGTTTGAAGTAGTCATGAATTTGTTTCTTATTTTAAACATCACCATCTCTAGAATTGAACTTTTCTCTGAATATACATTCGGGGCTTGAACCTATATTCTATTAGTCAATAAATTGGAAGTCTGAAAAAAACTGCAAACAATGTTTTACGCTTCGAGACCATTTCACACAAACTTGACTCGTCTTTAAAACCCTCCGGTCGCGGATTGTATATTTACAATATAGACAGTTCTCATTACGCCGACAAGGTGCAAACGCGGGGATCAATAATTACAAATGTGAGGATGCCGGCCAGTGTTCTTGTTGTTGTTCTCTGCCACCTGTCACTTATCTTCCTGGGAAATCTAATAGATGATGGCAAATAGGACACGCCCCCAGTCTTGATGAGTGGCGACTAGTGGAATACAGTCAGTTGTCCCTTTCACTCCCGCACTGAGCAGTCCTCTTTTTTAGGGCTCCTTCAGTTTTTGTATGCATTTGATCTACCTGTGTTTCTTATAACCCTTTTTAATTTCTCTCTAACTTCTCTCTGTACTATTATATTGCTTACAATTTCTCATAAAACGTTATATCATTTCATTTTAATTAAACTACTTTTTTCAGCACCCCGTGCCGATAAACACTGTTTCCACGTTCGCAGATGGAAGACTTCAGTGGCTGAGATGGATCGACGACTTCCCCGACGAGGAGAGATCAACGCAACGGGACACTCGAAAGCTAGTACAGGTATTTATTCCATTCTTTTCTGTGTCGGAACCGGGTAGACTCATCGATCAGAGGATGTAGCAGTCTATATTATACGGGCTGAGGTTTACTTCAGCAGACGCGGATTTGAATCCTCCCGGGTTAGAAATCAACAAAATTTTAATTGAAATTCCCAAAAAACGGGATATTTTCTATGGTATTTTAAAACTGAAATTGTCAAAAAACGGGTTATTTTTGTATAAATGACTTCCCCCACCATTCTTTTCTGTGTCGGAACCGGGTAGACTCATCGATCAGAGGATGTAGTAGTCTATAATATACGGGCTGAGGTTTACTTCAGCAGACGCGGATTTGAATCCTCCCGGGTTAGTAATCAACAAAATTTTAATTGAAATTCCCAAAAAACGGGATATTTTCTATGGTATTTTAAAACTGAAATTGTCAAAAAACGGGTTATTTTTGTATTATTGACTTCCCCCACCATTCTTTTCTGTGTCGGAACCGGGTAGACTCATCGATCAGAGGATGTAGTAGTCTATAATATACGGGCTGAGGTTTACTTCAGCAGACGCGGATTTGAATCCTCCCGGGTTAGAAATTAATGAAAGTTTAATTGAATTTCCCAAAAAACGGGATAATGTCTATGGTATTTTAGAACTGAAATTCAAAAAAAAGGGCTATTTTGTATAATTGACTTCCCCCACCATTCTTATCTGTGTCGGAACCGGGTAGACTCATCGATCAGAGGATGTAGTAGTCTATAACAAACGGGCTGAGGTTTACTTCAGCAGACGCGGATTTGAATCCTCCCGGGTTAGAAATTAATGAAAGTTTAATTGAATTTCCCAAAAAACGGGATATTTTCTATGGTATTTTAGAACTGAAATTCAAAAAAAGGGCTATTTTGTATAATTGACTTCCCCCACCATTCTTATCTGTGTCGGAACCGGGTAGACTCGTCGATCAGAGGATGTAGTAGTCTATAATATACGGGCTGAGGTTTACTTCAGCAGACGCGGATTTGAATCCTCCCGGGTAAGAAATTAATGAAAGTTTAATTGAAATTCCCAAAAAACGGGATATTTTCTATGGTATTTTAGAACTGAAATTCAAAAAAAGGGCTATTTTGTATAATTGACTTCCCCCACCATTCTTATCTGTGTCGGAACCGGGTAGACTCGTCGATCAGAGGATGTAGTAGTCTATAACAAACGGGCTGAGGTTTACTTCAGCAGACGCGGATTTGAATCCTCCCGGGTTAGAAATTAATGAAAGTTTAATTGAATTTCCCAAAAAACGGGATATTTTCTATGGTATTTTAGAACTGAAATTCAAAAAAAGGGCTATTTTGTATAATTGACTTCCCCCACCATTCTTATCTGTGTCGGAACCGGGTAGACTCGTCGATCAGAGGATGTAGTAGTCTATAATATACGGGCTGAGGTTTACTTCAGCAGACGCGGATTTGAATCCTCCCGGGTAAGAAATTAATGAAAGTTTAATTGAAATTCCCAAAAAACGGGATATTTTCTATGGTATTTTAGAACTGAAATTCAAAAAAAGGGCTATTTTGTATAATTGACTTCCCCCACCATTCTTATCTGTGTCGGAACCGGGTAGACTCATCGATCAGAGGATGTAGTAGTCTATAACAAACGGGCTGAGGTTTACTTCAGCAGACGCGGATTTGAATCCTCCCGGGTTAGAAATTAATGAAAGTTTAATTGAATTTCCCAAAAAACGGGATATTTTCTATGGTATTTTAGAACTGAAATTCAAAAAAGGGCTATTTTGTATAATTGACTTCCCCCACCATTCTTATCTGTGTCGGAACCGGGTAGACTCGTCGATCAGAGGATGTAGTAGTCTATAATATACGGGCTGAGGTTTACTTCAGCAGACGCGGATTTGAATCCTCCCGGGTTAGAAATTAATGAAAGTTTAATTGAAATTCCCAAAAAACGGGATATTTTCTATGGTATTTTAGAACTGAAATTCAAAAAAAGGGCTATTTTGTATAATTGACTTCCCCCACCATTCTTTTCTGTGTCGGAACCGGGTAGACTCATCGATCAGAGGATGTAGTAGTCTATAACAAACGGGCTGAGGTTTACTTCAGCACTAGTTTTTGATTAAAATCTAAAGTACAGTAAAAAATTCGACGTTTTCAGAAAAAAAAATTCAAAAATTTTGTTCAAAATATAGTTCAATGACATTTTTGAATTTCAACCCCTAGGCCGAAATGAATTCCGATGGTCCGTGTTTTCACAGTTACAAAATTTAGAAGGGCCGCATTTTTGCGTGACGGTATTTCCCGGCATGACGTCACAATGTCTCATATCCAACGACAATTCCTCTCTTTTGTCAGTTTTTATCTTGATGGTCATGAAAATGGCTAGCGAAAAAAAATCAATACTCTGAAGGTCTCTAACTAAACTCAGTAAAACATATGTAAAAAATCGTCGGCAAAAAATAAATGAATGAGATATATTCAATCGGAAGGAGCAAAAAAAATAGAGAAATAAAAAGAAATAATATTGTCCGAGAGGACTACACGCGGGCAAAAATTCGCGTGGGAAAACTCATCAGAATCTGCAATAAAAATATGACTTCTGTCCTCCTTCATGTGATTTCTATTCAGGACTTTTCACAAATCTAGACATAGACTTATTGGGAAACTTCTTGATTTCAACTTTTCAAACTTCAAAGCATGATTTTAAATTAGGAATCACTGTCATTTGATTATAGTTCAGTGTTGTTCGAACCGCGACAGATCACCTCAATATTCTACTTCCGGATCCAAAACTACGAATTACAGACAAACCAAGAAATCTCTATCTATTAATCTCTAGAGATTAAACCATTGTATCTGCACACAATTTTATACGCTCTGATAAACAGAAAATCTGAAAATAGGAGAAGTCACGAGTATTTTAATTTCACACGAACCAAGAAATCGAACCATTGTATCTAAGGATACCAGCCAATGACCAAGAGATTATACGCTCCTATAAACAAAAAATCTGAAAATAGTAAAAGACACGACGGAGATTAAACACATCACATAGAACTGATAATGAAGATCAAAAAGCATGACAGTTAGATTTGAAAACAGCCCCAATATCTTAGGAACCGCCAACTTGGCCATCGTAGGGTCATCGTATCGCACCGGTCGTCGACACTGCTGAAACGAGTGCTACCGTAATATTTTGGAACTGGGAAATTGGAATTCAATCGATTTTTAAAAAAAGTATTTCTCAAAAATAAATAAATAATATTCGTAAACATGAAACTTGATAATGGGAATCGCCCGTTCCAACATATTGCGGTATCAGGACTTCCGTTTATACCAACTTCAATAGTGTTTAGAAACGTTAATCACTGAACACATATTTATCCTGATGATTCAAAACCTGAATTTCAGAATTTCAATCAACTTCCTCTCAAATTTTTCATAACTAATGTAAAATATTATTTAGCCATTCCCTGTATGTGAAAACAAGAAAAACCAAAAAGAAATATGCAGATTTTGAGTGAAAATGGGCCAGCACCTGCCCTTTTATAAGTACAAATGTTTGGTCATGTGCACTCTCTCATATTTCTTATTTCTCCATCTTATGTTTTGAAGGGATTGATGAAATCTCGCGTGTCCATAGCACCTGCTCAATGTGTATTTATAAATTTTAAAGTGAGATCGATACTCGTTTTTTACACATCATAAGTTACAGAATAAAACAAAAAGTATTCATTTTTGAACTTCAAAAACAAAAAACGTTGTCAACTACAAAAATATTAAAATCCCCGCAAAACTAATACCGTAAATTTCATCTCTATTGTTTATAAGTTAATGTTTTCCTTTCTACAAATTCTAAAACGTCTGGACATCCGGACAAACACACAGACAGACATAATGAGTGTAGGAATATGTGGAAAACTGAAATTCCTTATTCCGCTGTAGCTCGCTCTTTTCCATTATTTGTCATTTCATGTCTCCAGAGTATCTTCTGTGACGCCAATCAATGTCACAGACACAACGGATTCTTGTGAGCTCCAAATGTTCAAAACATGTATAATTATGAAACAAGTGATCACGAAGAAAAGTTTTCTGAAAACTGCAAACATTAACGTTAATTATAGTTGTACAACTAATCTATGTTGCCAAATTTTAGCATAACTGCAGACATGACGTTGAAAGGAAAATGAGGAGCACATCCTTATAGAATCCGGTGTAACTCTCTGATATTTCAGTATTGTTATCCAAGAAGTAGCACAATCCTGCAAACAATCGACCTGTTGGCTCTGCTCTGGTACATGTTTTGAGATGTTCTAAACTGTTCCAGAATCTCTACTACATATCTGTATAATAATCTATCCTGCGTTGGATATCCAGGTTTTTTCCAGGTGAGCAGTGTCCATCAATTCCGACCCGAAAAGGTTTTCCCGATTTGTCGGGTCCTTCTGGAAATCATATACAGTCCTTCTGGAAATCATATATATAAATTTTCGCTTCCTATCTTCCCTGCTTTCGTACTTATTCGCAGATTATCCCCCATTCCAAAAACTGCGTCTGAAACCCAATCAAGATGGAGTAAAGCTTAAGTATATCGGATTGGAGGATAAAAGCGTCTGCAGGATTGGAAGATCATTTGGCGTGCTAACCAAAAACTATGCTTGCATTGCCGGACCGATAGTCTTGAAATTTTTTTTTCAAAAAATTATGTTCCGCAGTTGCCATTCAGAATCCGATGAACACACCCCACATCTGATGACTCGAAATTTGGATTCAGATAACTCCAGTCTTGCTAGTCACGTTTTTCATATCACAAGCTCTAGGTGATCTGCTAAACTTTTGTGACTTTCACTACTCATTATCAGATTCTGAAAATTCATCCATGCGAGTATTCTTCTGAGAAAACGTGTATCCAAAAATCGTAGTTTTGTGTCCGGAACTAAAATCTCCAAGTGATCTGTCAAGGTTTGAACAACACGCAACAAGTAATGAAGAACACTACAGTACACGTTGCATATAAAATCTTTGAAAATCAATCGATGTGACTCATCAATAGTTGAAATTGAAACTTTTTTCATGATCCGTATCACAGATTGAATTGGGTCATCAGGTGCACCACTGCTGAAATTATATTGGACTACAACTGTATCCATAGACAAACCGGAAGTCGATCTGAGGTTGTGTACGTGTCCACTTTCAGAATTTAAAATAATAATCCATCTACATTCTGTGTGCCGGATTATTAAATGTAGACTGGAATTGGATTATGACAACAATAAATACCAACAAATGAAATCCATTAGTGGAAACCTTTTAGCACTAATTCCTGTCTGGAAAATGGAATTATTTCAGAAGATCAGGAGATTGAGGATTACACGAGCAAAATTCAAAAAAAAAAAGTGTTCTGAAACTTCTGGAGGTCACAAATCAGGTCGCATAGACAGACATCCGGACACATTGACAGACAGACAGACAGAAGAAGAATGTTTCTACAGATGAAAACGCCATTTTTTTGAACTTTTTGAGACATCCGGAGAAACTGACACGCAGATTCATATTTGGACAGAAGAAATTATCAAATCTGAAAATTTGGACATAAAAGTGCCAGTTTCCTTGAATTTGAGTCAAAAGACAGCTTTCCCAATAAATATTTGTCACAGCATGTTAAGTTCTGTCTGAGTAACCATAGTTTATTTTCTGTAGTCAAAGAATTCCATATGTTTTCTTTTTTTATTCAATCGACACCCTGTTCTGTACCCTTAAAACTTTTCTAGTTAATTTTCACCCTGACAACACACAAAAGACCCACATGGTTCATTTTCATGTGCAAATACCCAAATCTCAAAATAAATTTTTAACATCGCTGAAATCATGACGAACAATGTCTCCAGAGTATCGTGACGTTCGATTAATGTAACAGACCAATCTTATGAGCTCCAAATGTTTATTGAAATCTTATTTCGAAAGAAAAGTTTTTTAAGAACTGCAAACATCAACGTTATTTTAGGTTTACACCTAATCTATGTTGTCAAATGATGTGGTCATGAGAATTTGCAGATGAGAGGAAGAGGAAGATGTCTGTGACGTTGAAAGTATGTCATAGAACGTAAGAAGAAACACAGTGTTCACTCTAATAGAACGGCAGGTCAGAAAGTTTTCAGATGACACCGGATATCTTGGTTCTGCTCTTGTACATGTGTTGAGATGTGGTAAATTTCCATATCTGTACAGTAATTTATATTGCTGCCTCATTTCAAATTTTCTTAGCTCTGTAACTGTTTTTTTTTCATTTTTGTTCAACTTTTTTTCAGCTTGATTATCAGGATGACTCAAAATTTGAATTTCAGATAACTCGAATTTTGTTAGTAACATTTTCATATCACAAACTCTAACTTGTGACTTTCACTACTCACTATCAGATTTTCAGAATGCATCGATGCGTGTATTCTTCTGAGAAGTCGCATGTCCAATAATCGTAGTTTTGTGTCCGGAACTAAAAAAGCAAAGTGATCTGTCACGGTTTGGAACATTAAGTGTATAAGTATTTTGCAGCAAGGTGGGAACTGTACAAAAGCGTTTTGATCCTCAGACAATCTGAAATTATATCTAAATTCGTCAAAAGCGTTTTCATATTCAGAAAGTAGATAATCCATCTGCATCCTAAGTGCCGGATTATTAAATGTAGACTGGAATTGGATTATGACAACAATAAATACCAACAAATAAAATCCATTAGTGGAAACCTTTTAGCACTAATTCCTGTCTGGAAAATGGAATTATTTCTGAAGATCAGGAGAATGAGGATTACACGAGCAAAATTCAGAAAAAAGTGTTCAGAAACTTCTGGAGGTTACAAATCAAGTCACACAGACATACATCTGGACACAGCGACACACAAACAGACATACAAATGCTTTTACAGATAAAAACGTCCTTTTTTGAATATTTTCTAGACATTTGAATAAACTGACACACAGATTCATATTTGGACCGAAGAAATTATCCAATCTGAAAATGTGGACATGAAAAGTGCAGATTTCTTTGAATTTGAATCAATTCTTCTTGAAGTTCAACCTGAATAACCCTGGTATATTCTCTGTAGTGAAAGAAATCCATTAGTATTCTTTTTTATTCAATCGACACCCCGTTTCAGTTTTCCTAGAACTTTTGTTGTCAAGCTTCAAGTTGACGGCGACATAAACGGTCCGCACTGTTACTTAGTACATTTAGTATTGCACGTACCCACATCTCAGAATAAATTCCAGTGTTGACATTTCAGATTTTTTGTTAAAAACTTTTTCAGCTTGATTAAGATGACTCAAAATTTGAATTTCAGATAACTCCAGTCTTGTTCAAAAGCGTTTTGATCCTCAGACAATCTGAAATTCTATCTAAATCCGTCAAAAGCATTTCCATATCCAGAAAGTAAATAATCCGTCTGCATCCGGCTTATTAAATGTTGGCTAAAATTGGATTATGACATCAATAACTACCAACAAATGGAATCCATTAGTAGAAACCTTTAAGCACTAATTCCTGTCTGAAAAATGGAATTATTTCTGAAGATCAGGAGAATGAGGATTACACAAGCAAAATTCAAAAAAAAACTTCTGGAGGTCACAAATCAGTTGGTTCAGTACAGTTTGTGTCATGGAACACTTTATGTAACAATATGGAACCAATTTCAGACAGTAAATCGAAACTTCTATGAAAGTAACTTATAAATAGATGATGCAACCCAAATTAACCAAATCAAATTTTAATTATTCTAGTCATTTTCAGCAGAAACGTTATCTGGAATCCATAATGTTCGTCACTCTGTATACAGTACACTAATCAATAAATTTGTTCCACGAAATTCCACGATTCTTGATCTCCTTCTCTCCTGATCACAGTGATGTGCCGATTCTCCGTGACTTTTCATATTCTGAGAATTTTGAAAGTTTGTTGAAGCATGTAATCAACGACGGTTTGATTTCTTGGGTTGTCTGGAAATTCGTAGTTTTGTGTCCGCAACTAAAATATCGAAGTGATCTGTCGCGGTTCAAGCAACAATAATATATCAGAGCAGGGATAACATTAAACGGTATTAGACAAGGAACTGTAGAGAGGAACATGAATCCGTACTCTTCCTTTTCATCTACATGGACAACTAGATAAAAATCTGAAAACTATCATATGAATCATCAGATTCTTCTGTCCATAGAGTTTCTGACTAGAAATCTTAAAAATTAGAGTTTATGCCGTGACTGAATAGGAACATAATTTTAATAAGACTACAGTAGTACAGGTATTGAAACCTACTTGTAAAGAAATTTTGCTTAAATCTTATGATTCATAGTTACCAGACACTTCTCAAAGGATGAGTGTATATAACTGTCATTTCATTAGTTAGCGTTGTTTGAACCGCGACAGATCACTTCGATATTCTACGAATTTCAGACAAACCAAGAAATCAAACCCACGACTTTTCAGTAAATTATACGCTTCAACAAACGCAACAATCTGAAAATGGAAAAAGTCACGAAGGAGATTCGGCACATCACATAGAACTGATAATGGAGATCAAGAAGCATAACAGTTGGAATTGAAAACATGTATGAATCCAGGAGCCGTACAGTAACAGAACAACAGTAACCGAGAGGATGTCCAAAGAAATCATTGCCTAGAATCCGACAACTCGGCCATCACACAGCGCAAACGATTACAGTGACAAACTACACTGACCATCTTACAGTGACCAAATAACTACAGTGACCAAAATGTCTATATTTTTGAAATCGGTATAACAATAATTGCTGGGGCTAGAACCCGACAATCATTGTGGTATTGTAATCTTTTGAAAGTCAGATTTGAAAACAAATTGAAATTGAGAAAACTATATGGAAGGGATAGCGGAATGTCGTTGCATTTTTCAAATCGTTTTTACAAATTGCTTTTTTGAGAATAGCAAATTCCATTTGTCAGAAAAAAAGGTTTTATGTTTTCTTGCTTTTATTTCTTGCTCTGCATCATAAAATATGATACATAAAGTTGTAAAAGCGATTTGAATGTAGCAACGACACTCCGCTATCCCCTTCCATCTGTAGACCTTCTAAACTATCCGGCTGAGGTAGTTATGACTGCCATGTCCACATCATTAAAAAACCGTTCTCTAAATGAACTTTGACGTGAAACCTTTGCAACAATCAAATCCAATTATTGCTGTTTGGAAACTATTTGGGATTAAAAGAACGGATTGCTGGAACGTGATAGCTGAAACTAGAAGAAACCTTTCAGCACTGAACATGGAAACTATTTCAGAAGTTAAGAAATTTAAAGACAAGAAGATTATAACAAGGAACTAACATGGAACTGTTGAAAAAATGAAGACTCCTGGTAACTGTAGCTGAGAGTTCGGTAGTGAAGAATAACAGAGACGATTCGGAGAGTGAGACGTCATAATGATTTCCATGAATTCCAGAAGATTTGTATTTTTATGAAATCGAGAATTTTCTAGCGGATCTGAACGTTTCACAAACTTCTGATAATCGGATTCCTACTGGTCTACTCCAAGGTTGGTTATATACTGAATTCTAAGAAAAAAATTGCTGAAAAAGTAGTTGAAATTAATATTTTGAATCAAATCCAGTAGACACAGGAATTCAGACAAGCCTTCAGAATTTAGACAGAACTTCAGACAGGATTCAGAAATACCTATACAGTTTGCCTCTGCCCCTTCACACTGGAGTCGTTCAGTGCAGAACTGTGCAAAATTCCTTCTTTCGACGTTCGTTTTCAGACTTTCGTTTTGAAAATTTCATTTCCGCACAGCTCTGGTTCAGTGATAGCAAAACATACTTCCTATTCAAAAATTATAGTTCAGTTTCACGTTTTCGTCTGAGAAAATTCGATATTCCAAAACAGCTCGTTTTAACTCTTTCAAATGTCTTAACACCCCGGAAACCTAAACCGAGACGTTTCACAAATGCTACAGTACGCCACAGTATGCCTCTGCTCCGTCAAGCCCTCCGATCTACCGTATCCCTTCTCCCCATGTTTTCCAACACCTCTCTCCTCTCGTTTCCTTCGTTCCACTTGATCATACTACAGGTTTTGCTTCGACACCCAAAATTCCTTCTCCATTTCTATCTCTTCTCCAACTTGTATTCTGTAGTCACTGGAGCTCTTAGACTGGGCGGAGCTTAATCACTTTTCTGATACTCACGTTCCAACATATCCATTAACAAGAAGCCCGCCCCCTTTCAGCAGACAGTGACGTTCGGAAAAGTCTGAAACTCCTAAAACTCCGCCCATGAAAGCTCTTTCAGACCAAGTTCAGCAAGGACACACCCCTTTCAGAGCACTATAAAAACCGTGTCTCAGACAACTATTTCGAAGTCTTCGATTGGATTCAATCGTCTTCAAGTTCCCTACCCCCCGAAGAAATCAAGATGTTCTTCCGACCACTCATCTTCCTTCTCGTCCTCATCATCTTCTTCGGATCGACTGCAGCTGGCCATCATCATCACCACAAACGGCATATGCACCATCACCAGGATCGTGATCTCCAGACAACGGGTATTCTCAACCACACGGACATCAACCACCAGAAGATCGACTCTCAAGATGTTCAGATGGCGGACCACCAAATGCTCTCTCGTCCAAGACGTGTCCCTGATGCTCAAGGTGTCAAGAGAAGAATCTGCGGTCATAAGGTGACGACCTTTGTATTTCAAACATGCGGTAACGCATGTTCCTCAAGTAAGTTTACATAACATTAGTATAACACTGACTATTCAACTTCCACATTTCAGCTACAGAATTCAATTTGGCTAGTCACTGTTGTACCCAACAGTGCACTTCTGCTGAAGTGAAAATTCACTGCTGCCCTTCTCTTCTCCACGCCTAAACTCTGCCCTGGCTGCAACCACTTATCAAGCTGACTTCGTCTACTCATCTTCTTCTACTTCAAATACTCCGCAACTCTGCACGTCTACTTCACATACTCTGTTCACTCAAGGATAAAATCGACTAACGATTCTATGCTCTATCTCTTTGTATCTTATTAGTTTCTAACTGTCATAAATAAATGAGTTGAGGCCCGAGACGTGTTTCCTCTTTTTTCTTTTTCAGAGTCTTTCCAATTTCCGCAATCTTCACGTATTCCGATACGTAATGGGCACCTTTGAGACAGCCTTTGGGAATGAACTATGACAGAGGAACATAATTGGAGGGTTGAGATGTAATTTCAGGTTTTTCACATTGTTAACTACAGACGGAATAGTTGGGCAACGTGCAAATGCAGACTCCTACTCTTCCCTACATCTACATTTTTTGTGAATGCGCATTCAAACGGATCGACATGAAATTCCAGAGAATTGGGGAATGATGAACGATTGGAAGGGTGATAAATACATACGTTAAAGGAATCTATAGAAACCACAAAAGACATGAGAACACAGAATTAGGAATATCTATCAGCCAAAAAGAGCACAAGCTGCCAAAGTTTGTATGAGCAGGACTCAAAAACGTTCGAGACAAAGAAATAGAAAAAAAAATGAAGTGCTACTAGCAGAGAAGAGAATTGAAGCAGGTAGCAGCTTTGCCTAAATGAGCCAATCCCAAGGAGCTTTGCCCTTTTATACGCAAGAGGAGACACGGAATACTAAAGATAAAAGTGCAAATGCCTGGTCATGTGCACTCTCTCATACTCCTTCTTGATTCTATGAGGGATTAATAAAATCTATTGGAAATTGCATGATGTCTCTTCAGCCGGAAAGTTTGGAGGGGTGGCGAAATGTCTTTGGATGGAAAGGGATAGCGAAGTGTCGTTTTCACATTCAAATCCTTTTATCACATTGTATAACGCAGAGCAAGAAATAAACAAAGGTTTGAAATATGTTTTTCAATCATTAAAAATATGGATTTTGTTGTGCTTTTTTTCTTCAATTGATTCTCGAATGAGCAAGTTGTAAAAACGAGTTGAAAGTGGCAACGATACTTATCATAGATTTCTGAAAATGGAAGAAAAAACCAAGATAATAAACATTTTAACAAAAAAAAATACATCTAGACGGACACACAAATATAGATATTAGTTGGAGTTAGATGTATACTCTCTTCCAGGACTTTATCCTTATTTTTTCGTTATTTTTTCCTACAGTTAGTTTCTCAGTCTAACAGCATTAATATCGTCAACCCCCACACGTTGACTATACCGAAGCAGTCAATTTTTGGAATACGAGTAGTCAGATGAAAGGATAAACAAGTTTTACATTGAAACTACCGAAAATTCCAAAAGGAAACCGATATAAAAAAGTTTAAGAAGAAACTACCATTTTTGTTTTTAATAAAAGGTCAATAAATAGTCAGGAAATAAAAATCCTTTTAATAGATTTAAAATGTCATTTAGCTCTTCTCTGGATGTGAAAACTAGAGAAAGCGAAAATAAATATAAAATGGAAGCAGCTTGTTAGTGAAAACAACCCAAATCCTTGGAGCACCCGCCCTTTTATAAGTAGAAATGTTTGGTCATGTGCACTCTCTCATATTTCTTATTTCTTCCACTTCTGTTTTGAAGGGATTATTGGAATCTCGCGTGTCCATAGCACCTGCTCAATGAGTATTTATAAAGTGGGGTCTATTCTCGTTTTCTTACTTCATAAGTTACAAAACAAAAAAAATTCATTTTTAAACTTCAAAAACAAAAAATGTTGTCAACTACAAAAATATAGAATTCCCCGCAAAAACGAATTAAGCATTGTTTCATAAGTTAAAGTAAACTCAAATTTACTTCATCAGAACCGCGAACCGAAAGACGCAAATCTAGACAGACACACAGACAGACATAATGAGTGTAGGAGAATGCGGAATGTTATAATTAGTCATTTAGCTGTGTGCTCGCTCTTTCCCATCATTCGTCATTCCATGTCTCCAGGGTATCTTCTGTAGCGCCAATGAATGTCTCACAGACACACCGAATTCTTGTGACTTCGAAATGTTCAAAGAATTTATAATTATGGAAAAAGTGATTTTTTTTATACATCCTAAGTTTCAAAGTATAACAAAAATTTATAACTTTTCAATTTCAGAAAAAAAATGTCGTCAACTGAAAAAAATTTCTAAATCCCCGTAGCGTAAAGTACATATATATCGCTTATAAGTTAATGTTATCACAAATTCATTTCTGTTGAACCTACAGCTAGGCAAACTAAATTACGAAAATGTGGACATCCAGGCAGACACACAGACATACATAATGAGTGTAGAAATATGTGGAAAGTTGCAATTCGTCATGCTCGCTCTTTCCCAATACTTGTCAGATGGTCAATACGTCAATAGGAAATGATTGTTGCAAAGTTGTCTCTGAACCAAAATAACAAGAAAATTAAAAAGTACATGGTAATTATCAAGTTAAGTGACAAACTTTCACTATTTGCAAAACCAATGTAAAAGTTCCTTTTGATCAAATCTGAAGATGTAAAACATTTGGATTCCGATAATTACACATGATGCGTTAGATTTTGTAGACGGAAGCAAAGCCATGAACATGTAAAGGGTGAAGGTTGAAAAAGTAAGAGCCTATTCAGAAACAGTTGAAATCGAGTGATGATAAAGGTGTGTCAATCATAACAAATGATGAAAAGATCAAGGTTAGAAAATTTATATGTTATACTGTTAAAAATTAGAATTCGAAAATTCTGGTCCAGAATATACATGTGGTTGAAAACTAAGACCAAAAAGGAGACAGAAGAGACAGGTGCTACTTCTGAATGAATATGAGCCGGATCCAAGGAGCTTTGCCCTTTTATACGCAGGAAGAGACACAGAATACTGAAGATAAAAGTGCAAATGTCTGGTCATGTGCACTCTCTCATATTTTGATCCTTTCTCCGTCTCTCCTACGAAAAATGTTATAATGTTGGAAACCGGAAATCCATACTCAAGGAATCTTGGCCCGTCGCAAGAAAGCGAAAATCCATTTCTGCATATTTCCATTACTGTATCAACAGCGTGTCAAATAGTGATCTGATCTTCTTAACGTCTGGAAATCATATATACAACCTGAATTTGCTTCCTATCTCTTCGTGTCCTGCATCAGTACTTATTATAAGATAATCCCACATTACAAAAACTATAACTCAAAGTAATCAATATATAGCGTAGGAATTCATTTACAGAATGCATGCAATGATTTTGTGTTCTACTCTTTTACTTATTCTCAAATTATCCCCCATTCTAAAAACTGCCAACTTCAACTTGTCTGCATCATATATTTTCAAAGAAGAAATCTAAAAGTAAAAGTTCAAGAAAACTGATCATCACAAACTACAATTTCCCACCGATCAAACAAAAAATGCACTTTCTGGGGGTATAAAAGGAAAAGGGCAGGTGCTTTGAGGATTTGGCTCATTTTCACTTGTGTTTATATTTCTTTTTGGCTGACTTTTTGGCACATGCAAAGAATGGCTAAATGATATTGTACATCTGGTAAAAGGTTTTTTGACTATTTATTGACGTTAAAAGACATAAAATTAGTTTTTTTCATGGTGAGTCTAGCTAACATTGTATGTCTGTCAGAAACAAGGTTTTTATAGTTTCAGAGTCTCTATGTCGTTTATAGTTTCAAAATCGTTCATTTTATGTGTTTGAATGATGTTGAATCCAGGGTCATACTAACTTTGGTAGCTTGTCCTCCCTCAACTTCCAATATATATCCTTAATTCTGTGTTTCCCTGTCTTCTCTGTTTTCAATAGATTCCCTTAACTGTGTCTTCATCACCCTTCCAATTGTTCAATATTCCCAAAATCTTTCAAATTGCACGTCAAATCCTTTGAACTCATATCTCCTGAGAGCCTTTTGAGTCTGCAATCACCGTGATATGAAGACGTGAAGTCTATAAGGAGAGAAGGAGTCTGCCCACTGACGTCACCCAACTATTCCGTATGTAGTGTGGTGTAGTCCATGAGAACCTGAAATTACATCTTAACCCCTCAATTATGTTCCTCTGTCCAACATCTTGTCCGAGAAGTTGCCATTACGTATCGGAATACGTGAAGCTTGCCGAAAAACACGAATGGGCGGAGTCCACTGGGCGGAGCCAGCGTGTAGAAGAAAGAGCAAGCCGAAAAAGTGGAGAGACTCTGAAAAAGAGAAGAGAAAACACGTCTCGGTGTCATAACTCTTTTATTCAAGACTGATTATGAAGAATGAGATAGATTATGTATATATAAGAGTTAGACAAAGAAGAGGCGTTGTGGGAGGTCGAGAGGGCGTCGAGTGGAGCAGAATCAGCGAAGCATTGAATCCGGGCAACATATTGATCTGATGTGGTCTGCATCACATTCCTGAGCACAGCAGTGCGTCGCGATATTGAAGGCGGTGGCTGAAATTGAATAGTTTTTTATACTCAGTATTATTATTTGTTAGTTATAAACTCACTCGGTTCGCAGACTTGACCACACACGGTCAAGACCAGTGTGGCGACTTTTCTGCCACAATGGCGACCACGTGTTGCACGTCTTCCTCTCGAGAGGATCTCGATGAGATCTTGGTCGGGAGCATTGAGATGATCTTGGGTGACATCCTGGTCCTGGGTGGCGTCCAGCATGAGGTGAGCATTTTCGGGTGAGCCATGGTGCTGGTGGGTACCAGCATTGAGAGCGACGAAGAGCACCAGAAGAAGGGCGAGGCTTCGAAGCATTGTTGGTTGGTTGGTTGGGGCAGAGGATTGAAGACGATTGAATCCAATCGAAGACTTCGAAATAGTTGTCTGAGACACGGTTTTTATAGTACTCTGAAAGGGGTGGGGCCTTGCTGAAATTAGTCTGAAAGAGCTTTTGTGGGCGGAGATTCAGAAGTTTCAGACTTTTCCGAACGTCACTGTCTGCTGAAAAGGGGCGGGTTTCTTGTTAATGAATATGTTGGAACGTGAGTTTCAGAAAAGTGATTATGACTCCGCCTATTCTAAAAGGCACTTGACTACAGAATACAATTTGGAGAAGACATTTTAAGTCTCGAACGAAAGGATATAGTATGATCAAGTGGAAGGTAGAGGACACGGGTTGAAGGGCATACAGTGACATACTGTGGCATACTGTAGCATTTCTGAAACGTCTTGGAGCGCTGAATGTGAACGTGTGAGACGATGGCACAAAGAAAAAAAACTACAGTACTTACGAAGACTTGGGCGCAAGGATTTCTGTAGTTGTCGTCATAACGACAGTAACCAAATTCACTGTAAACCGTTAGGGATCCGTAAGGTTATACTTTTCAAAAACGTATGAACCTACTTAACACTCGAAATTTTGGAATTTCTCGCGACGAATTTCTTTGATACAATTACAGTAACCCTCTTGAATTGTGATTGATCTGTCGGCAGCTTTTCCTCAAATGTTCCCCATCACTTCCTGGTAGAAAACAATAAAGTTTCAACTAGTTTCAGCATCTTCTTTTCCTGGAAATCTTTTTCTTATCCTTTAACTTTCGAACTTCTGAAACAGTTTTCAGACAGGAATAAGTTATAATCCAATTTCAGCCCACATTACCACAAATAAGAAATAATCCTCCGTATTTAGAAACGGACGGATTTCTTTGAAATTCCGAAAATGAAGTTGTTAGATGACCAGACCACTTTCTTTGAGACAAGGTTAATACAGTATCCGTGAACGAAAACTTCAAGATTTGCATTTTTGCTTTTTTGCGATGGGCCGAGATTTCGCAAGTATGGATATTCCAATTCTAATATTAGAACCTTTTTATGGAAGAGACGGAGGAAAAAGAAAAACGTGAGAAAGTGCACGTGACCAAACATTTGCACTTTTATCTTCAGTATTCTGTGTCTCTTCGTGCGTATAAAAGGGCAAAGCTTCTTGGATTTGGTTCATATTCGCAGCATCTGCTTCTTCTGGTCTTAGTTTCCAGCCACATGTACATACTGGATCTGAATTAAAATAAAATCGAATTTTGTTAATAGTATAACATAGATTGATTTTTCAATAATTCATTATGATTGAAACAGCTTAACTTTCCGCTTTGTTCATCATTCAAGTTTCTGATTAGACTCTTATCTTTCCAACGTTCTGCATTCATATGGCACATCAAAACTTTTGTTCAGACGTAACACCTTTACCCAAAAGTAACACGTCAATGGTCGAGAAATTATGTCTCTCCTGGGAAAATCGCCCATTTTGGAGTCTATCAACGTAACAATCCGTGGTTTGTGCCTCTGTCTGCAAAATCTAAAAGTGGATAAAAATTCGGCACATTACTTGAGTATCATGTGTGATTATCGAAATCTTTTGAAATATGTCAGACAACATTTCCAACTAAACTTTCCAAAGTGCACAACATAAGTTGAGATTGGAAAAGAAAATTAGTGTGTACGTTACTTGGTTTCTTAGAAATATCGGTCTGCAGATACATCAACTCCAAAAATCATGGTGATTCTCTTTAGGTTCTCAGAACTTTTCAGATTCTTAGAACTTCTTAGATTTCTTAGAACTTAGATGTTGCAAAAATGTTATTCAAATCAGACAATATTTCAAACTACACTCTCTTAGTTCTTTTTGGAATCTGAAGATTCCGAGAATTCCGAGAGAATCAGGAGAACCGTGTGTGTGGTGTTGATACACATGTAAGAGAAGAAAGTCTAGTTGTTTCTCTGAACCACAGATAATTATTCTCATGGTTCACCGAACCAATTGATCTCATGTTGTCCAGTTCTGAGTCCCAAAAAGACATATGATCCCAAGATTCGTCAGTTTCAGTGCGAGATCAACTCTTGATGTGTCGACTGATGATATCAATGTGGAAAGTGGAAAAAAATCTGAAACTACATACAAAAAAAAATAAAATTAGAATAAATGACAAATAATGGGAAAGACCAAACAGGGGAGTCTGATGATATCAAAGTGTTAACCTACAAAAAACATATTAAGAATAAATGATGAATAATGGGAAAGAGCGAGCATACTCCGGAATGACGAATTACAACTTTCCACATATACTTACATCATCTTGTCTGTCTGTGTGTTTGTTCAGATTTGTGTCTTCGCGGTTTTGCAGAAGTAAATTTGGAATAACTTCTACTTATGAACTTTACGGTACTCGTTATTGCAGGGATTTCAATATTTTTGTAGTTGACCACATTTTTTGTTTCTGAAGTTGAAAAACGACTACTATTTGTTATATTTTGTAACTTATGATGTAAGAAAACGTTAACCTGCAAAATATATAAATAGACACCGAGGTGTTGCTATGGATTTCACTAATCCTTTAGTGAAAAGAGGGAGAAATAAGAAATATGAAAGAGTACACATGACCGATCATTTGCACTTAAAAAAGGGCAGGTGCTGCGAGGATTTGGCTCGTTTTCACTCAATGTTCTATTTCTTTTCGGTTTCTCTACTTTATTCATGGAGAGTATAGATGATTAGCCTCGTATTTGAGGGTTTTCATAGTCTCCAAATTTTTTTTTGTTTTAAAAGCGTTCTTATTATAATTGGAATGTTTTTGAATCCTCATTATACCAACTTTGGCATCTTGTGGGCCCAATATTTAATTTCAAAATAAGTATTTCGTATTTGCGGACATCCAGAAGTCTGGACACATAGACAGACAGACATGCTCTCCGATACCTCGACTCCCACGATTTCAGGACCCTGCCTTTTTATTTTCGGACATCTGGACGCACAGACAGACTCCCAGTTTAATAATTTCTCTTTCATTGTAAGAAGGTTTGTCTGTGTGTCCAAATTTGTAGAAAAGCATTAAAATTATCTCTATCTGCATGTCCAAATGTCCAGTATTCGTTAATAAGTCTGATTCGATGGTCGAAACGTCAACAGGGAGTTTGAAATGCGTCTCAAGACCAAAATAACAACCATTTGCGTACTCTGACCAAATCCAAAAATATAAACATTTGGATTCCGATAATTACACATGTTGCACGAGTAATGTGCCGAATTCTTATCCATTTTAAGATTTTATAGACAAAAACCCCAACCATTGATACGTGTTGGCATCCGGCGGATCACAAAATTTTGTTTTATACAGCAGTTTGAGACTTTTTCCACATTGATATCATCGGTCGACACATCAATAAGTTGATCTCTCCCTCAAACTGACAAATCTTAATATCACATGTCTTTTTGGAATTCAGCACTTGACAACATGAGACCATTTGGTTCGGTGAACCATGAGAATCATTATATGTGGTTCAGAGAAACAACTAGACTCTCTTCTCTGGCTCACATCAACACACGGTTCTTCTGATTCTCTTGTAATTCTTAGAATCCTCAGATTCCAAAAAGAACTAAGAGAGTGTAGTTTGAAATGTTGTCTGACTTTTATGCAACATCTAAGTTCTAAGAAATCTAAGAAATTCTGAGAATCTGAAAAGTTCTGAGAACCTTAAAAGAATCATCATGGTTTTTGGAGTTGATGTTTCTGCAGACCGATATTTCTAAGAAATCAAGTAAAGTACACACTAATTTCTGTGCAAATCGCAACTTATGTTGTGCACTTTGGAAAGTTTAGTTTGAAATGTTGTCTGACATATTTCAAAAGATTCCGATAATCACACTGTGTTGCTCGAGTAATGTGCCGAATTCTTGTCCACTTTTAGATTTTGTAGACATAGACACAAACCACGGATTGTTACGTGTTTGCATCCGGCGGATCACAAAGTTGGACTCGACTTTCCCAGGAGATACATGAGATCACAACTACATACGATTGACGTGTTAAAAAACTGGGTGACTGATGAACGCCAACGTCACATTTGGGATATGGATATGATCCTAGTTTTAGTTACTTTTAGGGAAAAGACGAAAAAATTCAGATAAAGAAAGGAGTTTTGATTTAAAGCATGTGAAAAGAGAGTTATTTTTAGACACTTGAATATACAAAAAATCACAAAAAGAAAATGATATCTGCCTGAAGTTGCTTCATCTCTACCTTTTATACCCAAGATTCATAGAAAGTGCAACTTTTTATTTGATCGGTGGGAAGCTGTTTCCCAAAACTTGTACTTTCAGATTTCTGTACTTTTAGATTTATATGTTGCAGACAAGTTTCCACAAGTTTCCCGATAAGTCTATGCCAAGAATGTCCTGAATCGAAGCACTTAAGACAAAGACGTCCAAAAAAAGTGTGTTGGTTACAGTAATATCGTATCTTCTTGTGGTCGCTTGGTCCAGTGAAATCATCTTCAAACATTTTCTGAAACATCTTCTGAAATAATTCCATTTTTCAGACAGGAATTAGTGCTAAAAGGTTTCCACTAATGGATTCCATTTGTTGGTATTTATTGTAATCCAATTTCAGTGATGATCCGGAACTTAGAATGCAGATGGATTATTATATCAAATTCTGAAAATAGACATTTCCCGACACAATTTCAGATCGACTTCCGGTTTGTCTGTGGATACAGTTGCGTACCTGATGTTTCAATCCTGCAGAGATTTTCATCCTAAAATCCGATATTCTTAGGCTTTAGTCCATCTTGATTGGTTTTCGCGGTTTTTGAAACAAGGGATAATCTGAGGATAAGTACCAACGCAGGACACAAAAAGATTTTAGATTCAGGCTCCATATGAATTTTACACGGAAAAGAACAGCGAAACCAACTGCTGGGTTAGAATTGATAGACACTGCACATCTGTAGGAACCTGAATATAATATAAAAATCCCAATATGCCGTTCTATTAGATGTTCCTCAAGTCTTCTCATTTTCCTTTTAACGTCATGTCTGCAGATTCACAGCGCAAAAGTTTGGCAACATAGATTAGATGTACATCTATAATTAGCGTTGATGTTTCCAGTTCTCAGAAAACTTCTCTTCGTGATCACTTGTTCCATAATTATACATGTTTTGAGCTTTTGGAAATCACGAGAATCCGGTTTGTCTGTAACATTTATCGGACGTCAAAGACGATACCCTGGAGACATGGTTCGAGCGATGTTAGAATGTATTTTCAGAGTGGGATACGTGCATTTTCTGATGAACCGTGTGGACCGGATCGTATGAATCAGTTTATGGATTGACGGGATCGTTGAAAAATCAAACTCACAAAATGGGAAAGTATGGGACTGGAGAAGTAAACATTTGTGATGTTGGAAAATACAATGGAAACATTCCCAACAGGAAATGAACCAATGAACCGACTTCTTAGGATTCCCTCTACCTCCTAACCGTTTGAACTCCATTTGTCTGTTGAGTTTCAAAAAGACATGTGATTGCAAGATTTGTCAGTTTCAGGGCGAGATCAACTCTTGATGTGTTGTCATGATATCAATGTGGAAAAAGTCTTAAACTGCTGGATAAAACAAAATTAGAATAAAAGACAAAAAATCGGAAAGAGAGAGCATGGAGTGTAATGAAAAATTACAACGTTCCTACACTCATTATGTCGGTCTGTGTGTCTGTCCGGATGTTCAGATTTGCGTCTTTTGATTCTGCTGGAGTAAATTTGGGATATCATTAACTTATAAACGCTATGGTATTCATTATTGCCGGAATCTCAATATTTTTGTAGTTGACGAAGTTTTTTGTTTTTCCTACTGAAAAATGATTAATTTCTGTTTTGTTTTGCAGCTTATAATGTGTAAAAATTGAGTCTCGAGGCGTTGCTATTGACACGTGGGATTTCACTAACCCATTAGTGAGAAGAGAGAGAAATGAGAAATATGAGAGAATGCACATGACCAAACATTTACACTTATAAAAGCGCAGGTTCTCCTTAGATTTAGCTTATTTTCACTGGGAATCCGATTCGAGTTTATATTTCGTTTTAGTTCCTCTAGTTTTCACATCTAGGGAATTTGTAACTGAGATTATACATCTTATTATACATGAGACAGTTAAAACGGTTTTTTTTTAGTTTCAGAATCTCTATCTTATTTATAATCTTTGACAGCGCTAAATACTTAGTATTTTTTACTGTCTAACTTTTGTTGCCAAAAACACAATAAAGGTACAGGTTGGAGAATGACTATGACGTTGAAAAAAATGAGATGACTACCGCAACACAGTATTTTTTCTGATAGAACGGCATGTTTGATATTTAGGTTCCTACAGCTGTGTCCATCAAGTTCAACTCAGAAAATATGTTTCCTGATTTGTCTGACCCTTGTGGAATTCATATGTAGCCTAAATCTAGTTTTTTCATTTCGATAATTCAGTGTTTTCCTCTGGTACTTTTGGACATTTGTTCTTGTTAGACATGTCCACCGACTAATTTTCTCACGTTTCGCACGTCAAACCTGGAGACTTTTGGAGAGTGATCAGTCGTGGGAAATTGAATCACGGGATCCACATTTAAATCTTATCATCACATCAAATTCACGGAAAATGGTCATGATGTTGGAAACAAAATGATACGACAACCAGACAACAGTATTTATCTTAATAGAACGACATTTTGGCTATTTAGGTTACTTCTATGTTCCGCGTATTTCTTTCCAATAATTCAGTGTCCTGCTTTGGTATTTATTCTCAGATTATCCCATTTTTCCAAAAACCGCGTCCGAAACCAATCAAGATGGTGTTAAGCTTGAAAATATCGCATTGAAGGATACAAATGTCTGCAGGATTGAAACATCAGATGCGCTACATGAGAAATTATCTTTGACAACAATTGTTCCCATAGACAAACCGGAAACCAATCTGAAATTGTGTCTTGACATGTCTATTCTCAGAATCTAAAATAATAATCCATCTGCATTCTAAGTGAAGACTGTATACTCAACATGCAGTTCTATTAAGATGAAAAATATGTTCCGGACGTCATTTCATTTTCCTTTCAACGTCATGTCTGCAGATTCCATTGCGTTGGAGTTTGGCAACATAGATTAGATGTATATCTATAATTAACCAGACATATGCAGTTCTCAGAAAACTTCTCTTCGTGATCACTTGTTCTATAATTATGCATGTTTTTAACTTTTGGAGCTCACGAGATTTTGGTTTGTCTGTGACATTCGTTGGACGTCAAAGACGATACCCTGGAGACATAGTTCGTCATAATTTCAGCGATGTCAAAATTTATTTTGAGAGTGAGATACGTGCACATACTAATGAACCGTGCTACCATTTGTGTGTCGTCAGGGTGAAGCTGAACTGGAAAAGTTATACTGAAACGGGATGTCGATTGAATAAAAAAAAAGAAAACTTATAGATTTATTCGACTACAGAAAATAAACTATGGTTATTCAGGTAGAACTTGACATGTCTCGACTGAAATTTTATGGGAAAACAGACTATTGACTCAAATTGGAAAACAAGGAAATCTGCATTTTTTATGTCCAAGTGGCCAAAATTTCAGATTTGATAATATTTTGGAATATAATTTTTTTGTTTTCCTATCTGAAATTTGTTCGTTATTGTTTTATAAAGAGCCCCATAACACAAACAAAATATATACTGTCGTGAAGCAACTGATTTGTTTCCTCCAGAAGTTTCCGAACACTTTTTTCTGAATTTTATTCTTATAATCCTTGATATTCTGAAATGATTTCATTTTTCAGACAGGAATTAGTAGTAAAAGGTTTCACTAATGGATTTCATTTGTTGGTATTTATTGTTGTCATAATCCAGTTTCAGTCAATAATTAATAATCCGGCATTTAGGATATGGATGGATTAAAATGTGCCAATCCTACCAATGTTCTTATCATCCAATCCGATATTCTTAAGCTTTTTTCTGTTTCAGACGCAGTTTTTGGAACGGAGAGATGGTCTGAACATAAGTACCAAAGTCGAACACAAAATTTTCGGAAGTAAAATGCGGAACAACTTAGATTCAGGCTCCATATGAATTCCAGTCAAACCTGAAAATCCAGGAAAGGAAGACCTGATAAAATACTTTGGGGTAGAATTGATGGACACTGCACAGCTGGAGGAACCTGAATATTAAAAAAACCCAACATGCCGTTCTAATAAGAGTCCCAAACGTTATCTCATTTCCCTTTCAACGTCATGTCTGCAGATTCAATTGTGTTAAAGTTTGGCAACATAGATTAGATGTACATCTATAATTAACGTTGATGTTTGCAGTTCTCAGAAACTTCTCTTCGTGATCACTTTTTCCATAATTATACATGTTTTGAGCTTTTCGAAGTCACGAGAATCCGGTTTGTCTGCGACATTTATGGGACGTCAAAGGCGATACCCTGGAGACATGTCTCGTCATAATTTCAGCGATGTTAAAATATATTTTTGATACCAGAATACGTGTGGGTGTGTGTCACTGAATTACGCAGATCATGAAAATAATGTTGTATGACGTTGGAACCAATCTTAAATTGTACAATGAGCGATTTTACCGTTCCAGTATACAGTTGAATCAAAAGATAAAGAAGTGACTAGAGGAAGAATAATCTTCAAGACATTATTTTTTTCCATTAATTCAATCTGGCAAATTTTTGAACTCCTGAACTTCAGAAACATTTCCTCCTTTTCAGACAGGAATTACTGGATTAGACTAAACGCGTTCCCCAGTAATGGGATCCCTAATCCAGTTTCAGCCCACAAAACCAAGACTGAACATTAATCCGCCAGTTGAATACATATGGATTAATTGAACTTTTGAACATGGCTGTGTTATATTGGATTAATAAGAAATTTGAAGAGGGATCCTGTGGTCCAATTTCCCACGACTGATCACTTGATGTCTCTCTAAAAGTCTCCAGGTTTGACGTGCGAAACGTGAGAAAACTAGTCAGTTGACATGTCTCACAAGAGCAATGGTCTCAAATTCCATATGATGTTGAAAGACGTAGTTTGTGCCAACGAATAGAGCATGTACGCAAGACTGAAAACATGGGGAATATAAGATTTTGATGGTTGCCACAAAAATATTTCAGAATTTTCGTATAAGACACTGTCATAGACCTGAAACGTATTCAAAAAGAACATTTTGCTACCACCTTCAAATTGTAACAAGAACATACAGAATGCTGTGAACTTATAGTTTGTTCATTTTTGGTTCTCTAATTACCCGTTGAAAAAGAATTTATACATAAAATAAATACAATATATACAATATATACAATAGTTAAATAAAAAATTGTTACATAGAAAAATAAATACCGTAAATACTGTAATTGGCCCCTTAGTTTTCACATTTTTTCTCACATTTCCCGGACTTTTCTCTCATTTTTCAATAATCTTTACTTATTAGAATTCTACTTATTTTTCAAAATGTCTTCTTTAATTACAGTATTTACGATACATAAAACACCAGTTTTTCAAAAATTTCACTCGTAATCCAAGAAAGACCAGATTGCTGTTGTCAATGCTTCCAGCTCATTTTCATACGCCGCTATCCGATTTCCATATTGCTCCATCTCATCAGAAAGGTTCTGCTAAAACTATTAAATTCAATTAATTACAAAACGAGACATGGTGATTACCCCCACAGCTTCAGCGTAGTCAAGAAGCCAAGACGATGCACATATCGTTTTGATTCGGGTTACAAGAGTTCTCTGAATGATTTTTCAAAAATTAGTTCTCCCCGGTGGAGCGCGATTACTCACCTGCAATTCATTATCCTCTCTATGATCCGTTGGTATGTATAACAGGTGTCTCGAAAGCTCAGTGTACATCTCTCCAGATGTAGTAGCCCACTCGAAAATCTTTTCACGGAGGTTTCCGTTATTCCTAGCATAGTTTGTCCCCACTATTTCCAGAACATTCGCTATTGTTACCCGTAAACTTGCGATATAACCCATCATGGACCCATAAAATTGCACCAACGGTTCCCGGCGGCTCAAGTCAACCAGATCCAATTGAATCGTCAGTTTTCCCAAAGACTCACAAATTTCTTGGGATTGAAGGGATCTGAAGAGGTTTTGCACACATTGGGTTTCATGCAGACAGAAGGGTAAAGCTGGGAGAAGCACGCACGCCACACATGAACTCACAATTTATCAATGAGGGTTTGGAAACCAATAATCATCGGAATGGCTTAGAAAAATAATATAAATTAGCACCACTATCTTACTAATGAATGGTGAATACTCATGTAAGAATTTTCATACTGCATCCATTTTAATATTTGTTCTGTCTATTGGCTCAGGCTGACTAGGGAAGGTCAAAGAGTCAGTTTTGAGCGTTTGGAGTGGACGTGACCTATATCATTGGAAAACTGAAAAAACGCTGATTCCGAATATATATTCTGTTTTTGCCCTCAAGTTCTGGTATTTAAGAAATACGAGGTCAAATTTTGAAAAAAAAAAAGTCAAATTATGATTTTCCTGACACGCGAAAAATTTGTTTTTTTCAATTTTCACGCGTTAAAAAGATAACTATTCTTTATTTTTTAACGTTAAATTCCGTGAGACAGTTATGCAATTTCAAGATTTCCCTATATTTCTAGATTTTCATACTGACCAGGGAAGGTCATGGAGGCAATATGAGTCGTGACCTATAACATTGGAAAGCTTAAAATACGCTTATTCCAAATTTAGTTTTGACCCCTAAGCTCAGGAAATTTCAGAAAAATGAGCTCAAAGTTAAGACCGTTGGCAAGTCATTACCCTCAAAACGTGTGCGAAACAAAAAACATTGACCTTGTTTTTGTCGAATACCAGGCCTCAAAGGTAAAGACTGGATATATATTTGAAATCAGCGTTTTCTCAGCATTCCAATGATATAGGTGATGACCCATATCTCCGAACTGACTCCATGACCTTCCCTAGTGAGTCAGCAGAGTAAACTTAAGGTTAACTAAAATTTTCTGTTGTGTTCTAGCAGAAAAACTCACAGCTCCCTCACTCTATCCTCAAACCCGACTGGCACAGGAGCTTTGAACCTCTGTAATACTCTCACTTCCAGCATAATCGAGTTCTGCTTAGCAATAAAACCGGCCCACTTTTTTTGCACTTCTTCATACATTTTCTTCATTTCATGCTCCTGAAACAGTTATTTTTTGAATATGTATGTCCAAGGATCATACCTGCGAATTTAACATTCGATCCCTAAAAAACTCTCCAAGCCTCTCCATTACTTTTTCTTTTTCCATGACGATCAGTTTTGCTGCTTCAATGTTCTCTATTAGTTCATCCTGAATATAAAAAATGCAAAATGTTATAATTATTATGTATTCCTCACTTACCAGTGTCTTCTGAGCATAACTCATCTTGCAGAGTAGGTCTTCTACAAAAACTTGATGATTAAAAGAACTCAGAGAATAATAAAGGTACGCATAAGCTGGTACGGTTACCAGGTTAAAAGACAATAGTAGAAATGCAAGCAGAATATTTTTTTTAAAATAAAATTAACAAGCTGAATCCAAAAAAAGGACAGACAGCATTCAAATTATTTCTCTAATGGAAAAAGAGAAACTATGATATTGTTTAGAATAAAAGAGGGTTTTATCCTGAAAATACTTCAGTAGTGAATTTGGAAAAGAGGTCTGATGTTCCTGAAAAAAATAACTATAAAATTATTGAAGAGTTTCCACCCACCTCAATAGTCAAGAAAAAATGGAATATCCAGGATAAGAGTTGCATGTCGATTAGTTTTTTGAACTTCTCCTGAAAAAAAAGAAAATCGTTGAGCAGTAGAGAATATACAGTACCGCTCAAAAGGATATGTCTGTTTTTAGTGGAAAATGACTAAGTTTGACAGTGTATTCCGATGTCATCTGATTGTCCGACAATTTCGATTTTGTATGGGTTGGACAGAGCAAAAACAGAAAATTATTTTTGTAGTTGATCATTTTTTTGTAGGGGCACTATTATGAAAGTTACAGGTTGTCACAGTGAGAAGCTCCGTTGCATTAGTCGATTTCTGGGAGAAATTACTTTAATTATCTGTAACTATCATGATAGTGTCCCTACAAAAAAATGGTCAACTACAAAAATGATGTGCTTATTTTGTTCTGCTGAATCCATACAAAATTGAATTTATCAGAAAATCAGGTGACACCGCAATAAACTGTCAAAGTTAATCATTTTCCACAGAAAACAGTCAAAGTTGATTACCTTTTGAGCGGTACTGTGTGCTATTGTTATTCTAATAAACTGGTTGGATATACCTCGAGAGAGAAGTACTGTTCCTTAGTAACTTTTGTATTATTTGATGGAAGACTCGCTGCCAACAATTCCTCAAAACTGATCTTGAAAGAACATGTGAGAAATGCCAGCAGGATCAGGATTTCTTGAAACTTCTACAAAAATCAATTCATAACAAGTTTATTTTGAAAAACTCACTGCAGACGGACGTCCTTGAAGTTTTGACCAGTTTTCATTTGCTTCCATTAGACAGCTTTTCATATTTTCCTCATGAAAACCAATTGCTAATTTACATTTTAATTGGGGATTATGCATTTCCTTCTGATAAAATCTCTCCAAAATGACATTTTCCAAAACACTCAGAGCAGTTTTCTTTTGAAACTTTAGAATATCTGCTTCAATTTTCAGAACATGAGTAAGGAAATATACATCCAGTTGTTTCTGGTAACCAGGAGACGCTTTCATATTTCGAAATCTAGTTTTATTGACTCTCTGGATTCCCCCACAGAATCTGGTGAGCACATTTTGGAAAGTGAAGAACTGGTTGCCGTGGAGGCTCAAGATTCTGAAAATTAGCCCTATTTAAAGATGTAGTAACTAGGGAAGGCCTCCAGGTGACCGTGGAGGGTCGTGACCTATATTATTGGAAAGCTGGGAAAACGCCGATTCCAAATGTATATTCAGTTTTGGCCCTTGAGTCCAGGTATTCGAGAAATAACAAGGTCAAAGTTTGGACCCCTAGCAAGTTATTACCTCCCTATTTTTCACACGAGAAAAAGGTAATGACTCGCCTACGTTCCAAACTTTAACCTGATTTTTCTCGAATACCAGGCCTCAAAAGCAAAAATTAATTATATATTTGAAATCAACGTTTTCCTGGCTTTCCAATGATATAGGTCGCGACCCATAATTCCAAACGGACTCCATAACTTTCCCTGAATAGTACACCTTTCGATCAGAAAACCCGTTTTTCAAACTTACCGACTACTCAGTAAACCAAGTGATAGCAAAGATACATCAAATTGCTCCACAATTTCCACCAAGTCAACATTTCCCAAATCAATAATGAATTTCTCCTTGCCTTCCTCGGAAAAGTTCAAAAGATTCAGCAAACCGAAATACAGTTCTTTTGCTAGCAACTTCCAATTGTTGTCCATATCCAGCCAGTTGAATTCTTCACTTGTTACGTGCCTTAGCCGTTCTTCTAACTCCAAAAGCCGGAAGTTTTGGGAACCAATTTTCATTTCGGTCACTGGAAAATGTTGGATTATAAAAAACAGCATGTGGGGCCTTACCAACAGAGTAAGCTGTTTGAAGAGCTCGTTTTAGTTGCTGAACTTGCTTCGCTGCGTCTTGTCTTCTGAGAAGAATTACAGTAATATCATCATCACATTCATCAAATTTTGAAATCGATTTGTATGGAATGAATGGTATACCAAGAGTCGAAACTTTAGAATGCTTCGTCAAGGTCAGATCTGATAAAAATTCATCAGCCAAAACGTCATCCGACTTCAACTTCTCTCCCAACTCCTCGGTCTCCACTATCTCCCAACCATCGCAAACATCTGAGCCGGTTTTTTTCGGAAGGTATTGACGATTCCCTACCCTTGCCCAGAATTTATTCAGTTGTCCCTAAAATAACCGATCCCGAAACAAATTTTTTAAATTTAAAAACTTACCGGCATTCGCAATGATTATTCAGAACGGCAGACCCTAAAACAAAAATAAATGAATATAAGGAATAATGTACCCATACTACTTAAAATCAGGACTTTATAGGAAAGATACCCTGAGGAAATCTAAAAGGATTGATGAAAACGCGTGATGAGTCACGTGTCTTCCTCGGCAGATGACAAAAATAGAAGACGTCGAGAGACATGGAGGCGCCAGAGAAATTCCTTTTTCCTATCATATTATTAGATTTTCTCAGATGATATCATATGTTTTGCTTATTGTTTGAAACAAAATATAACTATTATGTGAAGCTTGGAAAGACATCCTATTAGTTTTTACAAATCATTGACTATGGAGTGTTCCAAACGTGACTCGACCTGGTAACATTTTGCTATAAAAAAACTTTCCAGAAAAAACTGTATCCATTAACTTTTGATAGACAAACAAAAGGTTGTGATTAAACTTTCTCTGTATGAATATTAGTCATAAGAAAACGTTGTTCTTGTCCTTTTTGAATCCTTATTCCCTTTTAATACACTGAAGAAATAAGAAAATCAAGGTCTAAAACTGATATTCAGTCTCTGGGAAAATGCAATACTTGTACTGGAAATAACCTAAATCGCATTTAATTTTGCCCAATGAAGCGCTCTGCAAAATTGGATCACATATTCGGGGTGTTGAGAAGTAGCTAATAGGATATAAGCCAATTTGAATGGCAGATATACGTCCGGAACAATTCCTAGTGAGGATCATTTTTTGACAATGTTTACTGATTTTTTGAAAGTTGTTATTATATAATTTCAAAAAAATTCAAATGTATCTTATAATATTTTTACAAATGATTCCCATTTTCAGTTTTCAGTTTCGTTTCAGTTTTGAAAGTGTGGTTCAATTCTATTAATTTTTTTTCCAGAGCACATGTAATCCGCATTTTTTTCAAATACCATATTTACGAAAAGCTTATAATCAATAGCAACCCGTTTGCCCTTCCAGAAAGTTCAGAAATTCCTAAAATCCTGTGAAAACAAACTTTTGAATTTATAATTAGCTAGAACTTTTTGTTTTTCAACCCAGATTTCGTATAGTAGGGATTAAAATGTTTATTTTCGTTTCATTTCCAAAACACCTAATTTGTTTTGACCGAAAATTCGTATAGTGGGCGATATGAAATTTGAGATGTAGGTACTAATTAGGCGGCTCCAAAGAAGAGAGACACGCCGAAAATGAAAACAAGGGTTGTTTGGATTTCAGTGTTCATTTTATATCCATATCCAAATTTAGGCTCTCAAATGGGAAGTGGAGTCGAAAAACTAATATTATGAATTGATTCTTTGAAAATTCTAAATTTTATCACTGGTTACTTACGGGTCAATATGGTGAGTTAAAAAAGAAAAAGTTAGTTGAGATTCTGAAAAATTTCTTGTTTTTAGGTCGGCTATGTTCGAAAACGGGTTATAACTGCCAAGAGAAGACGAGCTCAACGAAGCAAAGTGGTGAGTTTCTTCTCTTAATTTTTGAGGAAATGTTGATTTTATTTCAGGAAGGACCTCATTAAATAAAACGGGTGTTCTGTCTTCAGCAGGGCTGGAGTAAGGTTAGTTTAATGTTTCCTAGTGCACATAGCAAATAAACTTTTTTATTTTGCAGTTGTCTAATCGCAACCGTGCGAGTGCCAAGTACGACCAGTGGGTGTAGAAAAAAGTGAGGTGAGTAACTAACTAGAAAAGGTAGTAAGTCAGATTGGAGTTTTGTGAATTGACCTATATCATTGGGAAGCTGAGAAAATGCTGATTCCAAATATGTGTTTAGTTTTTGCTTTCAAGTCCTGGTATTCAAGAAAAATGAGATCAAAGTCTAAATATATTTGGAATCAGCGCTTTTTCAGCTTTCCAATGATATAAGTCACGTCCCATATCTCCAAAACAGACTCCATGAAATTCCCGTAAAAGAACAATATTTTTGATAAGATGCTATAAATTTCTAAGATTTTGAGCTTTGAATCCCTGCCAAACCGACAGGAATTACAGATTTTCAAAAGTTTCGAAATTCTATAACTTCTTTTGTTTTCTGCGGCTTTTGGTATTATCACTGTTGGCACTTCTGAAAATCGGCCTGAATTAAGAATAATTAATTTTAAAGTAAAAAAATTGGTGAACTGAACAAACTGGTTGAACTCTTAAAGGTTTAGTGTTTTACGGTTGACACGTTTAAAAATAAGTTTGGAACTCGTCAAATACGGTGAAATCGCCAAAAAGTGATCGAAAAAAACATTAATCATTTTCTGGGACGTGTCAAATATTACGAGCCAATTTGCAGGTCGAACAACCAGCATACCAAAACAAAGCCACCTATCGACTCACTACAAATTGGACGGAATCCGCACATACTTGCATGTGCACACTTCTTGTCCTTGCTTTTGTGGTTCTCGTGTGGAAGTCCTGATATAAATATAAAAGTAAGCCATTTTATGAAAATATCATTTTATGAAAATAGAGCTCAAAATTTGTAGAACTTGAAGGTCTTCTTCGTTCCCTCAATCGCAACGTGGCCATTTTTCAAATATGTCGAATCAGGAGATAGATACCAACTAACATCTGACTACGTGAGTTGTCTCATTTGATTTAAATATAGTTCTATGTGGGACATTTCAGAACATCTCCAGTTTATTCACCATCGTATTCCTTGCTTTGTGTATTGCAACGTGGTGACTCTAATAACAATCAATAAAACTGGTAATCTTGCCTCGAAATCTAGGTCAGTACTTTCAAAGACTGTGCCCTACTCACTAGGGAAGGCCCTCGACTCGGTCTGGAGTTATCTGACATGACCTATATCGTTGGAAAGCTGAGAAAACGTTGATTTCACATATATCTTCAATTTTTGCCCTTGAAATCTGGTGTTCGAGAAAAATGGGTACCAGACTTCAAAGGCAAAAACTGAATACATATGTGGAATCAGCTTTTTTTCAGATTTCCAATGATATAAGTCATGTCCCATAACTCCAGACCGAGTCGAGGGCTTTTCCTAGTCAGTTCCAGTCGTTGTCAGACAATCAATATTTAATTTCAGACTATCAACATTTCCTGGTCTCAGTTTGCTCAACTGTCGTTTTAATCGTTGGAACAGGAATCACATTCGCTATGAAAATTGCTGATAAGAATACATATCTGTACAATGTCACAGTAAGTCATTATTCTGAAAACAGATCCCACATTTTTTTGAAACTTGAAGATACGGTAGTTTTTGTCATTTTGTCCAAAAATGCGAAGTTGTTTTTTTTCATTTCCGATAGTCAAATTACACTGGGATTTCGCAATTTATGATATTTTCATTATCATTTTACACCATTCATCGCGTAATCAACTAATAACTAGGAACTCTATTTCAGAATTTGCGTATTCTCAGCTTTCCAATGCTATAAGTCACGTTTCATAACTCCACTCATGACCTTCCCTAGTAAAGTACTAAAGTGCGCTCTAATGATAACACTGGAAAACGTTATCATTAGAGCTCGCTTGGATGTCACTACCATAATTGTTTTCATTGAAGTAATTATATATTTTACAGAATGTCCATTGGTAGTGGGAATATCGAGATCGGAATTGAAAAAGGAGTTGGGTGAGTTGGAAATTACTTTTCCATTAGGCACTGTTGGCTCTTTGATCTCAAAATTGATGAAATTTGATGAAAATCGACTGAAATCGGTCTGAGATCGACTATTTAAGCTCAAAATTGCTGAAATTTAGAAGATATTTTTGAAAATCTCTGAAAAACATGAGGCATTATTAATAAGGCAAGCGCACTCACACCAAGTGATATAAGCTTTATAACAATTTTTCGATGTCCTACACGATTCCAGTGAAGCGTATTTGCTAAAATACACTTATTCAGACGATCACTGGTCGAAATGATGCGGGTTGTTGGAAAAATGTCTGGAAGTCAATGTAGAGGAGGAGCTCGTAGAAAAATAATTGTATTTAATCTTTCATCTCTCTATTCTTTTCACTATTAAATTTTTTATCCATTTCAATAAAACTTGATAAAAATTGTATTTAGACGCCCCCAATTTCAGCCCACATAGCCAAGGCTGACCAATGATCCGGCACTTTGATACAGATGGATTATTTGTACTTCTGAAAATGGCTTTGTTTTAATGAATTGATAAGAAGATGTAAAACGGGATCCTGTAGTCCAATTTCTCACGACTGATCACTTGACTTTTCACCAGAAGTCTACAGGTTTAACGTGCGAAACGTGAGAAAACTTTACGGAAATCTTGAGAATCTGAAACCTGCCATAACCCGATCATCGTGTTGAAACCCATGAAACTTGAATTTCTAGAATCAGCGCGTCAAGCCGGTTCGAATGAGTATAATCATGTCTATATTCTGAGAATTTCAAAAAATTGTTCTCCTTTAATATATAATTCAACTCAAATAATTCCGATTTTCAGTTTTCAGTTGTGTTTCAGTTTTGAAAGTGTGGTTCAATTCTATTTAATTTTTTTCCAGAGCACATGCAATCCGCTTTTTTTTTCAAATACCACATATTCCATCTTCACAGAGAGCGTAGAATTCATAAAAACGCGTTGGTCCTTCCAGAAAGTTCAGAAATTCCTAAAATCCAGTCAAAATAAACTTTTGAATTTATAATTAGCTAGAACTTCTTGTTTTTCAACCCAGAATTCGTATAGTAGGGATTAAAATTTTTATTTTCCTTTCATTTCATTTCCCAAACACCTAATTTGTTTTGACCAAAAATTCGTATAGTGGGCGATATGAAATTTGAGATGAAGGTACTAATTAGGCGGCATCAAAGAAGAGAGACACGCCCATAAAGGGAACGAGGATGCATTTTATTTTTGGATTTCAATATTCATTTCATATCCAGATTTATGTAGACTCTCAAATGGGAAGTAGAGTCGAAAAACTAATATTATGATTTGATTCTTTCGAAATTTGAAATTTTATTACTGGTTATTAGTTACGGGTTAATATGGTGAGTTGAAAAGGACAAAGTTATTTGAGATTCTGAACAAATATACTGATTTTTAGGTCGGGTCCATTCAGAAACGGGATAGCACAATTTCGCCAGTGTCAAAGTAGTCCTGGAAAGCTCTTGACTGGTGTCCGATTCCAGGATTCCGTCCAGCAATTCAAGGTATTGCGCGATCAAAATGGAAAGTACAATCCATGGGCGGTCAAATTCAACTCTTTGAACAAACTTGTCACACACCACACGTAAGTTTTCTTGGGAAGTTGAGTTCTTTAGTATGGCTAGGCTAAGTCTCTCAATTTCGCACTCAATTTTCTTCGGTTTCGGTAAAGCGCGGTTGTAAGACGTGTGCTAATAGTCAAATAAACAGTTTTATTTTACAGAAGAACTCAATGGCTTTTGCGAACAACCACGCGAGTGCCAAATACGTCCATTGAGTTGAAAAGAAAGTGAGGTGGTAACAAAGACTTGATAACATTGGAGACAAAAAATCGTTGTCATTAGAGCGCCCTTGCATGTCACAAACATTGATTACTTATTGAACTAATAATATTTTTGCAGGATGTCCATCGGAAGTGGAAATATCGAAGTCGAGATCGAAAATGGAGTTGGTGAGTTGGAAAATGTCTTTCCCAGTAGGTTCTGCAGCGATCATCTTTATCAATTCCTAAAAACAAGTTCTCATTTTCCAGGACTTCTGTACTCTCTTCGCGTCAACAATGTCCGATTTATCAGAATGGACGGAGGAACAAAGGGAAATCTATCGAAGGCTCGAGCACACACCGGATATGGCAGATTTCTATAGCATTTCCCGCAACCAAAGGTACGCAAGGATATTTGACCATCAATATATTGAAAAATTGAGATTTTTCAAAAAAAAGTTTTTATCTATTTTCTTATTGTCTAAATGTAATATTCAAGAGAAGGAATTGTAACATAAATGTAGAAAACGAAATAACTCTTTTTTTTCCCGTTTAGGGCAAAAAGTGCAAAGTTTGTACACTATTATTGTGTAATAAAATTGAGGAGTAGCGCGCCATTTACGAAAGAAATTCTGATTTGAATATAGTAATTACAGCTCTATCATACACATCAAGTATAAAATAGAAATTTTACAACATTTCAGCAAGCAACAACTTCATTGTTCTAATATATCTGTTGGCAGTTCTCCTTGTGGCTATTTTTGCAACCATGGTTCATTATAACTCTTGGTGTTCGATCTCGTTGAACAATTTGGAGAAGAGCGTGGTGGTGCCAACGGAGCCATGTCAACAAAGTTCGAAACCGCAATGTTTCTGCTCCTTCAGGAATTCGTCGCCGCCAACCATCGCAAGTTTAAAAAAAAAGAAAAAGTTCATGACTGTACTTTTTTTAGACGCAACTCCCAAAATCGGATCCGATATAAAATCAAGAGAGGAAAATATGAGCAATGCATGACTCGATTCTGTCTTCATACACGTACTGTACCTTGAGAAGACGGATAGGAAATCTTTTCCGTCTCCTACTGCCTGCTGCCGGTGCCTTACACTAGACATATGTTCAATATCAACACACACACGGCTATAGGGATTCTGATGATTTTTTGGAGAATCTAGAGAAAAAAAATCAGAGGACTGACCCCGGGAGCCGCCGCCCTTTTTCTCCTCGGGCTCCAGGCTCCTCACTTCTCACACCACGGGTACCCCGTGTGTGGACCCCTTCTACCTCATCCCCACGGATTCTGAATCTACGAAATTCTGAATTCAGGATTCTGAAGTAGAAGTCAAGATGACGGTCTCTGTTTTGTTTCTGATCATTGGATTTGTCGTTCAGGTTAGTGTTGTGGGGGGGGTGCCAGGAGCCACCAGGGGGTCATTAGCAGGGTATTTTATGAGGGAGGACCAGGATATAGGGGATCAGAGATCATAGGATTAGGATCTGGGGGGAAAGATGAGATGCAAACGCGCTCTAGTGAGCGGCGGCTTAGTGGACTAACAGTATTAGTATGTTATATGACTGGAAAGCTGAGATTATGAGGATTCTGAATATGTTTTTAGATCATAGAAAAATAATAGCTGGGAGAAGTTGCAGCGATTTGAAGATCGGTACCTAAGACTCTAGTGATACCTAGGCGTGGCGGTTGCGTAGCGATCTGAAAGTTATACTACGGTAAAGCTGGGATTATGAGGATTTTGAATATGTTTCTAGATTTTGGAGAGAAGAAGATTGAACTCAATTACAGCGATTTTAAGATCGGCCGGTCACCCCGCCGTAGTTCAGTTCATTTTGAGCCAATCTGAAATTTGAAACCTCCTTAGGATTCCACATGACTTCTGTTTTTGAAATTTATATTACTAAAAAGCTGAAATTCTCAAGATTCTGAATATATAATTAGATTTTTCAAAAAGTCGCTACTAATCGAGATACAGCTCTTCAAATCTGACAAGTTGAAATCTGTGTATCTCGATTCATTCTGCTCCTAATCTAAATTTGAGAATTGCTTCAGAATCCCCATTACTTCAATTTTCAAACTTTATATCACTAAAAAGCTAGAATTTTAAGGATTCTAAATCTGTATTCAATTTTTCCAGAAAGTCACTAAGAACTGAGATACAAGGCTTTTAAGCTTACACGCTTTTATCTCTGTTCATATTCGGTCTAGCCTAAATTTGAATACAGATCCAGAATCCTCAGGTCTTCAGCTTTCCAGTCCTACATAAAGCTCCAGAAAATATATCAATTATATGTGACCTAAAAACCCAAAAACTTGAAAAACTAGTCCCTCATGCATTTAGAGCTTTAGTCACGGGTCCTGTATATAGCTGTCTGTCTATCTATCTGTCTTTCCGGATGTTCAGCTGTAGCTCAAATAGCCCCCTAATAAAAAGGCCCATTTCCCTTCCCTCCCTCTCAAAAGTTTAAAAACGGAAGGTCACCTACACTTATTGTTTAAAAAACGCCACTAAAATCTCCTCTTTTTCACCTTTTTTCTTTTCTCAGTGTAATATGTGACGAGAAGTGAGATTGCAAAAAGTGAGAGAGGGAGTAGTTGTGTGCGCAAGACGGTAAATTGCACGATTTATTTTGCCTTTTGCCTGTTGGCAAAATAAATCGTGCAATTTACCGTCTTGCAGTT